>VDFB02000020.1:37709789-37874755 GCA_007258455.2 Sequoia sempervirens
ATCTCATCTCATTGTATTTCCTCTTTTGTCAAAAATCAAATCCTTATCGAATCTTGTCAAATCTTATCTTCATCCACATCATGGCTCTATAAATACGGCCCCTCACAATCCATTTAGGGGGTTGATTCGTCTAGCATCCTTACTCTGTCAAAATCAATCTTCCATCTTTATCTATCATTCTCTCCATTTGTCATTATCTATCGTCAAGTCATTATGCTACAGGAATGAGCACCCAACATTCCTCCATTATCAATCCTTCAAAATCTCGCATTCTCATACAGGTGGAGAAGAGCCATGGAGGTCAATCAAGTCTAGTTTGAGAATTGGTTTGCATTTCCTTTGTATATTTGCATTTTCATTCTAGTTTGTGCTTCATGGTGCTTGATAGGATTTAATTATTTTATTGTTTTCAACGCATTAAACCTAATTGATTTTAGCCTATCTACAAGAATTAGGGTTTCCAATTTTAAATTGTGACGTATATGTGTTTGGCGACGTGATTTGCGATTTGTAATTTGAAATGCCTTCGGGCATCACAATTTGGAATTTAAAATAAGCAACGCTATTGTAAATAGCAACAGTATTGTGATTTTTGAGCTAAAAATTGCAAACTAAGTCAATTTTTTTTTTAATTTTGACATCGTGCGTGTCGTGGGTGCAGGAGGTCATTCCACTCCTGATGTCTTGTGAGCATCGTCCCACAGTTTTGGAGAGACTTGGTGATTTATCCGAGTTGTGCCGGGAGCACCTGGGGGAGATCGATTTATGGTACGTTGTGTATGTGCCCGTCATCTGAACACATCTAGCTGTAATGACTGTGTTGTGTGAGTGATGGTATAGTGAGACTTCGTCGTTCCACCTTCTGACAGGCGAGGCGACAATGAATTTAGAGGATGTATGGTGGATACTGTGTTTTCTGATACATGGCGAGCGTGTGATTTATGATGTCGACACCAGATACGATGCCTGCCACGAGGTGATGGAGATTGAGGACCTCATTCTTGTCACTTCACATATCGACCTTGAGATGTATATAGGTCAGGTGCCCACATTCTAATTGATCATTGCAGCCATCATTTCTGGCTTGGTCACTCCTGACCAACAAAGTAGAGGATTCAACCCAAGATGGGGCTTGGCATGGCACATGATGCTGCACAGGAGGACATTATTTGCATGGGGGCTAGTGATGTTGGCTTCGTTGTATCATGATATGCATAACTTCATCTACTACGATGGTAGAGCTATTGGTACAAGGGTTACCTTGCTTCACATTTGGGCTTGGGAGCATATTGTAGTGCTCTGACCGATTGTGTAGATGACCAATGTTGAGCCAAATGATCTCGTGGTTTGGTGATACAAAGGTGCCATCACTCTCCAACATATAGGGTAACTTGGGCTTCTGTACTGGCGTCGGGTACTAGATGATATGACAATGTTCAGATGGTGACCCTAGCTACAAATGCCAATGTGGTACGATGATACACAACAACTCTTCTTTGCTAGGCAGACATGGTATATGTAGGGTGGAGAGCACACGATCATAGAGTGGTATCTACCAGATAGAGTGGCATGACAGTTTGACGAGCAGCATGACATGCCCAATGATGCCTATAGAGCTATATTTGTGAGATCAACTCAAGAGGTTCCCACATGGGGACCTACTATCCCGACACCAGAGGTGGTCAAGGGTTTCTGACAGTTGGGGGAACAACCATGGGCTTATGATCAGGGACAAGTAGATGTGCAGATGATGACTACTTATGATGCATGGTTTACACCCCCTCATAGATTGATAGATCCAATGAGTGCTCCTCCACGAGGAAGACCTAGAGGGAGGGGAGCAGGCAGGGGCAGAGGCAAGGGATAGGGTGGCCAGGATGGCCAAGATGGACAAGTTCCCGGGGAACCACCAGTGGAACAAAAAACTCATGTTCAACAACAACCAGTGCAACAATAGCCCATTCAGCCACCACCATTGGATCCTCGAGATTTATAGATTCAACAGATGCAGCAGCAGGTGCAGGTTCTCACAGGTGAGTAGGATCAGCCTCGCCAACAAATTTTGGTGATCATTATTGAGTGGGACCAAACCAGACAATAGGTGGTGGCCATTACAGCTAAGAGAGACCATGCGAGGCAGTAGGTACATGTCATGACTACTGAGAGAGATCAAGAGATCAGTCACCACCAACAAATGGAGGTGATGACAATAGCTACATAGGGCAGGACTATATCTGCCAAGTTATACAAAGAGGCGATGACCGAGGTAGCCTATTACAGGATGCACTATCACCGAGATGTTCCAGCGCCACTCAGACAACCTGACTACTCATAGAGGAGTGATGCACGACCCAGGGCTGAGGATCAGCCAGAGAGGGGAGCAACTGTCAAGGCTACCTCAAGTGTACATACACTTTTTTTTATTTTGTTTCCCTATTCTTTGATACAGATATACATTCATGGGCTCCTTTTTGATAGCCTCGTGGATATTGTATTTATGATCGATATACATACACTGATCTAGATATTGTACCATGACATTCATTTTTTGATATATATATATATATATATATATATGATACGAATACGAATTCAATATGATATGTTCATCTTATTTCATGCTTGTGATTGTATGGATGCACTTTACTTATGCCTATGCGATATGCGATGGATGCAATGTTATATTCTTTTTTAGTATCTTTTTATGATATGCTATGGGATGGATGATATGATATGCAAATGTTATGCTATGATTATGTATGCAAATGTTATGGATGCATTTCTTTTTATGTATTTTCTATGCAGTTTTATGAGATTATCATGGATGCATATGGATGTATGGATGGATAATGTAGATGTTCATGTTTATGATATATGATGCAATGATTGAAGATGTTTAGAATAACAAATCTATATTATTTATCACAATTCAAATGATAATGATGATGCAAAATGTATGATGTAATATGCTATGATTATGCTGATGACTTGTGGATGCAGGGTGGATGCATTGATGATGTTTTTGTTGACTATCATGATACTAGGTTAGCATGAAGAGAAGATAGAAGAAAAAAGATAATTTGGCCATTGATCAAGATGATTGCCTCAAAAGATCCAACAAGTCTATGATCCACCAAGAATTTATTAGAGAAGGTGATGAGAAATGCATGATGAGGATGAATGCAGGATGATGATGATTTGCTCATATCTTGGGATTGGGATCTTCCATCATTCCTTATTATTTGATATAACACATAGACATGATGCATCAAGGTATTGATAACCAGGACAACGTTGTATCTAGTGTAATGGACTTTGACTCTGCAAACAGATAGGATAGTTCTTGTTCACATCTTGACATATAGAAACCTCATTGGAATGTAAGTTAGAAGCTTAGAATATATTGGACCAAAGCATACGCAATAGTCAACAACGTACTCCAAACAAATTCCCTACACACAACTAAGCAAGTATGGGCCAAGATTATTTTACAAGAGTATCCACAAGCACAACAAATGAAAGATAATGATCGATGCCCATTCCTCTCTCTCTAAATCATTTTGATAGACATCATCGAGAGGTCCTTGGAATGGGTCATTAAGATAAATCACAAGAAAAGATCAAAGACAAACAATCAATGTTATCTATATCTCTTGCTAGTTTAACTTAGCTAAGGTGATGTCTGATACTAATGTCCATGGCAGGAAGGATACATCCTAAGACATGTTGATCAGGGGTTGTTTGATGTAGGATGATGATGCTAATGATAAGCCGTTGATATAAACTTCACTTACGCATTTACCTATGATTTTGACTTTAGATTTTGACACTCACATTTTCACTTTATGACTTGTTACACTTGTTTTCTATTTGTTTTTCCAAAGGTCGAAGATGACGATTGACTTATTATGGGTGAAGGTTTATTACGGGTGAAAGTAGAATGGGATGGGTGGTTTTGGAGTTTTTGGAATATTTCTATGTTTTTGATATTTTGAAAATGTTTTGAGGTTGTTTTTGGTTTTTTTGAAAGTTTATGTGAATGTTTATGTTTTCAATTATTTGAGGCTATTTAGGGTTTTTCTCTAAGATATTTGAGGTTGTTTAGGTCTTTTGAATGTTTTTTTGTTTTCTAATATTTGAGTGTTTAGGGTTTTTTGCTAGTTTTCTAAATGTTTAGGAGTTTTCTGAGAGTTTCGACTAAGAACCTAACCTAAAAGATTTATCCTAGGGGCCTTGGGGGATGATCAGAGATAAGCCTTGCCTACGTTATACACATAGAGACCACATAGTTCAACTGACACAACTTATTGACAATGAGATATGAACAGTTGAGGGATGCCAATTTATTATGACGGACTCCTAAAGGACTAACCTAGGGTGTCTCAGGGGCACATTAATGATGGCCTTTCCTACGTTCAAGCTTAGAGACAACATAGTTCGACAACATACTATTTTTGGATTTTTTGATGTTCGACCTTTTTAAGGTTTTTGATGTGATTTGGATGTTTTGGATTTTCAATTTATAATTTTGTAATGTTTTTGGATTTTAATTGTACAGGATTTTGCAAATGTTTTTGGATTTTCTGATGAACATTTTATGAATGTTTTTGGGATTTTCTAATAGCCATTAAGATATACAAGAGCCTACTATGATCCATAACGAATTGCCCCTAACGTGACATGCGATAGACTACCTCGATATAGGCAGGACAAACTGACCTTTGGAATGTGCCAAGTAGTACTAAGGGGATAGATACTTCACAACATCAAGCTATGATAAAGACATGGATAAGGCAATGGATGAATAAATAGGATGAATTATGCAAAGAATGGTAGGATAAAAAGCCAAAGAATAGATGGAGGTGCTTTATTTACACAAGGTGCCTGTTTGCTAGGTTTTCACCAAGGTACTTTCCCAAAGCACCACCGAATTGGTTTTCACTACAGGACGATTGTTTTTTCTTTAATTTTTTCAATCTTTTTCTCTTTTTTTTTGGATTTTGATCATTTTTTTATTTTTTTGTATTTTCAGATTTCACACCCTTCAAGACTAGGCATAAATTTTTTTGAGATGAAAGCTATTAGTTGGCTCTTACAAGGGTTCTCCTTTAGGTGTTGATAATTGGTATGCTCCTGATCCATAGCTAGCTATGATGACAAAGGGACCCAACCAATTAGGCTCAAACTTTCCCTTACTATCTTGATCTGGTAGATTTTTCTAATTTTGTTTTAGGACAAGATCCCCTACCTAGAAAGACTGAAATTTGATCTTCTTTTTATAGCTCTGTTTCAGTTAGTTTTGATATACTTACAAGTGATTAAAGGCATCCAGATGATGCTCATCCAAGAATTCTAACTCATTCAACCGATATAATCTATATTCTTCATCGATGATCAGGGTCTGTAGTGACACTTGCAATGATGGGAGCTCAACCTCAATAGGCAGAATGGTTTGTGATCCATAGACTAGGGAGAAATGGGTTGCACCTGTTGGCATGGGGATACGGGTTCGATAAGCCTAGAGAGCAGGATTTAGTTGCAGATGCCAGTCATGACCAGCTTCATTGACCGTTTTCTTTAGGATCTTTAGATAGGTCTTGTTTGTAGCCTCAACTTGACCATTTCCCTGGGGATAATACGGGGTAGAGAATCGATGTTGGATGTTGAATCTTTGGAATAGCTCTTTCACATCCTGATTCTTAAAGGGAGTTCCATTATCTGAGATGAGGGTTTGTGGAACAACATAACGACAGAGTAGATAGTTCAAGATAAACTTGGCAATTTGCTTCCCTGCTATGTTAGTCATAGGAATGGTTTCAACCCACTTAGTAAAGTACTTAGTGGCGATTATGATAAACTTGTGGCCATTGGATGAGGTTGGAGTGATTTTTCCTATGAGGTCAAGTCCCCACTGTGAAAAAGGCCAAGGTGTGATCATTGGTTGCAATTCTTGAGTTGGAGCATGAATCAGATCTCCATGTTGTTGGCACTGGACACACTTTTGCACATACTGATGGGATTCTCTTTCCATGGTTGGCCAATAGTACCCCATCCTCAACAGTTTCTTAGCTAAAGTCATACCGCTAGAATGGGAACCACATATGCCATTGTGAACTTCGATTAAAGTAGTTAAGGCTTCCTCTTGGTTAAGACATCATAGCAATGTTCCTTCGATACTTCGACGGTAAAGGGTATCACCTAGGATTACGAATCAGGATGCCTTCTTGACAAAAGTCTTTTAAGGTTCGAGGTGATATCAAATGGAAAGATTCCCTCGCGAAGGTAGATAAATATGCCATGATACCATGGGGATCTAGGACCAACAATGAGACACACGAATTTAGATTCAAGGATTTTGAAAGTTGGTATGAGAAGTTGTTCTACCAAGAATTTGCACTGCAGGATGTTGTTCGACATGTCTAATAATGATCCAATTGTTGCCATTGCATCTACTACTCTGTTGTTCATGCGGGGAATTTTCTCAAAAGTTATGTCAATGAAAAGGTCTTTGATATTCTCCACCATCTTCTTGTAAGGAGTGATCTTATCATCCTTAGTTTGATAGTCGTCATTGACTTGGTTGATAACCAGCTGCGAGTCTCCATAGACTTTCATCTCTTGTATCTACCATTGAACTGCTATCTTGAGACTTGTGATTAGGGCTTCGTACTCAACAATGTTGTTAGTACAAGGGAATGATAGCCGGTATGACTTTGGAATGCAATCACCTTGAGGGGTGATTGTCGTGTCCCCAAAATTGTAACACCAAATATGAAACATTGAATAACAAATCCAATAAATATCAAAATATTATTTACAATTTAAATATTATTATAACTATAATTATCAAAGATAATATTATAAGTATTAAATATAATACTATAATTACCAAAATATGAATACTAAATATTATAATCATTATAATAATGTGAAATACATAGAATATTGTAACACATTAAAGTAAAATTATATATATATATATATATATATATATATTGTTATTATACTTTAATGATTCAAATACAAAGATCAATGAACAAATAAAATAAATAACAAATATAAATTGTAATTTAACTATTATTATAAATAATTATCATACAATTATCAAATAAAATAATTGGTATTATTTACAATCATTAATACCTAATTAATAACTTAAATGTTCATAAAGTAATTACTTACAATTTAATATCTGATATTATTTACAAATTATTAATATATAATGAATGCATCAGTGTACTATAAATGGTGCAAGGTGATCGTCCAGTTGATTAAGGGGGCTGGTCAGGGGATCCGTCAAGGGTTATCCATGGGTCCTGGGATCTGGGTTCTTCTGTGTGTCTGGGTCGGTCTCCATGTCCATTTATCCATGGTTATGGTGTGTTAAGTATTTTGCTGTGTGTATGTCTCTCATGTGTCATATATATATGTGTGTCTTGTCTCTCTCTCTGTGTGTCTTATATATGTGTGTATATATATGTGTGTATATATATATATATATATATATAGAAATTGAATATATATAAATATATATGATATATGTATATATATGTATATATATGTGTATGCATGTATATACATGCATATATATATGTGTGTATATATATGTATATATGTGTGTATATATATGTATATGTGTGTGTATATATATATATGTATATGTATATGTGTGTATACATGTATATATATATGTGTATATACATACACACACATATATATATATGTATGTATGTATGTATATATATATAGAAGTGAATATATATAAATATAAATGCTTATGCCAGGGTGAGAATTCTAAGCTCATAAATAATTAATAATGATTATATATATATGTGTATATACAAATATATACATGTATATGTTTTATATTCAATTAGGCAATAATGATGCTTATTGAGTCTTATACGTATTTATGAAGTCTTAATATAAATTGGGAGAGATTGTATATACACTTATGTTTTGTCATTACCCTCATGGTATGCTCTAATACATTCAAGAATTTATATACATTTATATGTTCAATTTGTTTGTATCAGTATATGTATATTGTTAATTTTTTTATATCATGTTACTTATGTTCCACCATGGGTTGGAAGAAGACATCATTAGAGAGATGCGTTTTTGTGGGTCTTCCATCGATAACAAGTAAGTAGCTTCGCTTTGCAGCCATGCACAACTGTATATTTATATAAAATGAGAATGAATGCATGATTCACAATAGGTCAAGGATCTAAATATAAAAGCTAACAGATATATATATCTACAGCCTAAATATAATGTGTGGTTGCTTGGATAAATCATTTATATATTGGATAGTTAAATCATTTGCATTGTGTTCGTACTTGATCAATAGGGACTCTTGATGTATTTGGCAATAAGTCCATGTTCTAGATATATTCTCCTTGCATTGAATAATTAGGATTATAGGTTTATGCATTATCTTCTATTTTAGAAAGGATAGATGATATATGTTTATATGAATCTGTACTTTACTATTAATTACAACAAATAGGGACTTAGACTCCCTTGCTTACAAGTTATTATTCTTTATCAACTGTGGGAGATGGGAAGTAGGAGGTGCAAGGAGGGATAGCAGGTGCTAGAGACTCACCCAAGTACTCCACCCACAATGATGACTGGTGGTCTGCCATTGCTGGGCCAAGAGGGCCTGCCGTATCCGCTCTTGGGCTTGGAGGGAGCACTCTACGGGCATCCCATTGCAACCACCCTACTTGTCCATACCTATGATTGAAAAAACCAATAACTCCAGCAAGGTGTTGTTTAGTAAGTAAAAATAATTGGATGAAACCACAACATCTGTTGTTGTTTGGAATAGACCTAATATAATTGATTTAAGCTAAGTCAAATCTAACTCAATTCTTTCCCTTACTTCTTGCATTATGTGTTGATAGGGTTGATCCTAAATTAAGGGTCATTACAAGTGGTATTAGAGTAGTCATCCTGCCATCCTGTGTATACTACGTGTGCCTTACATTTATTCAAGTGTATACTTTGAGATAATTTGTGTATTCAAGTGTATTCAAAGGTTTACTTTGTGAATTATTTGTATGCTTTGTAACATATGTTCATGTGAATACTTTGTGTATTACGTGTATTCATGTGTATGCTTCATACTCATGTGAATACTTTGTGTATTACGTGTATTCGTGTGTATGCTTCATACTCACGTGTATACTAGATGACCTTGGGATGGTGGACGGGTCCACGGTGTAGTATGGGATGCACCGAATCTCCTTCCCAATTGTCCGACAGTATACTTCATTTGAGTGTATTTGTATTTGAGTATATACTCTATGACTTGTATTTGTATTTGAGTGTATACTCTATAACTTTTCAATTGTATTCAAGTGTGTACTCTATGATTGTATTCAAGTATTTGAGTGTATAATCTATGATTGTATTTGTATTTGAGTGTATACTCTATGACTTGTGATTGTATTTGAGTGTATACTCTATAACTTTTTAATTGTATTTAAGTGTATACTCTATGATTGTATTTGTATTTGAGTGTATACTCTATGACTTGTGATTTTTTTTTAGTGTATACTCTATGACTTTGCAATTGTATTCAAGTGTATACTTCGTGACGATGTATTCAAGTGCATGTCTTGCAAACTACATGACTTGTGACTTGGCGTGCACTCATGTGTATACGTGTATTCATGCGACTTACGTATTTAAGTGTATATGACTTACATGTATTCATATGTATGCTTTGGACTTCATACTTCATGTATTATTCACATATTTTCTTCATGATTCTTGTGTATACTCTATGTATTACGAGTATTCGTGCTTCATATTTATACTTTATGTATCACATCTATCTATATGTTACTTCATGTATCTTCAACAAGATGTGATCTTATAATTACTTTTGAAAATGTGAATAATGTTGTCTATCAAGTTGCTTAAGCTGGTTGGTTGTTGCTTGAGCTATGTGGTTGCATGCTTGAGCTACTTGGTTGCGTGCTTGAGCTACTTGCTTGCATGCTTGAGCTACTTGGTTGTGTGCTTGAGTTACTTACTTTCATGCTTGAGATACTTGCGTACTTGAGCTACCTACTTGCCTACTTGCTTGTTTGAGCTACTTGTTTGCTTGCTTGAGCTACTTGCATGTGTAGTTGAGCTACTTCTCTGTGTGCTTGAGTTGGTTGGTTGCTTTCTTGAGCTACTTGTTTGCCTAGTTGAGCTACTTTCCTGTGTGTTTGAGCTACTTGCTTGTATGCGTGAGTTGGTTGCTTACTTGCTTGAGCTACTTTCTTGTGTGGTTGAGCTACTTCTTTGTGTGCTTGAGCTGGTTGCTTGCTTGCTTGAGCTACTTGTTTTCCTAGTTGAGCTACTTGCTTGTGTGTTTGATCTACTCACTTGTATGCATGAGCTGGATGCTTGCTTGCTTGAGCTACTTGTTTGCCTAGTTGAGCTACTTGCCTGTGTGTTTGAGCTACTCGCTTGTGTGGTTGAGCTGGGTGCTTGCTTGTTTGAGCTGCTTATTTACTTGGTTGAGATTCTTGGTTGTGTACTTTAATTTCTAATTTATGTGGTTTTAAGTTATATTATGACTTGCATGTATTTCATGTGTCATGTGTATTCGAGTGTATATCTTGTGGCTTATGTGTATTTGAGTATATTCAAGTGTCTACCTTGTGACTTATGTATTCAAGTGTATTCAAGTGTGACTCATGTGTATTCAAATGTATCCAAGTGCATCTATGACTTATGAGTATTCAAGTGCACTCAAGTGCATATTTTGTGGCTTAGGTGTGATCATGTGTATACTTTGTGACTGACTTGTATTCGTGTGTATATCGCGTGACTTGCATGCATTCGCACTTTGCAACTTATGTGTATTTATGGGTATACTTTGTAACCCACACGTATTATGGAATATACTACATGTATTTAGGTGCATGCTTCACTGAGTATATCCATGTGTCTACTTCATTCCAGATGTGCCTTCAACAAAGATTACTCCACGGGTGTTTATGATTACTACATAGTATAAGAATTGTGTCTATCAAAAAATACCTCTTGAGTTGGGAGGTACTAACAAATTAACTTATCTGAAACTGAATTATTGTTAGTATCCAAATGCAATAATGATAAGTAACTATCAAAGCAAAAAAAAAGTGAGGTTCCCTCAAACTTGGAAAACAAAAGGGATTGAAGAAACTAATTAAGAACATAACCTTAGTTAATTTTGCAGATTAGGTTAACATGTGAAGGGACTTCAATGTTAGGTACCTTGAATAAATTTGATACAATCAAGTTTTAACAAATTGATTACATAAGCATAACTTAGGTTAAACCATGGACCCATAACCCACAAACCCTAGGATCATTCTCACCTCAAAATTGGTTTAAAATGATTGCTTGAGGACAAGCAATCTTGGGTGGGGTGGACTGTCATGTCCCCAAAATTGTAACACCAAATATGAAACATTGAATAACAAATCCAATAAATATCAAAATATTATTTACAATTGAAATATTATTATAATTATAATTATCAAAGATAATATTATAAATATTAAATATAATACTATAATTACCAAAATATGAATACTAAATATTATAATCATTATAATAATTTGAAATACATAAAAGCTTGTAACACATTAAAGTAAAATTATATATATTGTTATTATACTTTAATGATTAAAATATAGAATATTAAAATACAAAGGATCAATGAACAAATAAAATAATTGGTATTATTTACAATCATTAATACCTAATTAATAACTTAAATGTTCATAAAGTAATTACTTACAATTTAATATATGATATTATTTACAAATTATTAATATATAATGAATGCATCAATTAATACTCTCAAAGGCAACGATTACTAAATACAATTGCAAGAGTCAAACGATCAGACTTAGATTGATTAAGGGAAGCAATTAAAGGATACGACGAATCCAAGGGGACACCATCACTTGAAAGGTTGCAACTTCTCCAAGGATCTCAAGGTATTTGAAGACACCTACAACCATTCTAAAAGGCATTGGATTTTAACAAAATAAATATCTTCTAATATTAAACGGATAGAGGAAGGAGTAAAAGAAAGAATAGAGGAATATATTTTGAATTAAGGAATCAACAAATCATTTATAGCAGGTATCCGCTGATTTATGCATACTGTGGCATGTCATAATATAGTATTGAATATATTTAAGTATTTTGTTGATAATTTTTATAATTATTAAATATAATATGAGTGTGTGTATATATATATATGTATATGTATATGTATATGTATATATATGTGTATATATATATACACATATATAATGTATATACATATATATATAGAAGTGAATATATTTAAATATAGATGCTTATGCCATGGGGAGAATTCTAAGCTTATAAATAATTAATAATGATTATATATATGTGTATATACAAATATATACATGTATATGCTTTATATTCAATTAGGCAATAATGATGCTTATTGAGTCTTACACATATTTATGATGTCTTAATATAAATTGGGAGAGATTGTATATACACTTATGTTTTGTCGTTACCCTCATGGAATGCTCTAATATATTCAAGAATTTATATACATTTATATGTTCAATCTGTTTGTATCAGTATGTGTATATTGTTAATTTTTTTATATCATGTTACCTATGTTCCACCATGGGTTGGAAGAATAAGTCATTAGAGAGACAAGTTTTTGTGGGTCTACCATCAATAGCAAGTAAGTAGCTTCGATTTGCAGCCATGCACAACTATATATTTATATAAAATGAGAATGAATGCATGATTCACAACAGGTCAAGGATCTAAATATAAAAGCTAATAGATTTATATATCTACAGCCTGAATATAATATGTGGTTGCCTGGGTAAATCATTTGTATATTGGATAGTTAAATCATTTGCACTATGTTCATACCTGATCAATAGGGAACTCTTGATGTATTTGGAAAGAAGTCCATGTTCTAGATATATTCTCCTTGCATTGACTAATTAGGATTATAGGTCTATGCATTATCTTCTATTTTAGAAAGGATAGATGATATATGTTTATATGAATTTGTACTTTACTATTAATTACAACAAATAGGAACTTAGACTCCCTTGCTTACAAGTCATTATTCTTTATCAACTGTGGGAGATGGGAAGTAGGAGGTGCAAGGAGGGATAGCAGGTGCTAGAGACTCACCCAAGAACTCCACCCACAATGATGACTGGCGGTCTGCCATTGTTGGGCCAAGAGGGCCTACCCTATCCGCTCTTGGGCTTGGAGGGAGCACTCTACGGGCATCCCATTGCAACCACCCTACTTTTCCATACCTATGATTGAAAAGACCAATAACTCCAACAAGGTGTTGTTTAGTAAGTAAAAATAATTGGATGGAAGCACAACATCTTTTGTTGTTTGGAATAGACCTAATATAATTGATTTAAGCTAAGTCAAAACTAACTCAATTCTTTCCCTTATTTCTTGCATTATGTGTTGATATGGTTGATCCTAAATTAAGGGTCATTACAGTGATGAATAAAATACCTGCTCCTGATCCATGTTAAGTGAATGATCCATCAAAATACATCTTTCACTAAGCTATGAGATTGATAAGGAACGCTGATTCATCAGGGAACTCAGATATTAAAGGGATCTCTGCATAGATAGGTGCCTCTGCTAGTTGGTCTGTGATCACTTGTCCTTTGATTGCCTTGCACTCCACATATTTTATGTCAAATTTGGTTAAGATCATTACCCATTTGGCCATTCACCCAGTGAGAGTTGCTTTAGCTAATAGGTATTTGAGTGGGCCGATCTTTGCAATGAGCTTGATTTGATGGGAAAACATGTAATGTCTAAACTTTTGTGAAGCAAAAACTACTGCTAGATACGCTTTCTCAATGGGTGAATAGTTCATTTCATAGCCAACCAAGGTCCTACTAATGGAGTAGATAGCTCTTTCCTTTCCGTTTTCATCATGTTGTGCCAAAAGAGCTCCTAGTGCTGTTGATGTTGCTGAGATATACAGGATCAGTGGTTTGTCTGGTATTGGTGGCATGGGCACTAGAGGTGTTAGTAGATAGTCTTTGATTTGTTGGAAAGATTTATCATACTTCTCATCCCACTTGTAAGTTATTCCTTTATGGGGAAGATGTGAAAATGGGTGGGTTTTATCTAATAGTTGTGCTATGAACCTTTTGATGGAATGCAATCTTCCTTGTAATCCTATCATTTGCTTCAGTTTTTGTGGTGGTTCCATGTCAAGGATGGCTTTTACCTTTTTTGGATCAAATTCTACCCCTCTTTGCTAGACGATAAAGCCAAGAAGTTTCTTTGATGTAACCCCAAAGACACACTTTTTTGGATTCAATCATACCTGGTACTCTTCAAGTCTGTCGAAGATGGGTCCTAAGACTTCTATGTGCTCACTTCTTTTCTTTTATTTTTCCAAAATATCATCCACATAATCTTCAGTTGTTTTGTGGACCATGTCATGAAAGATGAGGGTCATTGTTCTTTGATAGGTTGCTCCTGCATTCTTTAACCTGAATGGCATTACTTTCCAGCAATATGTTCCCCACAAACAAGTGAACATACTTTTTTTTTATCCTCCTTGGAAATCATGATCTAATTGTATCCTGAAAAACCATCCATGAGTGATAGCATTTCATGCCCGACCGTTAAGTCCACAATAAGGTTGATGTTAGGGAGAGGAAAATCATCCTTCGGGCATGCTTTGTTTAAGTCCCTAAAATTAGTGCAGATTTGGATGCCCCCAGTGGGTTTTGAGACTGGTACCAGGTTTGAAACCCACTCAGGATCATCTATCGGTCAGATGAATCCGATGTCAAGAAGCTTTTGTAACTCTAGTTTCACCAGAAGTGTTATTTGAGGATGCATCTTCTGTAACTTTTGTTTGATTGGCTTGGCTTCAGGATAAACTGCTAAGTGATGCACAAGTACTTTGGGATTAAGCCCTGGCATATCAGTGTATGACCATGCAAAGTTAGCTCTGCGCTCTTTTAGGAATGCTGCCAGGTTCTTTTGTTCTTCAGCCAATAAAGATTCAACATAGAAGGTGATCTTAGGTGCTTCTTTTGTTCCCACATTAATTGGAGTGGCCTTTTCTATTAGTACTACTGAGTTTTCCGGATGCATTGCACTAAGGGGGATATTGAATCCCTCATCTTGGGGAGCCTCAGAGAGGTTTTCACCTTTAGATGCATCCTTTGTTTTTACTATTTTAGGATTAGAGAGTGCCACAATGTGGTTTTCACTCAAGGATCTGCATGTTGGTTGCATTTCATCAATTTTGCGACTAAAGGATTCAATCATCTCCCCATAGTACGCCCCTGTGTCGAGCTCTATGTTAAAACTTGCTTTGTGATCTACCCATGGTGAGTTGTCGTGAAGTCCCATGAATTCTAAGATTGCTTCATCATTTTCAAATAAATCCAGAATTGGTGGTCCTTGTTGGTCCATGTCAATGAGTTGGGAGTATACTAGGCATATTTTAGTTAGTTGATCACTTAGAGTGAAGGATGTTATGGATATCATGAAGAGGGAGTTTATTCTCAAATAGGTTAGCAACATCAAGGGGGAAGTTATCTAAGGTTGTATCACGTGATGTAGGTAACCAAGAGGAAGCCTCAGCCCATTTAGTGGAAGTACCTTTATTGATAAGGGTGACCTTGCTAGTAGTACAACCTAGGCCAAGATTCTTTAGTCATTTCTCAAGAACGATGGGTTCTAGTAAACCATTATCATTCTGTCCTAACTTCTCATTCTTGTTATATCCCCATCCCTTCATTAGTTGTAGGCCTTTGTTATCATCTTCCATGGGAAGAGCGGGAACATGTCATTCATCTTGATAGAGGAGTTTAGAGATATCATCCTCATTGACATCTTGATTCAAATCCCCCCACTTGGTGAAGGTAATAGCTGCCATCTTGATAGTTTCGAGCTCTTTATTGCTAGATGTGGGTTTCCCAAGAGATTGAGGAGAAATAGGTATTTCTCCTAATACAAATGTGTTCTTCATTAGCTTATAGTTCCCACAAACATCATCTTGGATCACTGCTTTGATATCAGGTATGTTCTGCACAATGAGTTCTTTCATTTTAGAGGTAGATGCAAGAGATGATGGGTCAACAAATGAGGTAGAAGGTGTAGGCCCTTCGTCATTCTTGGGTACTTGAGGGATCTTATGGAACTTGGCCTCAAGATTTTTGCAATGGTAAAAAGGCTCAGGATCTCCATGGATGGTAATCTCTCTACCCTCAAAAGGAAAATTCACACATTGATGATAAGTCAAGGCTACAACTTTTAGGGCATGGATCCATGGTCGACCAAGCAATATGTTATAGGGAAGATCAAGATCTAACACTTGGCATGTAGTTTCTACAATGAGGGGGCCCACTTGGATGGGTAATGCGATGATGCCTTGTGATACCTGTTCTTGGTCGTCATATGCCCTTATGGTGGTACTCTTTGTCCTTTCAATAGTATCTTATGAATAGCCCATATTTTTGATCAACTGAAGGGTGCAAATGTTCAATCTAGCACCTCCACCTACTAAGACTCTTTTTACCTTGTTCTTATGAATGATAACCTCAAGGTGTAAAGCACGGTTATGAGATGGTTGTGATAGTAGGTCTTGCTTGGAGAAGGTGAGAAGGTGATTAGCAATATGGCCTACCATAGCTTGAAACTGATTTGTATGAATATCCTCGTGAACAAATGATTCAGACAAAGCTTTCTCCAAGATCTCCCTATGTGTGGGGGATAGCCTTAATAGTTATAAGATTGATATTTGTGTGAGGGTCTTCTTAAGCTGATCTAGGAGATTGTACTTGCTAGGACTGGATGTTGGAAAAGTAGGTTGTGCCTTAGATTGAGATGGGACTCCTTGGACGGTAATTTTTCCACGTTGTGTGGTGACTTCACACTCTGTACTAGGCCCTTTGATGGTGACAATAGTAATGACGCTATCATAAGACCAACTACATTGGAATAGGTATGTTGCACGTTTGTGTAATCCTTAGCTTTTCCGTTGTTATTCCCTTTGCTATGATCCGACATAGGGTTCTTGTATATCTTAAGATCTTGATTCTTGGCTGGTACCTCAATAGATATAGTGTCATTCTCTATGAGGTCTTGGATAATGTTTTTGAGCCTCATGCAGTTTGTTGTTTTGTGTCTTTTAATCTTGTGAAAGTCACAAAGGTATTTCTCGTTGTACTAGGATGGTTTCTCTTGTGGTTCTTGGTAGTTTTCAAAGTTAGGAAGTGTTATAAGATTTGACTCTACTAACTTTTTCATGATGGTTTCTATGGGTTCAGATAACTGTGTGTATTTTCACTTAGGATAGTTGTTCTTGTTAGTGGTTTGCCTTTGTTGCATGTCAGTGTTGTTGATTTGATTATTTCGAGGAGGTGTTGTTTGTTGCACAGTTGGTTGGATATTAGCAACATGATTGTTGTTTGGCCTAGGGGCACTTAAGACCACCTTAGCATCTACGACGCCATCATTTGTTACATTCTTGTTCTTAGCCCAAACACGAGGTTTTTCGTTTGAACTAGTTGATGGGTGATGATATTTGTAAGCTTGAGTATTTTCTTGTGAGATTAGAGCTCTCTTGATGTTGAGGGCTCTAGGGACAAGCTCGTCATAAGATGTGATGCATTGCATTTTCAAGTGGAATGATAGTTCTGGATCTAGATTTTCTATGATGATTCCCACTTTTTGTTCATCGGGAAGAGGTCATTTGCTCTTACTAGCTCTTTGTCTCCATCATTGTAAGAAATTAGAGAAAGTTTTTTGCCTAAGAGTGTATAGTTCTTCTAGACTTACGTCCATGTCAAGGTTGACGGAGAAGTGATCGATGAATTTATTGGTAATTTCCTAGAAATTTTTGATGCTAGGAGGTAGATGAGAAAACCAATCCATGGCAAGACCTATTAAACTTCAAGGGAAGAGGCGCATTAAATAAGAATCATTGTAGGCCACCTCCATACACATGACATTAAATTATTTGACATGGTCCACAAGACTTCCTCTCCCTTTGTATTTATCAAATTTGGGGATTTTAAAACTAGGAGGGAATGATACCATTGCTATGTTTCGGTCAAATGGATAAGGACATAGATTTTGTGTATGGGGCTTCTTTTTCTTGCCCATCTGAAGGTCTTGCATTTCTTGTGATAATGCCCTAAATTGCGATGCTAGATTTCCTTGTGGGTTTGGTGGAGGAATATATAGTGGGTTGACAAATGTGTTTTGATATGATAAGGTGTTTTATGGGGTGTATGGTGGTGTGAGATTCTATGAGGGTTATTGGGATATCGATGTATATGTTCCTAACACGTTTGTATTGACGATGTTCTATTGAGGATTCTAGTAGGAACGTGGTTGTTGTTATTGTTGGGCATAATGCTAAGCTAGTAAGGCTTGTTGTTGTTGTTGCGCCACTAGGGCTTGCTGTTGGGCCTGTTGTTGTTGTTGCACCATGAGGGCTTGTTATCGGGAATGTTGTTGTTGTTGTGATGCTAAAGATGCTTGATGAGCTTGATGTTGTTGTTGGGCTAAGGCTGCTTGTTGTTGTTGTTGTGCTGCTAAGGCTGCTCGCTGTTGTTGTTGGATGACTTGCTGATAAGCTTGTTGTGCTTGTTGTAAAGCTAGGGCATGCACTTGCAATGTAGGATCAGGTGGTTGTTGGGATATCTGAGATGGATTGTGAGTGTTGATGTTCTGAGTGGGTAGTGGATTTCTGATGAGAGGTGGAGGGTTCCCTTGGTTTAACATCCCTTGTAAGATGGTGGATTGATGTGGAGGAATGTAAGTTTGAGGTCTCGTTTGATTTTTCATGGTAAAGGGGATTGTGGGAAAAAATGAAGATGGTGCCATTAGATTTTATGATGGAAATGACACACTAGGACCTTGATTCCATTGATTAAAAAGGTTCCATTGTCCCATGTCTTGAGAATTTCCTCGTGCTAGAGATGTAAACAAGGCATTACCTAGGTCGGTGGTATTCGTAACCAAGGGATTGTTCTGAGATGGGTTGGTGATAGATGGGGTGGATATTTTTTGTGAAACCAATGGTACAAATGACCCAATGGGAGGATTGGATAAAGATGTTCCTATTTGCATTAAGGGTTGACTCTGTGGTGTAGTATTGACATGCCCTTGTGTGTTGTTTTGAGTTATTTTGTCTATACTGCTTTGTGTGATGGTGGGAACACTTGTGGTACTTATGGGTATGGATGAAGAGGGGTGTCATCGATATGTGGAGGTCGTGGTGGGATAATGAAGTTCAAGAGGTTTATATGGTTGTTTGGAATCTTCGGGAATGGGATGAGCACCAAAGGTAGGTGTCCAAGTGGTTATTTGGGATGGAGGATTAACATCAAGGGTACCCACAAGTGTGTTGCTCTCAAATGGAAGAGTTAGAACAAAGTCCTTGGCAAGGCTAGTTGTAAGACTGGGAGTGAATGTTTGAGTTAGCCCTAGTGATGGAGTTGTGAAGCCGTGTGTCAAATTTTGTGCAACAAATGATGGGGAAATAGGAGCTATGTGTTCAAAGGCTTGGTGTTCCATGATTTCCTACCTATTAAGTTCAAAGGGATTGTTCATGATGTCTTCTATCTCATATGGTCCTGATGGAGATGATGGTTGTTGTGATGGGGTAACTTAACTTCTCAGATCAAATTATAAATGATTTGGATCACTTGAGGTAAATGTGACTTTGGTTTTCTCCATGATTCTCTTGTGTTGTGATCTCATTTTTACCATAAATTTTGTGTCACCTTTGGGAGAGTTGTGTTGAGATTTGTAATGTTTGAACTCTCTAGTTGACTCAAATCTAGGTAAAAGGGATGCTCTAAGTCTTTTTGGAGCAATGATGATAGTAGGGGATGAAATGGATGATGTGGACAGTGACCTTTGCAAACATTTTGGGACAACACTTTTGACTCTAGTTTGATGTTTTGATGTTGGGATAAAGGATGTTGATGAACTTGTAAATCTTTAGGGTAGACTTGTGACCTTCAAGATAGACTAGTTCAAAGATGATAACTAACTTAACTAAATTAAAGGAAAAGGATACATTTCACATACAAAATAGCTAAGTTAGGGTTTTGGGTTGATTGATATCCAAGTCAAAAAATGTTGGTGTATTCGAAAGTTTGCAAAGTTTGATGAAGTGAAGGATGAAATTTTATGGAGGGGTGAATGAAGTTTTTGACCCAATGTTGAATTAGAATGAAGCTTTGTTTCCCAAGACCAAGGTAGTGAGAATGATGCTAGACCTCTAAAGTGTTCAAATCCTAAAAAACTAATGTTGGCCTAAACGAGAGGATAGATGTGGGTATGTAAATCTAATTCATTCCTCCTAGCTCGAGCATAATAGTTTCTTAACAAGAGGTTATTGCGATTGTGATAAAGTATTAAGGCCCACTTCCTAACAAACTTTGAATTACGATACCTACATCTGTAATGGCGACATGTAGATCCTCCCCTACGGATTTTGATTGTGCAATAGATCATTTAGAGGATTTCAAGACCATGAAAAGAACCAAGGTTTTAGATAGGTTGATTATCATGAAAAAGACCTGGGTTTTGACTCATAAAGATCATGTACATGTGTGGATGTTTCCTCAATGCGCATTCATAAAAGTTTACTAACAATTTGTTTATGTTGAGGTAGAGTACTAAAATATGGTTTTTGATTTCTTTTGAACTGGGATGCCTAAGTTTAAAGTGATGACTAGTAGACCTTCTTTTGGGGATCCTAAATTTGCATGAGATCATTTAGAAGAGTTCAAGTTCATGGAAGAAAGGAAGATATTTATTGCCATGTAGGTGGTGGTAATATGGGTTGTCCAACCTCAATATCAACTTGTTCCTCTTCTTCATCTAAGATGTTTGCTGTGTTTCTCCACTGGGTAGGTGTTTCTTTTGTTAAAAAGTGAAGCTTCTCAAACTACTAATGATATTGGTTTGTTCCCCATTAATGAGTTCAAAGTTTGGCTAAATGATAACACCTTCAAGATCACGTTGTTCAATGGGAGAAACCAGTCTCTAAACAGTCATGTGGGGTTCAATTGTGTCAATTAATCTTGCTTAAGTGAATTTATTTTACCACAAACACTTGTCTTGATTAAGTTTCCAAACTAAATGTTTATGTCAAGAACATCATAACTTTCACAATGTCCATTTTGTGAGAATCATGAGGTTGAAGCCATAATTGCCTATGTTATTTTTGGAAAATATGGATTGAGATATAAGTCAAGATATTTAGAAATATCTAAGGATAGAAATCCTCATGACAAGCAGTAATATCAAGGCTAATTCAAGAGGTATCCATATTTAAGCCAAAGTGTTTGAAATTTTAAGGAAGATAGTGAATGCTTATTTTGTAACGTTTTGGAACCAAGAAATGTATTAAACTAACTAACAATCATTTAAAATCCTAGGTTGAAATGGCCATACTTGTTGAGTCCCCACTCGGATTTCTCCAAACACTAAGACATTGTGAACAATTAGATATTTGGCAACACTGGCTCCCCTCCACGACACACACTTCTTGGGACCACCAAATCTAAAAACCTTGAAGATCCGAAGATCCTAAGGATTTTTTTGTTTCAACAATGAATAGTACAAATGTGGGGTGGCTTCAGAATGACCGTTCTTGCACCAACAAGCATTAAGGATTTTTGGTAACAAACTAAGAATGCCCAGCCTTATACCACTTAAGGCTCTTACTACCATTCCCATTCCACTTAAGGCATTGTACTAGGTGCAATACATTATTCAGTCCAGGATAGAAGGTACTTTCTCACGATTTCTAAAACTTTAATATAGCTCATCAGTAAACGTGCTTGCAAGTACTTGCCTATGAGTTTCCCATTGTGGGGTGTGTCTCATAGTAAGTCCTCTCTTAAGGGTGACACAAAGCATAAGTGTACTTAAGTACTTCTCTTCACCCAAGATTGCACAAAGTGCAAGGGGATTGGATACGTACTATAAGTGCACACAAATAACAAAGTACACTTGGAGTGTTTCTCTTCACCCAAGATCACACGAAGCACAAGGGGATTAGATACACACTACAAATGTGTCACAACATTTAAGCAAACAATGATTCATTTTACCGACTAAAGCTAAGATGAATTCATTTTATGCACCAAATGAAATGTTAAGTTGCCTTGTTCAATTTTAAACCCAAAAGAAAATGATAAGATGAGGGTTCAATTTTAGTCCCGTTTGAGCATTCGTTTTAAACCCAAATGAAATTTAGTGAGGTCCTAGAGCATAAAGTAAAAAACATAAGAAAACGGGTTATAATTGCCCCAAAGCGTCAAACGCTTGTTACAATCATAAAATCTTGATAAGAAAATGCTTCTTCACTTTAACTTCGTGTCATCCAATCTACAAAACCACGTTAGTCTAAAAACTAGAAAAATGTTAGAGGCATGTTAGTACCCTAACGAATTGAAAAAAATAAAACACATGCTGAAAAATGATTGTTAAACTTCTTACCAAAGTTGGGCGTTGCTATACACAATAGTGTCGCTCTGGTGAATAAGGGTGTCACTTTGGTGAATAAGGGCGTCGCTCTACAGAAAAAACCAAAGAGCACTCGAGAGGTTGTGTTCTGATATTGGTTTAGATGTAGGACATATTACTATTTGTTACAACAATCAAAGTGCCATTTTCTTAGCAAAGAATCCTACCTTCCATGCCAAAACAAAGCACATCGATGTTCAATATCATTTTGTTCGTGATATGGTAGAATATGGCAAGGTGAATTTGGAAAAGGTTGAAACTTTAGAAAATATTGTAGATACACTAACAAAACTAGTGAGCACATAGAAGTTCAGATGGTGTTTCGATTCCTTAGGCCTTAGGGCCTTGAGCAGATGATTTCATATCTCTCGGTAGGTCTTTGATAAGTGGGAGAATGTTGGGATTAAGGTGTCTCAACCTTAGAACCCTAACATGATTAATTTCAATGTATTATTATATTTATTTGTATTATTTAATTTCCTACAATGTCATGTCATCAATTGGGAACCCATTGGCTTGGTGGCATCCCCATTGGACGTGACCAAATGATACACCATCATCCCAAGTGGAGGTAGGCATCCCACTTTGGAATCTTGGACCTGTGACACTTACGACAACTTATGATAGATTCTATGACACATCATAAGGAATCTTTGTGCATGGAGAAAGTTGGTACCCAAGTTGGGTTATGATAAGTTGTAAGAGAATCAAATATTCTTGGTTAGTCATGACAAATTTTCTTACAATTGTAAGTGTTGTCAGTTATCACAGATTCTGTGATAGCTGTAAGATGTGTAAGGCATATGTCATAACCTATTTTTAGCGTATGGTTTTGGACACCCCTCTCCTTCTAGATGCTTCTCTTAGATTGCATCTCTATATATATTGGATGCCTTACATTGTAGAATGCATAGTTTGTTTGTAGGTAACAAAGTGTTGTCGGATTCACTCCAGAATAGGTGTTTGTTTTGAAACACTTGTTGAAGAAGCTTTGTACTTGTAGTTGCATTGTATTCACTATTTCATATAATACATAAGTACTATGATTTTTGAGGGTGGGGGTTTTTACCCAAAAGGTTTTTCCCCATGTATATCTTGGGTTATTTGTTTATGTGTACTTGTCCTAACTTCTTCTTTCTATGTGATTCTCTTTTTGTAACTGTATAAGGCGTTAGTAGATTTTTTTTGTAACTCTCCCCTACTTAGATTAGTGTAGGAAGCTATTTCCACTTACTCAGATGCCTTTCACAAATCCCATGTCGAAGCCTGTGAGTGGATATTTACTGTAAATGTAACTCCATTCAAAATTCTAAAATTGCATTTTCTGGAAGAAATGGGATGTTGGGCATTGAGGGAGTGGAGGGAGTGGGTTAAGATGTGGGAAGGATATTTTTGAATTGCCATTGAAAAAACATGCTAGGAAGAGGAAACCCACGCCTAGGAAGGAGTAATGAGCATTCTATAAGTTTGACTATAGAGTAGAGGAAAAGCCACACCCAAGTTTCCTGGGAAGTTTTGACAAGAAGAAAAAATGAGGAGAATGTGGGATAATGGAGGTTGAATGGAAAGGAGGAGGATTTGATGGAATATGAAGTGTATTGTAGGTGTTTTTTTGTTTTTCAAGGGAGTTATGATCAGATTTTGGCTTGCCTACAAATGATTTTTTAGAACATTTGAAGTTTGTGTTTGATGGCTTATAGATTGTGTTGCAAGATAGTTTGGCTATTATTGGAGCCATTGATTCTCATTGTTGTTGCGGGCTCTTTGATTTGAATTAATAAATTCAAAATTCATATTTTGTTGTGGTCCATTTTGTGCATTCAAAAAATTAGAGGTGAACTATCTACAAAAATTGACAATCTTGTGGATTCTCAATTGTTGAGCTACACCATTTGGTATCAGAGTGGATTAAGGAAGAAGAAAAGAATCCATGGAACACAAAGGACATGGGAGAAGGAGAGCACTATGAGGAGAAGATAATACCATTGTTATGGAGATGTTGATAAGAATAACAACACACGTGGAGGTCACATAAACCTCACAACAAAGAGGGATTCATATAGAGGATGTTAGTGAAGAAGAGGAAGAAGTTGTAGAAGTGGAAAGAGGAGATGCACATGAAGAGAGATTCCTGCAAGTGTTGTCCAGATACAATGGAAGCCTAAATCCAAGGATGGACCTGTCAAGATACAATGGAAGCCTAAATCCAGAAGAACTCATTGATTGGATTGCGGATATGGAAAAGTATTTCAACTTGGTATCCACCGAAGACAATATGAAGGTGAAGTATGCTTGCACGAGGTTGAAAGGCATGCATCCCTATGGTGGGATCAAGTGCAGATTGAAAGACAAAGGAGAGGAAAACAAAAGATTAAATCATGGGAGAAGATGGTTATAAAGTTGAAGGCTAAATTATTGAATGTAGACTATCACATTAATTTGTTAAAGAAACTTCAAAATCTAAAATAGAGAGATTTTAATGTCATGGAGTACACGAAAGAATTCTACAAATTGGGAATTTGTGTTGGACATATTGAAGATGGTGAAGAATAGGTTGCAAGGTATGTGAATGGGTTATAAAATGCTATCCAAGATGAGTTTAGTGTGGTGATGATAAGAATAGTGTAGGAAGCTTACCAATATTCCCTCAAGGCAGAGGAAAAGTTGGCAAGCAGGCAACAAAGTAATTCTAGGAGTAGAGGAGAAAATTCAGAGGTAGAGAACAAAAAAATAGTGGAAGAGGACATCTAATAAAAGAAGAAGAGGAAAGTTGGTCTTAAATGAATTATGGCTCAAATGTGAGAGGAAGAGGAGATTCCTTTAGAGGAAGGAGAGATTATGGAAGAGGAAGAGGATTTTATGGAGTTTGTTTCAATTGTGGAGAGGCTGGTCACAGGGCATTTGAATGCTGTCAAGTGAAAGAAGAGGATGGGAAGAGTAAGAATGGGAGAATGTTTACCAAAATGGCTGAAGAAGAAAATGAAATAGTAGACCCAGAGGATGGAGAGGCTCTTAATACTGAGTAGAGTGCTCTTAAATCCATAAAAGGAGTAGTAAGAAACCATACAGAGGAGGAGTTTATTCAAAACCATTTGCAAAGCAAGAAGAAAGTGTTTCATTGTGATTGTAGACAGCGTTAGCACAAATAATTTGGTATCTCAAGAAATGGTGGAGAAAATAAGTTTGGAGAAATAAAAACATCCAAACCCCTACAAGTTCAAGTGGTTGCAAAAGGGCCATCAAATTTTGGTGAATGAACAATGTCTGGTAATTTTTTAGATTGGTAATTATAGAGTGAGATTATTTGTGATGTGATTCCTATGGATGCTTGTCATATTATTTTGGGTAGACCATGGAAGTATGATAGGAAGGCCATATATGATGGTGAAGCAAACACTTACACAATAACCAAAGATGCAAAGAAATATGTTATGACACCAGTGAAAGAGAAACATAAGGAAGTGGGCAACAATACTAAAGTATGTGTAATCCTAGAAAAACAACTTCTAAAAGAGATACCAATGGAAGAGATGTGTTATGTCTTAGTTTCTCATCCAGAAGAAGTTGGGATGGTGGAAGAAGAGCAGAAAATACCCATGGAGATCAAAGATATGGTGAAGGATGAAGCACAAAAACCATTCCTTAGTAAGTTTGCAAGTGTTTTAGATGAAACTTTGTATCATTTGAAACATGTTAGAGATATTTTACAATGGTTAAAGGAAGAGAAGTTGTTGGATGAATTTAAGAAATTTAATTTTATGAAAGAGAAGTCACAAAAAAGCACCAAGAGACACAAGGAGCATGCTGATTTTAGAAGGAGAAAACAAGAATTTAGGAGGAAGACTTGATTTTAGCTCATCGACAAAGGAGAGGTTTTCGAAAGGAAAAAATGGGAAAAGTGGGAGTATTTTAGATTTCCATGACACAACATGAAGGGTACAACAACTACCAGAAAGGAAGAATAAGGAAATTGGTAAAGTGATGAATTCAAGAACAATCAAGAAGACACCAAGCAAAGAAAACAAGGAATATTTGATCAGACAAAAAGGAAGGAAGATGGAAGGGGCATAATGGGTTTAGAAACACAAAAATAGATGAATTTTTATGAGCTCCCACTTGTGAAACATTCTTTCTTACCTGATATGTTTGATGCAGGAGCATTCGGGTGCACAGACAATCCTGCACACCCAAAACATTTTTATTTTTTATTTTTTGTGTTTTGTTTTAATTTTTGCTTCTAGGCACATCTTTATTTAATATCCAACTCCTCCAACACATTAAGGTTTGATGTTGGATTATGAAAAATCAATTGATTAATTGATTCACTTAAGAATTGTTTTTAAAATGTTTAAATTTTGTGAATTTTCCAAAAAGGAAAATCCCATTCCCAAGCCTATGAGTGGGCATTTATTGTAAATTGTAACTCCATTCAAAATTCTAAAATTGAATTTTGTGGAAGAAATGGGATGATGGGAATTGAGGGAGTGGAGGAAGTGGGTTGAGAGGCAGGAAGGCAATTTTTGAATTGACATTGAAAGGACATGCCAGGAAGAGGAAACCCACACCCAGGAAGGAGTAATGCGCATTTTGGAAGTTTGAATATAGATGAGAGGAATAGCCATGCCCAAGTTACTTGGGAGGTTTTGATAGGAAGAAAAAATGAGGAGAATGTGAGATAATGGAGGTTGAATGGAAAGGAGGGAGGATTTTATGGCATATGAAGTGTGTTGCAGGTGCTTTTTGTTGTTCAAGGGAGTTATGATCACATTTTGGCATGCTTGTAAATGATTTTTTAGAAATTTTGAAGTTGTGTTTGATTATCTATAGATTGTGTTGTAGGAGTGGCATAGTTTGGCTATTGTTGGAGCCATTGATTCTCATTATTGTTGCAGGCTCTTTGATTTGAATTAATAAACTCCAAATTCATATTTATTGTGTTCCTCTTTGTGCATTCAAAAAATCAAAGGTGAATTTGTTTCAACAATTGAAAATCCTATGGATTCTCAATTGTTAAGTTGCACTAATGACTCACGAGATAACAAAGTTAGATATTTGTTAGGTGAATCATGAACAAAAGGAACCATGGTCTAGTGAAGTATGATATTCACTAGGCGATCCTCTGAAGTAGAATACCAAAATGAGAAACACACAAGAACTAGTGAGGATAGATTTTCACTAGGTGTGTACCCATGTCAACCATACCAAGAATTTTACTCCCTATTAATTCTGATAAGGTGCTACAAAAATTATCAAAATGATATGCCAAGGCATCATTAAGTCCACTATGTGTGAATGAAGTGAAGGACATGATGGAATGTATGCCCTCACCTTAGAGTAATTGTAAAACACCATGTTGTGAGAAATTGCTTTAAGCTATAAAATAATAATGTCATGTGATGAGGTCAGGAGAGCTTATTTGGAAAAGCACCATGCTAATGATATGTTTCCAAATAAATATCTAATGATTAGGGTTTTCCCCCAATGTAATTCAATAAACAAAAGATGATCACATGAGGGATCCACAGATTCAGGGCTACTATACATCTTTACTATAGTAATATAAGCAAGCTTGGCATTGATATCATTCCCATAGATACTCGTGGAACTATGAACACAATGCAAGAATGGCACATAGAGAGAACAAACAAGATTTTGGGTCAACATGAAAGAGACCTAAATGTCTCAATGCCTTGCATCGTCCCCTAAATGAAAACACAAGACGACAACCAAGAACAAATTTCACAACATAAAGAATAATGGAGATACAAACAGTTGAATGCCATAATAGATTTGTTTCCTTTGTATCCTTGCACCAACAGATCAACAAGGACCCTCCAAAGAAAACTCACAAAAAAAAACATGCCAAGCAACACAACATGGGAAATCACATCACGTGCAAGAAAACATGAATAACACACAAAGCAAGACAAAAAGGTACTGCACATGCAAGTCGATCTAAAGAAAATTGTCTGCATCCCAATCTTGATCATCATATATAGAAGGAAAACAAATAGCCAAAGGGACTATAGCCAATGTCGTATTAGGAGCATCACCAAGCTCAACATGTGATGAATCACTCTCGTAAGGAGGATCATCATGGTTTCTCACATCTAAATCCACAAACTTGGAAAACAACAAAGATAACTCACTATGCACTTGTTCATCAATTTTGTCATCCTCATCATCTAAATTTATCACCATGCGTGGTTTAATGAAAATGTTAGTTATATGTTCTTGTTTCATTTCTTGTTTTTGTTGAGTCATGTAAGGTGCATTTTCATGTTTTGGTTCATCATGTCTTGTTTGGATAGGTGTTTGATCATTGGGTAATGTTTTATTTTTTTCATTCAACTGACGAGTGATGGAACAGTGTCTACGCCTACACTCAACATTTTTATTTCTTCTTGTACGGTTTACAATTTATGAAGGTGTAAGGGTAGGTTTCTTGACCATCAGTCTCTTTTCTTCCCTTAGGGGAGGAACTGAAGGGACCATTGGGGGTTAGGAAACCATTGTCTCCTTAGGTCTATAAACTTGTTTTACTTTTAGAGGGACAAAGGTAATCATTTGAATGTCTCTTGGTCTTTTATATGATATAGGCAGAGGAAATACAACATATATACCTTGTTTATTTGGAAGAGTAATTGCTTTAGCCATGGGTTCATCCATGACTTGTAGGGTGGGAGTAACCACCATAGATCAATTATTCTTAGGAATATTGCTAAGGGATAATTTTGTTATGCGCTTTTCCTTAAACTTTTGATATGATCAGAAAAAGAAATCACAAGGCTTAATTGGCTCCATGGGTTGAGGCCAAAAATAATCTAGTGAAAAGTTTTCATGGGAAACCAAAGGTTTAAACCCCCTACGATGAATTGTATATATTTTATTTTTAAATGGGAACTTTATGCACTTGTGGATAATCAATAGGACGACATTCATGGAGAAAATCGATGGATAGCGTAGCTTCACACATAATTGGTCTGACATTGGGATGATGGTGAAGGATACGTCTAGTTGCTTTGGTCCCACCTTGAGTGGTAGAATTATTGAACCAATCGTCGGGCGAGCAAAACCATCATGATTTTTTAAGCATGCTTTCAGTTATTCATAAGAATCTTGATAAAAATTTCATGCATAAACAAGAATTCCTCAATGATCACATTCTCTAGACATGCAGGATGAATGAGTATCCCTAGTGTAGGTTTGTCATTAATACGTCCAGCTATATAGAGAGGACCATCTGGAACATGTATAGATGTGTCAATGTGTGTGTATGATTTGGCATTGGATTTGTTTCCTTTATCATTAATATCAACCAAATAAACATGATTAGAATCAATGAGGTCTTACACTTGATATTTAAGATGCATACATCATTTTGTATCATGTTTAGGTGTATGATGATATGAACCAAATTCCTTTGGATTAAAATTTGGAGATATAGGTTTTCTTGTATCCATGGGTCTAATTGGAGGCAATTGGATTAAGTTCTTGCTCAATAGTTGTAACATGATTGAATGAAGGGAGTCAGACAATTGGGTAAATTGTCTATCTTTCGGCCTAAATTAATAAGGAGTTGAACTTATGGGTACAACTTGTGGCTCAATGTGGTTAGTTGTTTGAGGTGTGTTTATCTTGATAAATTTCTTGTTTTTCTTCTTAAATGGTTGATAATTGTTTTGGGGTATAGATTTAGATTGCTCAATAGGAGTTGATGAATATGTTCTTGCATACTAACTAACCGATATCTGATAGTCATAAAGAGTCGTACACAAATGTGTAAAGAATGGATACTTCATTAGCAATATCTTATCCCTAATGATGGGTTGCAAATTTCCTCTGAATACCCTCTAAACATCAACATCAAGAAGAGTATAGTTGATTTGTGAGTAAAGTAACTAATATCGCCCTATGAAGATTGTTACCTTTTCATGTTTCCCTTGTTTGCAATGCACTAAATTAGTTAGCATGATTTGAGGTCCAATGTTCACTTCAAAATGTTGGAGAAATGCATCAACCAATTCATTGAATGAATTTACGAATTTGTTTGGCAATGAGAAAAACCATTCCAAGGCTATATATTTCAATGATCTAGGAAAGAGTTTAGCTAGGAGCTTATCTTAAAAGATGAAGTCACTACATAATGTTGTATAAGCTAATGCATGACTATTAGGATAGATCCTTTACCATTATACTTCTCAAATATGGGAATTTTTGTGTTTTGAGGCAAGGGTGTTTTCAAGATTTCAATTGACAATGGGATCCTTTTAAATATTGTGGTAGTTTTCCATTTTGAGCTTGGTTCAATGTGGAGATTTGTTGTTGCATTGATGTTACGTTTTGCAAGAGTTGGTTTATAAATGAGTCATTGTTTGACATGTTTTGAGAAATTGGCGAATATGGTGGGATTATTTAAGTGCTTGGTGGACTACTATGTTACAAATTTATGAGAGGTGACAAATATGGAGGTGCTACATGTGATGTGAATCAAAAAACTATAAGGATTCCCATTGGAAAGCCCCAAGCTTGGAGTTATACCATTGGTGTGTTGTATCATTGAAGATACGATTGTAGACACTGAAAAATGTCCTAAGTCTGTGAGCGTCATTTTTCTTGGTCATCATCCTCTAATAATTAAATAATTTTAATTATTTGATTATCCTTGATCATATTCCTCTATTAATTAAATAATTTGTAATTATTTAATTATTTCACTTCCTAATCTTTAGTCTATCCTAATCGATTAAATAAATTTAATCGCATCGCCAACATCCCCTTCTTCAATAATTAAATAAAATATTATTTATTTAATTATTTGTCTTTCATCATTCGTATATAGTTAAATAATTATTATTAATTATTTATCTATTCATTTGTCTTTTAATTTTTCTATAGTTAAATAATTATCAAAATTATTTAATTATCCCTTTGTCATTTTCTCCCCCATTAAATAATTAATCTAAGTTAATTATTTAATGTCTCTTTTCCATCTTCTCTTATTTAATTAAAATGGTTGAATAATCATTTTAATTAAATGCCCATTTCTTCTTTTTCTCAAATAAATAATTCAAATGAATTATTATTTTCCACGTGGTCAAATATCCCTTTCTCATGAATTAATTATTTTCTAATTTTTAACTCATCTATTTCCTCCACTTGCTCATTAATCTCTATCATAGCCATCTCTATCATAGCCATCTTTGTCATAGTCGTTGGCATCATAACCATCAATAACCCTCCCATGAATATAATATTCTTGGTGCATCAATCCTCCACTATCAATCTTGGCATCTTTCTAGAAGTTTATTGCAAGATCTCGTACGACTTTCTTTCTATTTTGTAGATTTCCAATACGAAACAACACATTTGCTTGAAACAGCGATGCATTTGACAAGAAATGATGCATTTACTAAAAATAATGACGCATCTATGGAAGGAAATAGTGGGCGGGAAATTTGAATTCAAAATCGTGATGCAATCGTTCTAGTGTAACACAACACAATGACACATTTGCTGAAAAGAATGACGCAATCGTCTGTCTAGTATAAACTTTCAGTTTTCAGTTTGTTTTCGATTTTTCTTTTGGGTTTTTCGAGTAGAGTAGGGTTTTTGGTTGATAACTCTCTATTTTTACCATGTGGATTTGGATTGGAGCTCCCAAAAAAAAATTGTTTCTTTTGAAACAACAAAAAAATTGAGCTCTTTTATTTCAATTTTAAGCAATTTCTCTTTTGTTTGTTTTCCACAACTTGCATCAGGATCATAAGGCTAAAAAGAATCTGCATTTTTCACTCATAAGGTTGAAAAAGAACAATAATCTACATATTTCACTCATGGGCATTAAAATGAACATGCATAAAACGTCATTGGTTTAAAATTTACAAGTATCTTCAAATAATAAGCACAGGTTAAAATCAACAAGTGTCCTTCATGTTTGGTGATTTACAACTGTCTTAGAAAGTGTGTATTCTCTCCTCTCATGCCATCTGACGATCTTGAGTGACCAAAAGTACCTCTTTGGCATTTATATATGTAAGGAAAGCAGAGGTGCAGAAACAACTTTCCTAACGTCAAACCACAGGGGAGAATGCAATACAGGGCTATTAATTTTTCAAATTACAATCTAATTAAGACACACATGAAGGAATAACATAAATAGAACAAATACACACAGACAAATCAAACAATAGATTTTACGTGGGAAACCCTTTCGGGAAAAAACTCACCACACCAAGCTGAATCTCTTTGTATTACAGTAATCAATAATTACATACAATCAGGAAATTCAACTCTCTATTTTTTTACAGTAGCTACAACATTCACTGTTCAAAAAACTCTGATAAAAAACAAAACTCTCATGCAATTCGATATACTCATCTCTCTATTCATAACATAATCGATCTGCTTTAAAAAATCTCATTCTGATTTTCCAACTGTACATTCTTATCCGCCATTGCAACCAAAGACAATTTCCATTCGAGCCTTGATTTTTCCCTGCATGTTGATTTTCCAACGTTTCAACTGATGCATAAAATCAACTGTTGTCATGCTTTAAAACTGCTTCCTGTGATTGGCCCACGATGCTCCACGTAGGACGGTCAGACTGGTCAAGAGCATTCAGCTTTGTTGGCATATCAGTGAGACACTTACAGTGTCTCCCCGATGCCACAAAGTTCCTCTATCGGCATCGCTACAGCTTCCACGAGTCGGCAAGATGCTGTATCGACTGTAGCAGGTTATACCGAAACCAACGATGACCAAAATGATTCTATCGGCAAGGATTTCCCTTACCGGCGAGACACATAGCGAATTCACCAGTCTCATCGAACAAACAGTCTATCGACAAGACACTACGTCTTCACCAAGACCTTCTGTCGAGTTCCTTGGGCTACACCGAAACCTTTGACGAGTCAGCGAGACTTATTGTCTTCGCCAGGACTTCATACCGAAGCCCTCAGTCATACCGACGACTTCCATATGGCAAGTCCTATACCGAGAGCATCTCATCATCAGCAAGACATACTAACCTCGCCAAGACATTCTATCAACAATCTTAAGTTACCTCGAAGCCTTTCTCCTATCAGCCAGACTCCCACGGTTTCGGTGAGACGTCATACCGAAACAAAGACTTCCACCGAAAAACATTCTGTCGCCAAGACTTGGGTTATTCACCGTGATGTTTCATCGAGCTTCCAAAGCTTGCCGGAAGACATCAGTCGGCAAAACTTGAGACATTCACTAAGACATCCTAGCAAAACCTTTTTGTCACCTTGAAGACAATATGACTTCTACCGTCGGCGTGACTTATGACTTTCGCTAAGACTTCTCAGTGAAGTCTTTCAGTTACCGCAAAGTCACGACGAGGATACACACTGTCGGTAAGACATGAGACTTTCGCCATGACATCTCCCCGCGACCCGAGAGTTACATCGATGAGATCAACTGTCACCCAAAGTTCTATCGATCGCCAAAAGGTCATGCCAAACTCAGAGAGTCACAATGATAAACTTCATTCGGCAAGACATCTACTTTGTCACAGCGACATGAACTTTTAGAACTTTCAGAACAGTTAGTCGCCCAGACATGAACATTGTCACAGTGACTTTACCCTTCAGGAGTTCCATGTCAGTAAGGATTGAGGCACATATTCCAACAAGCTCCCACTTGACGAAGATCTTACTGACACCTCTAGAGCATAACCAAACTACTGAGATTCATGGGCCAAGAGGCCCATTGAACTGGCACACCAACTGAACTTGTTTGTGCTCACAGGCTTCGTCAATGCATCTGCAACATTCTCTAGAGTATCCACTTTCTCCAAAGAGACCTTCCCATCCTCCACCATATCTCGTACAAAGTGGTACTGTACATCTATATGTTTCGTCCTGGCATGGAAAGTAGGATTCTTTGCCAAACATATAGCGCTCTGGCTGTCATAGTAGATAGTAATCTTTTCTGCATTAAAGCCAATGTTAGAACAAAAACATTTTAACCAGATTGCTTCTTTACAGGCATGTGTGGCTGCCATGTATTCTGCCTCTGTAGTAGACAAAGTGACTACAGCCTGCCGCTTACTCATCCAACTCACTGCACCACCATTCATCGTGAAAATATATCCATTGGTGGATCTTCTGCTCTCAATGTCCCCTGCCCAATCAGAATCTACATAACCTTGAATGCTGAGAGTCTTCTGTGATTCAACCAAGTTACCATGGTAACACAAAGCATAGTCTGAAGTGCCCTTCAGATATCTAAACACTCTCTTCACAGCATCCCAATGTGTTCTTCCAGGATTAGCCATAAACCGACTAAGAACTCCCACTACTTGGGCAATGTCTGGCCTTGTACAGACCATAGCATACATGAGACTGCCAATTGCACTTGCATAAGGCACACTGGTCATGTCCTCCATCTTAGAAGAAGATTTTGGACAATCCTCAATAGATAGCTTCGTTCCCTGTGTAACTGGAACAACTAGCTATTTAAACTCAGTCATACAAAATCTCTCTAGAACAGTCATGATATACTTATTCTGACTAAGCCAAAGTTTTCTATTCCTTCTGTCCCTGGTTATTTCCATTCCCAGAATATACCCTGCTGCGCCAAGATCTTTCACTTCGAACTTTGCAGACAACTGAGACTTAAGATCATAAATCATTAGCTTACTATTGCCTATAAACAACATATCATCAACATATAGAGCAATAATAAGAATTTGATCACTTTCAGCTTTGTAATAGACACAGTGATCACATTTTGATCTTACAAATCCCAAAGACATGACAAACGTGTCAAACTTTTGGTACCACATTCTAGGAGACTGTTTTAAACCATACAGAGATTTCTTCAACTTGCAAACCAACCTTTCCTTACCTTTTACCACAAAGTGCTCTGGCTGGGACATATAAATTTCTTCTTCAAGATCACCATGAAGAAACGTTGTTTTCACATCCATCTGTTCAATCTCTAAATCATATGCTGATGCAAGTGACAAAAGAAATCTAATGATGTCAGCTTAGCTACAGGAGAAAAGATTTCTCCATAGTCAATTCCCTCTACCTGGGAATAACCTTTTGCAACCAGCCTTGCTTTATATTTTTCTACACTGCCATCTAGACCAATTTTCTTTTTGAATATCCATTTGTAGCCTACAGATTTTCTGCCTTTAGGCAATGGAACCAAACTCCAGGTGTCATTCTTTTCTAATGATGCCATTTCTTCATTCATGGCTTCCAACCAAGAGTTTGAATCAGACATTTTAAATGCCTCTTTTATAGTCCTAGGTTCATCAGTGCTAGAAATTAAAGCATAGGCACAAGTAGACTCAAATAAAGAAAACCCATACCTTTCAGGTTGCTTTCTTTCACGAGTTGACCTCCTCACTGGCTGAGGCTGAGGTGGTTCTTCATCATCTTCAGAACTTTCACAACTGCTTGAGCTCTCCTCAGTATCAGGTACATTTTGATTTTTCAATTCCTCTTTATCTGGTGTCTGAGGAATTGCTGCTACATCCTTTTCATTTTCTGATTTCTTCTCTGACTGCAGATCCAAAGTAGAAGGTTTCAGCTCACAAAAGATAACGCTTCTGCTGTGCAAAACCTTCTTAGTCTCAGGATTCCAAAGCTTGTATCCTTTTATACCAGCACTATAGCCTATAAATATACACTTTACAGCTTTGTTTTCCAACTTGGATCTTTTTTCAAATGGCACATATGCATATGCCTCACAGCCAAAGACACGAATATGTCTCAGAGAGGGCTTCTTTCTAGACCATGATTCCAAAGGCGTCTTCTCAACCAGAGCAGAGTTCGAGGAGCGATTTACCAAGTAACATGTTGTAGAGACTGCTTCAGCCCAGAACTTCTCCTCCAGACCAGCACTGCTCAGCATACTTCATGCTCTTTCCATTATCGTCCTGTTGAACCTTTCAACAACTCCATTTTGCTGTGGAGTATAAGGTGTAGTCTTATGTCTTTTGATCCCATGATCTTTACAGTACCTTTCAAATTCATCTGAACAGAACTCACCGCCATTGTTAGTCCTTAAACACTTTATTTTCCTTCCAGTCTGATTTTCTACAAGATTTTTAAATTCCTTAAACCGATTGAACACTTCTAATTTACTTTTCAAAAAATATACAAATGCTCTTCTTGAATAATCATCAATAAACGACACGTAGTATCTTGATTTAGACAAAGAAGGAACATTCACTGGACCAAACACATCAGAATGTATATAATCAAGTAAACCAGACGTTTTGTGAGGACTGGAATAAAATGAAACACGGTGCTGCTTTCCATATATGCAATGTTCACATAAATCAAATTCAAGGTTACAATCTTCAAGCCCTTCTACCAGGTTTTTATTTTTCAAGGTTTTTAGACCTTTCTCACCAATGTGGCCAAGCCTATGATGCCAGAGCATAGTCTTCTCTGCTGGAAGTTTACTCTCCATGGAGTTTACACCATCAGGAACGTTTTCCTTCTTTTCTTCAAGAGCAGCCTTAAGTGACTTTGCAGAGACACTATTGCATTGAATAGCTTGTGCATCCAGCTTGTACAGAGTACCAATTCGAGCACCCCTAGCCAACACCATAGAGCCTCTAGTCATCTTGTAGCCATTTCTAGAGAACGTGACTTGCACTCCGATATCATTTAGCTTACTTACAGAAAGTAGGTTTCGAGCCAGACCTGGTATGTGCATCACATCATTGATTCCTTTACTCTTCCATCATGGAATTGAATTCTGACTCTTCCACGACCAACAATTTCCAAAGATGAATCACTTGCTAAGTACACCTTTCCACCATTGTATTCTTCATACTTCGTGAACCATTCTCTATGAGATGTCATATGGAAAGATGCTCCAGAATTAATCAACCAGACATCATCTGATGCCCGTGTAGCCAAAGCTGCAATGAAGGCGTCTGCATCACTATGAGAAGAATCATTTCCCGAAGAGTTCTTCTTCTTTTTCTCCTCCTTGCAGTCCTTTCAGACATGAACAGGTTGCCCACAGTTCCAGCACTTCACCTTTGACTTCTTGCCAGGAGACTTTGATCTCCCTTCTGATTTTGATATGGACTTCTTGTCCTTCTTCTTGCCTTTCTCCTTTGGTCTTCCTCTGACAGCCATAGCCTCCTTTGCCATCTCAGAAGATTTCCTTCTCATTTCTTCTGATAGCAGAGAAGCAACAACATCCTGCATCTTGAATGAGGATGTTGTACTCCTAATGGCCATCACCAGATGATCCCACGAATCAGGCAAAGAACATAACAATAGCATGCAGCGATCTTCTTCTTCTATCTTCACACCAATAGATGCTAACTGAGCAATCATCATGTTGAAAGGATTCAAGTGATCAACAACACCAACTCCATCCTACATCTTCAAGTTGTACAGCTTCTTCCTCAAGAACAACTTGTTCACCAAGGACTTGCCTTGATAAATAGCAGCTAGTCTTGTCCACAAAGAGGCTGCAGTCTTTTCTTCATGCACATTCAGAAGAACAGAGTCAGCTAAACAGAGCCTTATTAGCCCTTTTGATTTTCTATTAGATAGGTCCCAATCCTCTTGCTTCATGTCTTGAGGCATTGTTCCAGACACAACAGTCCAAAGATCTCGATCAACTAGCATATCTTCCATTTTGAGTTTCCACAGCTCAAAATTGCTACCATTGAATTTCTCTATTTCCATCCTACTGGATGTGCTTGCCATCTTAATCTGTAATTAAATTAACAGACCTCTACAAGACTCCCACTGAAAAGGATTTAACACAAAAAACCCAACCCACTCACAAGGACAACACAACTGGCCAGGCTCTGATACCACTTGTAAGGAAAGTAGAGGTGCGGAAACAACTTTCCTAACGTCAAACCATAGGGGAGAATGCAATACAGGGCTATTAATTTTTCAAATTACAATCTAATTAAGACACACATGAAGGAATAACAGAAATAGAACAAATACACACAGATAAATCAAACAACAGATTTTACATGGGAAACCCTTTCGGGAAAAAACCCACCACACCAAGCTGAATCTCTTTTTATTACAGTAATCAATAATTACATACAATCAGGAAATTCAACTCTCTATTGTTTTACAGTAGCTACAACATTCACTGTTCAAAAAAATCTGATAAAAAACAAAACTCTCATGCAATTCGATAAACTCATCTCTCTGTTCATAACATAATCGATCTGCTTTAAACAATCTCATTCTGATTTTCCAACTGTGCATTCTTATCCGCCATTGCCAACCAAAGACAATTTCCATTCGAGCCTTGATTTTTCCTTGCATGCTGATTTTCCAACGTTTCAACTGATGCATAAAATCAACTGTCGTCATCCTTTAAAACTGCTTCCTATGATTGGCCCACGATGCTCCACGTAGCACAGTTAGACTGGTCAAGAGCATTCAGCTTTGTTGGCATATCGGTGAGACACTTACAGTGTTTCCCCGATGCCACAAAGTTCCTCTATCAGCATCGCTACAGCTTCCACGAGTCGGCAAGATGCTATATCGACTGTAGCAGGTTATACTGAAACCAACGATGACCAAAATGATTCTATCGGCAAGGATTTCCCTTATCGGCGAGACACATAGTGAATTCACCAGTCTCATCGAACAAACAGTCTATCGGCAAGACACTACTTCTTCGCCAAGACCTTCTGTCGAGTTCCTTGGGCTACACCGAAACCTTTGACGAGTCAGCGAGACTTATCATCTTCGCCAGGACTTCATACCGAAGCCCTCAGTCATACCGACGACTTCCATATGGCAAGTCCTATACTGAGAGCATCTCATCATCGGCAAGACATACTAACCTCGCCAAGACATTCTGTCGACAATCTTAAGTTACCCCGAAGCCTTTCTCCTATCGGCCAGACTCCCACGGTTTCGGTGAGACGTCATACCGAAACAAAGACTTCCACCAAAAAACATTATGTCGCCAAGACTTGGGTCATTCGCCGTGATGTTTCATCGAGCTTCCAAAGCTAGCCCGAAGACATCAGTCAGCAAAACTTGAGACATTCGCTAAGACATCCCAGCGAAACCTTTTTGTCACCGTGAAGACAATATGACTTCTCCCGTCGGCATGACTTATGACTTTCGCTAAGACTTCTCAGTGAAGTCTTTCAGTTACCGTGAAGTCACCACGAGGATACACATTGTCAGTAAGACATGAGACTTTCACCGTGACATCTCCCCGCGACCTGAGAGTTACACCGATGAGATCAACTGTCACCCAGAGTTCTATCGATCGCCAAAAGGTCATGCCGAACTCAGAGAGTCACAGCGATAGACTTCATTCGGAAAGATATCTACTTTGTCACAGCGACATGAACTTTTAGAACTTTCAGAACAGTTAGTTGCCCAAACATGAACACTGTCACAGCGACTTTGCCCTTTAGGAGTTCCATGTCAGTAAGGATTGAGGCACATATTCCAACAATATAATCACACCACATATTTGGATTTGGTGCTTAAAATGAACCCCATGTGAGTGTGAGGCAAAGGCACGAAAATATGCCCTCTCCTTGTGCTTTGTGTGATTTGGGATGATCAGAAAATAAGTGTACTTCCTCGCTACTGTTTACCTTTTATTAGATGGCCTGCCACCCTGCTTCGAAAGGTAGGAATGACCCAAGTGGTAACAAAGCTAAGGAAAAGCTCTTCCAAGCCACTATAAATAAATGTGCTTCGTGATGAAAGTCAATTAGCAATGGGTGCGGATGTGTCATAACAACAAGTGCCGCCCTCAGTAGCCCCCTGAGCTACGTGAAAATCCTTCCTTAGGGAAAGGACTGGGAGGCCTCTTGACTCGCCATAGTCTTGAGCTAATCTTTCCGCGTGTATGGCTACTTTGAACATATGCCCTTACTAAGAGCCAATTTGTGTTAGTTGCCAAAAAACCCTTTTATACGCTTGTTTATCGTAGAAGGTCAGACCTTTGAAGGTGCCCCATGTCTTCATTGAGCATGTGTAGAGACAAGAACTCCTCCTTGGGGGAATGAGACTTGGTGAGCCTGAGAAGTGAGTGTCATGGAGGGGAGCTAGTGCCACAAAGTCTCTAACTGTCCGCCTTGTTTAAGTGGCTAAAGAAATCTAAGTGGGGATATCAACCAGTGGTTTCCTTGAAAACCATAGGGCTTGTGCATTGTTTTCTATGTGTGTTTTACTTTTCAAACAAAGTCACATCCAAAACCAGACCAAAAAAAAGTGCTTGATACTATTTTTTGTGTTTGCTAATCATATTTCATCAAAAACAGTCAAAAACCACTCAAAAACTAGATCAAAAACCATCAAATCATCAAAAACAACATTTTGTGAACCAAAACTGTCAAAAATAGAGCTACAACTGATACTTTGCACCACATCCGATAACTAGAAAATCGCAATTGACATTCTGAACTGCACCTGCAAAAAATATTCCTGCAACTGATATACTGAGCCGCATCTGATAACTAGAAAACCACATCTATTTGCCTGAAACACATTTGTAGAAAACAAAGCCGCAACTGTCATACTAGACCACATTTGCAAAAAACAAAGCCACAATTTTCTGATAAACTAAAACTGCCAAAATCCTTTTCCAAAATCTAATCAACTCATTTTTACAGTGACCCTGCCTGCTAAACTAGAGATTTGCAAGTCTTTACCAGTCATTTCCAACATTTCCATTTAGGGTTACCTCATATTTTAGGTTGCATCATTACCTTGCATAACCAATATTAAACCTTAGGTTGCATCTCCCTTTTAAAATTTCAAACTTTGGAAGACCATTAAGCTTTTGGAAAATCCTTAGTTGCATATTCTATTTGTCATTAACCTTAATCCATCATATTATCAAACTTTGTCACATTTATCAAATTTGAGTCTTAATCTTGTGTCTAAGCCTTGACTCAACCTTTTCAACATCATCCCCTCGATTATCATAAAGGTCAATGACTCTTGGAATTGTTACCTTGGACTTACATTAGCTTGATTGCCATCCTTTGTTTGAAACTTTAGGATTTCCTTGCATTGACTTGACCTCATTTAGACTCATATTACATACCTTTTATCATAAATTTTATCATCATCTTGCCAAACTTTGACCTATAATCTAGATTGCACTTTGCACCTTTATCCCAAAAATACAAAAAAAAAAGGTTCATTTTTACCTTAGCCTTAGCATCATATCATTATCACATAGTCAACCTTTCATATCCTTTTTCATCCATTAGCCTCATTATCCTTGCATCCTTATACCCCAAAAATACAAAAAAAATAGATTACTTTCATCTTAACCTTAGTTACACTAGTATCATTCAGTCACCTTGTCATCATCCTTGACCATTAATCAACCTTTAACATCCTTTAACATTTATTAGCTTCATCCTTTGGTCATTATCATCCTTGCATAATCACCTTACATCCTCATATTCAAAAATCCAAAAACATAGTTTAGTTTCATCACCATCTTGCATTATCCTTCAACTTTCAAAAGTCTCACATGGTTCAAACAAGGTCACAATCCAAAAGAAAGGACATGGATTTTTCAAGTAACCCTTTCATGACACTACCCTTGGAATAAATTCAAATCATTCTACACCTCCAAGAGACACACCACAAAGAGATCAAACCAACACATTGGAAAACCTAAATCTAGAAGAATTCAACAAACAATTGACTCTTGAAGAAATTGAAGAATCTTATCAAGACTCAAAAAGTTTAAGCATAGTTGAGCAACTCATTGGTGCCGACCCTAACAAATTCTTCTACGCACTAGCTAAAAAGGGTGCCAAATTACCTCAAGGCTTTCATGTATTAACTATTGTAGAAGAAGAAACCAAAAACCCATTTTCACTTGGCATGCCATCATCACAACAAATGACAAATAAACCCCTTGGTACAACTACACACATGACTACCACTCCCACACACATCCCAAGCACCTCAATAGTTGGAAACAAGGCAACCCATACCAGTACACAAGGACAAAGTTTCACACTTGGAAGTTCCTCAAATTCCATGGGTAAGACCTTTACAAACCCCCTTTTCCAACACACAAATCAAGGTTCCACATCACAAGGTCCTACACCTTTGATCCAAAATACAAACCAAGGTCCTATACCTACTCATCAAAACAAAAATCAAGGTTCCTTATTCCAATTTCAAATAACACCTTCATCAAGGGAAAATCCACCAAATAATTATCTCACGAAGGGTCCCAAATTAAAACAATAATCAAAGGTCTATTCCATCACTCCAAAACACTAATCAAGGATCCCTTACATCATTCCAAAATACCAATCAAGGGACCTTTCCTTCATCTCAAAATGTTAATCAAGGACCTACACCTTCATCCCAAAATACCAATCAAGGGACCTTTCCTTCATGTCAAAATATCAATCAAGGGCCTACACCTTCATGTCAAAACATCAACCAAGGGCTTATACCCCCATTTCAAAATGCAAATCAAGGACCAAATGTTCAAAACCAAGGCCTAAATCAACGGTCTACACCTCAAATCCAAAACACCATACCACATGCAAACATGACCTTTGGAACAAACCTAAATACCAATTTCATCCCAAATCCAAACAACACACATCAATATGGCAACCAAGGTCCCACACCACAAACCATCAATCCCAATTCAAATCCAACATATGATCTCAATACCAACATCATGACACCAAACCAAATCAATTCAACACCATCTCTTGCAGAAATATTGATACAACAAGTCTAGACCCTCCAACAATAGATCACAAACATGCAAATGGGGACCAACAAGAAGACTTATTCCTTGGAGGAACTTTGCCCCTTTCCATTTGACAGAAATCTATACATGCCACCCTTTCCCCCTCATTTCAAAATACCACCTTTGCCTAAGTATAAGGGGACAGGGGATCCAATAGAACACATTCGAGAATTCAACACATCATGTATGGAAGTCTCATATGATCCTACCTATTTAATGAGACTATTCCCACGAAGCCTCATAGGGCCAGCCTTAGATTGGTTTGCACACCTCCCTCCGGAAATTAGAACATGGGGTGAACTAGCAGACAAATTCATCAATCAGTTTGCCTTCAACATTATAAATGATGTCACCCAACTTGCAACATTGAGGACAACCAAACAAGAAGGGGAATCACTTACCTTGTTTTACCAGAGATGGCAAGGTTTGGTTAGCAAGTTCCCTTGTCACATTCCTGAAAGACAACTTGTCACCATGTTTGTGGAAAAGCTTAACAGAAAATTAATGAATCAAATTCAAATCCAATGTTGCACAACCTTTGAGGAGATTCTTGAGAAAGGTGTCCTTATTGAAAAATTTATTGCAAAGGGACTAGTCAAAGTAAACAAGGAAAATCTGAAACCCAACAATGACAAGAGCAAATACTGGTCCTAAAACAAAAATTTCATAAATGATGGAGTTGTTGATGCCAAATTGATAACCAAAGGTCCAACCATTCAACTTAAAGGTCCTTCCTCATCAAATACATCCAATGCACCAAAAACCCAACCACAAGTTCAAAACTAAATGCTAAACGTATTCCAAAATAATCAACAAAGAAGAGGCCCTCCTCATCCTAAAAGAACATACACCCCCTTGGGTGAACCTATCGAATCAGTTCTCAAACAAATTTTGTAGTCTAATGTCATCACACTACTAGACACCAAAAAATATGAGCCCTCATTGATCAAACCCGATTGGTGGAAAGAAGATGAATACTGTGAATACCACCATGCAAAAGGACACAAAACAACTAGATATTGGACACTCAAGAATATCATTCAAGACCTCATTGTAAATGGAACCATATTAGTAGGATATTCACAAGGAAAAACCAATGTTGATCATACCATATTCAAAACTCCCTTGCAAAACCATGACAAAGGAAAAACCTCTAGTTCAAGGAACAACAATAATGCCAATTATGCCACCGTCAAGCACAATTACAACACTATCATCCTTAATATGAGACCCTTTGATAATCGCATTGCTACTATTACCATAAACAAGCCAAGTTTAGAATGTGTTGTTACCACCGAACCAAGATAACTATTCCAGGACCTCCTTCTAATTCACAACCAAAATTCAATACAATCTCCTAGATCATTTGGGAAAAACCCCCACACAAATTTCTATCTTCGAGCTCCTTCACATATCCCCACATCATAGGGCTATCCTTGAAAAAGCATAACAAGAATCATCCGTCCCTGCTAACCTAGATGTTAATGAATTTTAGGCCATGGTTGGATACCTAGCTATGTCGCACCATGTCACCTTCTCTGAACAAGACTTTTTCGCACCAAAATTTGATCATAATGACCCCTTACACCTAGAAGTATGTGTTAATACACACAAGATTAGATGAGTCCTAGTAGATGGTAGAGAAGGTATGAATATTTTCTCACTAAAATTGGTGAAAGCATTTGGATACTCTAAAAATTGTATTTATGAAACCAAGAAAATTGTGATCAAAGCTTATGATGATGTTGAGTGTTTGTCTGAAGGTATAATTTCACTTCCTGTGAGAGTTGGACCAACAATACAAAACACAGTATTTCATGTCTTGGATCTAGATTTGCATTACAACCTTCTCCTTGGATGCCCATGGATTCATGCCATGAGGGCTATCCCATCCACCTATCATCAATGCCTCAAGTTTCCACATAATTGCACTAAAATCACTATTCCAGGCGACCTCGATCCTTTTCAATATTGTTCGAACCTAAAAGGAACTGTTGAACATCAAGTTCCCATCAATCGAGAGGCCTCACCTTCCACTTCACCCACCAGTCCATCTAACTACATTGACCCATCTTCCCTTTTCAAATCATCCACCCCATTCACCACACCTTCCACACCCAAGATCCAGATCCAGGGCAGAGGATGTGGAGAATACAATATCAAGAGTCTCTTTTTCATCGAAAAGCTACCTAAATCACTAAAGTAATATGGAAAACCACATCTCATATAGCCTAAGGTCATCATCCATAACCCCCCTACCACCTTCACTAACCAAAGAGTCTTTCGAGGATCATATTCTCACATGGTTGTACAAAGAAGAGGAGGAAACTAAAACTAAGAAATCGCCAACTCAACAGTATTCAAAAGGGTTCCAAATAATGAAGCGACATAGGTATGATGGGAATAATGACCTTGGCCTAAATAAACAAGGAATTTTGGAACCCTTACAACCTCCTAAATTACTAAAGAATCATGGGTTAGGGTTTGTGCTAGTAAAAGTGACTATTCGGGGTATTGGGTTACCTTCAAGTGAGTTTGTTGATGCTTCAGATGAGATTGAGACATACAAGGACTCTTGGGATTATAATGTTGATTCCACTGAATATGAATGGGATTCCTTATCCTCCACTATTTTCATGGACCTTGATAAACTGTTTGGAGTATTTGACGAGCCTCGCCTTGAAAAAAAAATCAGCCAAATGCTTATAATTAATGCCCTACCAAGCTTGCCAAGTCCTCGTCTAAAAGTCCCTTTGAATAGAGAAGAGTGGATCAAACACTTTTGGGAAACCATCGATGTTGCCTCTTGGGAACCTGATGAATCTACTTCCGTATTTACCCTATCTTCCTACACAATGACTCTTGATAGTACCGATGATGGCTTACCCCTTGTCTACCCTCAACTCAGATTGGGATCAACAAGAACCACCAAGTTTGGACACTTTTGAGAACGATGAAGTCATCGCTGAGTTCTTGGGACTTCATGAAGGAATACCGAGTGGGGATCATAAGGATGGATCTGCTATAGAACTTAATTATGCAACATACTTTGGTGAGGTCATCCTGTCCTCTAATCGCAAAAGTGAAAATGACAAAAATAAAAATAAAAATGATAGGTCTTCAGGTGAAAATTGAAAGGCATCTGTTGATCATGAAAAAGTAAAAATAAAGGATGTATATGAAGGTGAAAACCTCTCTAAGGTGCCCGAGGATGGAGGATTGGATTGTATCCCTATAGACCAAGAGAGATTTTCATTGCTTATAGAAGAAATAGAAGAAGTAAACATTGGTACACAAGACAATTCTAGAATCATACAACTAGCAACATCTTTGACCATCAAGGAAAAGCCTGAGTTTATAGGATTCTTTTCAGAAAGACAAGTCAATTTCGCATTGTCATATGCATATATGCCTGGATTGGATCTCGAACTTGTTCGGCATCACTTGCCACTGCTACCAAATGCTAAGCCATATAAACAAAAGTTAAGAAAAATGCACCCCTAGATTGTACTCCTTGTAAAGGTGGAATTGAAGAAGCTCTTGGATGTTGGATTCATTCGCTCGATTAATTACGCAGATTAGATATCAAACCTTATTACTATCACAAAACCAAATGGTCAAATCAGAGTATGTACAAATTTCAGGGACCTCAACAAAGCTTGTCCCAAAGATGATTTTCCTTTACCAAACATTGACATTATAGTAGACCTTACCGCTGGGTATGAAATGCTATCACTTATGGATGGATTCTTAGGTTATAATCAAATAAGAATTGCTATTAAAGATCAACCAAAGACAACTTTCACATGCACTTGGGGAACTTTTTGTTGGAATGTCATGCCATTTGGAATTTAAAATAGAGCTACATATCAAAGAGACATGACTACTAATTTTCATGATTATATGCACATACTCATGTAAGACTATGTTGATGACCTCTCTAAATCTCTAGAACGATTGGACACTCAGTAGTATTGGACAATATTTTCACACGACTTGAAAAGTATCAACTCAGGCTAAATCCAAAGAAATGTGTTTTTGGGGTCCAATTAGGCAAACTCCTAGGATATATTGTCTCTCACAAAGGAATAAAAGTTGATCCCACCAAAGTAAAAGCTATCTTGGACATGCCAACTCCAACCAACATCAGTCAGTTGAGAGCATTACAAGGAAGATTACAATCAATTCATAGGTTCATTCCTCAGCTAGTAGACAAGATCCATCCATTTCAACATCTGTTATGGAAAGGAATTCCCTTCAATTGGATAGAGAAATGTCAGGAAGCATTCGATCAAATCAAACAATATCTATTAACTCCACCAATTTCTTATGCCTCCAATTGATGAAATACATCTTATACTATATGTGACAGTGACTACATTAGCATTGGGGGCATTGTTAGCATAGAATGACAATGATGGAAAATAATGAGCAATCTATTACATTAGTTGCACCTTAGTCAAATATGAGTTGAACTATAGTCCTATTAAATGAGAATGTCTAGAAGTGGTATTTGCAGCATAGAAATTAAGACACTACATGCTAAATCACAAGACAAAACTGATCACCAAAATTGATCCTCTAAAATACCTTCCAGCAAAGCGACTCTGATAGGAAGACTAGCTAAGTTGGTTATGATCCTAAGTGAGTATGACATTGATTACATTGACCAAAAAGTAATAAAAGGACAAGTGATAGTTGATCAACTTGTAGATACACTAGTAAGAGCAGACCATCCTCTGATATCTGATTTCCCAGGTGAATCAATCTTTGTAATAGAAACACCAACAACATGGAAGCTGTATTTTGATAGATCTTACACAAGTCATGGCTCAAGAGCCAAAATTATATTCATCACACCTCAAGGAGATTCCATTCCCAAGTCATTTCGAATAGCATTTCCATGCACAAACAACATGGCTAAATACGAAGCATTATTGACGGGACTCCGAATGGTGATAAAATGGAAAATTAAGGAACTTCAAGTCTATGGTGATTCTCAGTTAGTGATTACGCAAGTTAATGATGATTATGACACCAAGGATGAGAAACTGAAGCCCTACAAGCACATGGTGGATAACTTCAGACTATACTTTGATAATATCTCCTTTGCATGGATACCGAGAATCCAAAACAAAGTAGCTAACACAATGGCTACAATTGGATCTCTATTGGACATCCCCAACAATTCCTTGCAATATGAGTTCTTGGTAGAATAGTTGTTGATCCCTGCGTTCAATGTCCCCAAAACTAAACTTTTGTGTGAACTTGTTGGTCTTGAATCTCCTTGGTATAAAGACATCTACAACTATTTGCATGACCAAATTATCCTGCCTGACTTTTACCTCAACCAACGTAAAACCTTTATTTGACAAGCATCCAAATATTCCATCATTAGAGACACCTTTTACTATCGTAGCCTAGATAGAACCCTTCTTCGATGTCTCAACTCTAATGAAGCACAAATAGCCTTACAAGAGGTACACCATGGTATATGTGGAGCTCACTTTGCTAGTCCAACCCTAGCTAAAAAGATCGTGAGAACGAGATATTATTGGCCTATAATGAAATGTGATGCCTAGCACTTTGTGAAGAAATGTCACCAGTGTCAAATTCATGGAGATCTTATACATGCACCTGCCCAGGAACTACAACCACTTACTTCGCCATGGCCATTCTCTCAATGGGGACTCAACCTCGTAGGAAAGATCCATCCCACCTCTGCTAATGGACATAAGTTTATCCTTGTTGCTACTGAGTACTTTACAAAATGGATCGAAGCCATCCCACTAAATTACATCACTAGAAAGAAGATAGCCAAATTCATCCTGAATTACATCATTTTCTGCTATGGTGTCCCACATTCCATCATTACAGATAATGGTCACCCTTTTAAGAATCAGGATGTTCATGAGCTTTGTGAAAAAATTCATATCCAACACCACTTTTCTACCTCGTATTACCCCTAGGGTAATGGTCAAGCTGAGGCATCCAATAAGACCATCCTAAAAATCTTAAAGAAGATTGTCAATGATGTTGGCCATGACTAGCACCTACAACTTAATCCTGCTTTATGGGCTTATTGTACCAGTGTTCGCACACCTATAGGAGCCACTCCATATTCCCTCATCTATGGATCTGAAGCAATACTTCCTATAGAGGTCGAGTTACCATCCCTACAAGTCTCTATGCAAGGCTTGATCGATCAAGAAGAATATCGTTTATCCCGTCTACATGAGCTAGAGTTACTGGATGAAAAGAGATGAAATGCTTGGAAACATTTCCAAGCATATCAAAATTGCCTTCAACGCAACTACAATAAGAAATTTTGGCCTAGAAGCTTTGACATTGGTGAATTAGTCCTAAAAGAAAATATGAAGAATCATGCAGAATGAGAGAAGCCTAGAAATTTGAACCTAATTGGTTGGGCCCTTATATCATCACAACATCATATGGATCCAACACTTATCAGCTTTCTACTCTTGAAGGAGAATCGTTGTTTGAACCGATTAGCAACATGCATCTTCGCAAGTACTACACTTGATTCTTAGAGTATCCCTTTAAAAAGTAAAAAAAAATACAAAAAAAATGGAAACCCTGATGAAAACCTAGCAAATAGGTGTCTTGGTGACAACAAAAAAATAAAAAAAATGGAAAAATCAAAAAAATAGTAAAGAGAAATAATTCATCCAAAAGTGAAAACCACTTCAGTGGTGCTTTGGATAAGTACCATGGTAAAAACCTGGAAAACAGGTGCCATGTGTAGTCAATCTATGCTCCTTCGTCTATTGTAACTCCATCTGGTCTTCCATTCTTCTGCTCATCCATTCACACATGCCAATCCCTCATAATAAAGCTTTGTCATCCTCTCCATGGCGTGAGAACCACCAACATTTAACATCCTTCACTTTCATGATCATCCTTTGCATCCATTGATCCCCTCGTGCATAATGAATCGGTCCTATACCTAACTGGGGCAATTCCTCAACCTACATCTTCATGGGAAAACAACACATGGCATTAGCCTTTTAAAATCAGAAAACTTTAAAAACCCAAAAAAATCAAAAAACCATAAAAAATCCAAAAAATCAAAACATCAAAAATCCAAAAAATCGAAAACCATCAAAATCCAAAAAATCAAACATCAAAATCCAAAAAAAATTAGAAAACATAAAAAATCCAAAAAAAGTTAGAAAACATCAAAAATCCAAAAAAATAGAAAACTTCAAAAATTTCCAAAAACAAAAGTTGGAGTTTGAGTCAGTTTGTTTTAGAATGGTCGAACTAAGTTGTCTCTGCGCATTTGCTACATAGGCAAGGATCATCTTAAATGAGCCCCTAAGACATTAGGTCAGTCCTCTTAGGTTTTCCAAATAAAATCATGACTCCTTCTTTTTTCGAATAAGGCAAAGCCAAGTTGTGTCGAACTATGAGGTCTCTGCGTGTATAACATAGGCAAGGCCATCAATCGATGAGCCCTCGAGGCCACCTAGGTCAGCCCTTTAGGGTTTTTCAAGTCTGATCGTGTTCTTGGTCCGCAAGCAATCATCATTTAAACCAAATCATGAATCAAAAGACAAACATAACCAGCAAAATATTTCATCTTCAATCAGTTAATTATCTTATCATCAATCAATCGATATGGTCATTGATCTTGAATTGGAATGGGGTATTATGTCGTTTGTCTCATTCGATCCTATCTCTTGTCTTTTATCAGGATGCGTCCTTCCTGAGATTAGACTTTTTCTTTGGTCAATCTGGTCATTCACCTTAAGTGAGATGTGTCTTTCTTGCAGTTAGGTTCCTTGTCAACATTTGTCATTTGGTCAACCTTATCAGATGTGTTCCTTGCCTTACACAGTATGTTTCTTTCCTAAAATAATGTGTCATCACATCACTTGGTCATATCAATCAATATTTGTCAAACAATCAAGCAATCTTGTCATCTTGGTCAATCAATCTTTCCTTAATTAGGATGTGTCCTTCCTGAAACCAGGCATTATCATTATCAATCAACCTTGTCAACCTTATCAATCAATCCTTGTCAAAATCAATCAATCTTGTCAATTTCGGTCAATCAATCTTTCTTTAATCAGGATGTGTCCTTCCTAAAACTAGGCACAGTCAATCAAATCAATTGGTCAAACTTTGTCAACCTATCATCAACCTTTGTCAAACTTATCAATCAATCCTTGTCAACCTATTAATCAATTCGGTCATCTTGGTCAACTTAATCAATCCTATCAGTCTCATTGGCAAACACTCTCTCTAGCAAACACTTTGTTGGTCTGGATTTGTCTTATATTTTGATTGGTCTTGGGTCATGTTACTATTGGACTCAGGGAACACTGAGAGGGGGGGTGAATCAGTGTTAAGCAATATTTAAACTTCAATTCAGATCATAAACCATTCACAACATTTAAACTGAAATAAACATGAAATCACATTAAAGAAACAATCAGAACACCATAACACCAAGATTTTTACGTGGAAACCCTATTAGGGGAAAAACCACGATGGAGATTAATCCACAATTTATACTCTATTAAAAGTATGAAAAAGGGAATGCACATGCATTTAGGCACACTACCTAGAGCTCACTGCTCAAAATAAGGAAGGCTCACTACCTTACAAAATGTTTGGATTACAAAAAAATGTTGAATTGAGAAGATAACATCTACAAATGCTTGGTATCAGTTCGGTGAAGCTCATGTATCAAATTTTGGACCTTATGTCTGATTTTGTACTTTTCTTTGCTCTGCCTTAATTTGTTTAACAAAGTCTTCTTCTGCACAAGCAAAATTCGCTCAACTGATCTTTTGATATTCATACACACATCTGCTCTGCTCTTCACACTTACTTATGCCACTCACACACAAAATGAATTTCACGAACTTGCATATATATCCGGCAACAAGAATTCAATTGCTATATGTCAACTTTAAATAAAATACAAAATATTCTCCATATGTCGGCTCAAATCATGAGCAATCTTAAATGTGCACCCACACAAGTCAGCTAGACTATAACTACGACCCCAAAAAAAATTCTCTAACATAGAAACATTTAAATAATTACTCCTTATACATCCGCAACACACTACATTCACTAAGTCGGCCACAATGAGCAAATAAACAAAAAAACATTATGTCGGATCTCCAAGCTCGTACACCAATTAATGCAACATCACAAAACTTAATAGTAAGGTAACATATATGCTCAACAATATATCCCAGGGATCCACAACTCAAACTAATAATCCGGTGAAGCATACGGATCGACTAACTGACTGGATACCTTGTTCTTTCTGCTTTCTGCTAGTAGAACACTATTCTCTACATTTCCTACTGGTATGAGCAAATTCTGATCTGCAGACCGAAAATATGACTTCAGTTGCCATCAATGACAAAACTAGAAGCCATATTCCAACAATCTCCCTCTTTGGCATTGATGGAAACACTTAGTGAAAAATGACTAATTGTCGAAACCAAGAGATACGCTGCCAAAGTTTCAAAATTTTCAAAACAACTTTCTTTCAAAACACTGCCCCCCCTTAGAATGTCAATGAATTTTTCACTGTACTCTCTCCCCCTTTGACATCAATGACAACACTAGAAGCCATATTCTAAAAATTACTAGTTACCTCGAGGATGTCCTATTAAGGGATTTAGAGGGATGATGATGGATCATGGCCTCTTTTCTTTGTTTGTTGTCTATGGTTTGTCTTGGCAAAAAGACTAGGATAATTGGGTCCTTAGTATGAGCCGAGGCATTCCTTGTCTATTGAATTTGTCTTTTGGTTGCTTGTCTCTCACAAATGGTCACCTTGCACACCTTGGTCTATATAATACCATGGTGTTTGTCTTCCATTTGTGACAATTTTGACACCCAATGATGATAAATATAAAAGCATGAAAGTTGGTCCCTTGTCATTTCCTGTCTAACTTTCCATCTCCATCTCCTTTCCCCTCTTTCATGCTAACATCCATCTCTTTTGTGCTAACATTTCTTCCATATGCATCTTGACAGAGTCCTATGGCACACAAAAACGTCTTGCATACATAATCATGTTAGAAAGCATCATAGAAGGCATTTTCATCATAGGCAACATTATCATATTAAGTCACATACACATATTTGCATAAGAAAATACAAAAACATAGAGATCATCTATATAGAATTAACATCTTATCATCATATTAGCATCATCATATTAGTACATTTTATTGCATTGTATATTCCATATCACATAGCATTGCATTCCATATCACATAGCATTGCATTCCATATCACATAGCATTGCATTTCATATCACATTGCATTTCACATCATGATCCATTATATCACATAGCATTGCATTTCACATCACATTGCATTCCATAAATATTACATCACATTAATAGTATTATAACATACCACATTACACATCACATTTTGCATTTGACATTCTAAATCATCACATTTTACATTAACGTTAAATTAGATAAACATTGCATCGCATCAATACATTTGCATACAACATCGCATTTATCATGTTAGGTCATTTCCATTGCATTCATCATTCATACATATCATAATAATATAAACATCCATAATCATAAATGCATCATGTCATTATATCACATTGCATTCATCAAATTAGGTCATCCATATTGCATTCATCATCCATACATATCATAAAGTGCATAAACACTCATAACATAGTCATAAAAGCATAAAGCATATTAAGCCATCACATAACCATATAGAATGCATCAATAAACATCATAATCACAACATAAACATCCATAACATACATGTCATCATCATAAACATAATCATAAAGCATAATCATGAAACAATGCATATCATCAACCACCGCCAAAATTATATCATATATCGCTAAAAAAATAACGTGTCACAGGTACAATGTCAAGATGTGTCCAATAAAAATGGAGCTCATGGGCTCGATAATCAAAGTTTCAGTGCCCATATAACATAATGCATAAAAGGGGCCCTAGCTAAAACTGGCCTGATCTCCTATCCCTAGGGAATCCTTGTCCTTCTTGCATGGTGAATCCCTAGACCTGTGCTCTGTGGTAGGAGGCCTATAATATGCGGTGGCCCGTTTAGCATTTGATGTCTCCCCCTCAGACTTGCTCTGTGTCCACCTGCTATGTGTCCTGCTACGTGATCTGCCCCGTGAGCCACTATCAATCTCTGAAAAGGAGGGCTCTCTCATCTCTAGAGGTACCACTCTCTCATATAGATCTCTATAATACTGGCTAGCTTTTCTCACCTTGGCATACTCCTTTGCAACCTCCACAACAGATCCACTGCAAGTAGCCATAAAGTCGATCATCCGTTTATCTATCTACTGGTGGCTAATCATTGCTAGGTCTCTCTCCATCTGGAAGGCATCCCTCTTAGCCTTAAGGTTGTCCCTATCTGTAGTCACTATCCTTAGCTCGGCCTCTAAAGCTTGCACACGCGCCTGTAGCGTGACTATCCTCTGATCGGCAGTGCCTTCATCTGCTCGGCCCTCCTCCCCCACCTCCTTGACTCCCATGATAATCCTCTCATAGAGGACTCTCTCTGCCTCATCCGTCTCTACCTCCTCCTCTCCTCCTGCCTCAGGCTCATCCTATCCCACCTCTCCCCTCACCTCAACCTCCATAGCCTCTCCCTCTAGCTATGCTACTTCCAATGTAGGCATCTCTGCATGTTGCTCTCCCTCCTGCCTTGGCACTTTCGCCGCTACCCTCACCTCTAGCTAATCTTCCTCCATCTCCTCCTCCTCCCTAATATATGCTCCTGTAATCTTTAAGCACACCATCATGTCACTCCAAGACCTTAAGTTGACCTATCAAACCTAAGTTGACCAAGTCAAAAAAAATTAATATGGGGAAAATTTTTAACCAAGCAATTGCATTGCAGTTTCATCAAATGCATCACGCATATCATTCACCAGCTCACAACTGCAATTGCATCGTTCGCCTCTCGAATGCGTCATTTTGTATGTCACTTGTGTTGTGACCTATCATTTGCATCATTCCCGATGGCATATGCGACTTGAAAATTCAGTTGTGTCGCACAATTTTGTGCATCGCAATGCAAATGTTCCTGCCCTAACCCTAGTGCAATTGCGCCGTGACGAGATGATTACTAGGCGAGCTAGTAGTACATACCCTAAACCCTCAACCCTAAACCCTAGTGCAATTTCCTGCTAAATTTTTTCCCTAACTAAATGCACGAAAATTTAAAAAAATTACAAAGCGGGCTAGTAGTACATACCGGGGCGGGCACTCCCTCAGGTCGACAGTACCTCTGGAATAGGTGACATCTTCGTTGGAAAATCACTCTGAGCTCTATGAATTTCTAAATTGGGAATGCACAAATGAAACTTTTTCAAACTCAAATTTCTATTTAGAGGTTCAAAATTAGGGCTTTTGACCTACCTTGTTTATTGGGCGCACCTTGTGATGACTTCAATCCTGAATTTGACCCTCGTAATGAATTCAAAAATCATTTTTTTCTGCACCACTAAATTCCCGACCATCAACTTGCCTTATTGGGACAGCTTTCCAAAAAAATTAGACACTTTTTGAAAATTTGTAAAATTTTCCCAAGGGGGCATATTTGTACCCTGACTTCGTTGGGGCATCCTTTGACTAAATTTCTTTGACACAACATGATGGACTGCATTATGTCAAAGAGGGGAAAAACGTAGACACTGAAAAATGTCCTAAGTCTGGAGCATCATTTTTCTTGGTTGTCATCCTCCAATAATTAAATAATTTTAATTATTTGATTATCCTTGATCATATTCCTCTATTAATTAAATCATTTTTAATTATTTAATTAATTCACTTCCTAATCTTTATTCTATCCTGATCGATTAAATAAATTTGATCGCGTTGCCAACATCCCCTTCTTCAATAATTAAATAAAATATTATTTATTTAATTATTTTTCTTTCATCATTTGTCTATAGTTAAATAATTATTATTAATTATTTATCTATTCATTTGTCTTTTAATTTTTCTATAGTTAAATAATTATCAAAATTATTTAATTATCCCTTATCATTTTCTCCCCCATTAAATAATTAATCTAAGTTAATTATTTAATGTCTCTTTTTCATTTTCTCTTATTTAATTAAAATGGTTGAATAATCATTTTAATTAAATGCCCATTCCTTCTTTTTCTCAAATAAATAATTTGAATGAATTATTTATTTTCCACGTGGTCAAATATCCCTTTCTCATGAATTAATTATTTTCTAATTTTTAATTCATCTATTTCCTCCACTTGCTCATTAATCTCTGTCATAGTCGTCTTCATCATAGCCGTCTCTGTCATAGCCATCTTCGTCATAGTTGTCAGCATCACAACTATCAATAACCCTCCCATGAATAGAATATTCTTGGTGCATCAATCCTTCACCGTCGATCTTGGCATCTTTCTAGAAGTTCAATCATTTCCTTCCGTTCAAATGGTTGTCTATAAAAGCATCCTTTCTCCATTTTTGCGTTAAAAACCATTTTATCTCCAACTTTCCACTTACTATTTGCAGGTTATTGCACAAGTTCTACTTCAAATCTGAGGGAAAAGTTTGTAAAAGGAGAAATAGGAGAGACAAGAGAAGGAATCAACTGCAATGGGGAGTGTTTTATTTTGTTTGCTTTCATTTTGATTGTTCTCTTTGCTTGTATTCTCTTGTTTTAGATGAGTTTTTTAGCTTATAGGTGTTGTGGCTGTCACTTTATCTAGGTTAGAGTTTTTTCCCCCATCTTACAATGATTGGAAAAGTAAATGTGGGAATAAAGGTTATAGTTGTGGGAAGGGAAATTTGTTTTCCTCCTTGGATTTGAGTGTACCCCAATGCTTGAGCACAACTAGCTATCGTAGGAATATTAGCATCCATTATATGAGCTAGGCTATGCAAAACCCCTTATCCTTGAGCATCATTAATTAATTTCCTTAGGTTGTCCACCATAGGAACCATTTGTCCAACCAAGATTTAGTACTTAGGTAGTCTTGAAATCCCTCTAAATCTTTGTCCAATTATTTCAGTTTTTCTTCGGGAACATGGGCAACAATAGTTTTAATCTCCATGAAGGTGCTTGATTATGAAGTTGTCATTGGTATGGTAGGATTAGAGATGGAGTCCAAAATAGGCAGGGTATTGGCAATACCTTGCGTGAAAGAGTTGGGGGACTTAGGATCCATAGTAGATGTAACAACAATGTGGGATGCCATAAGTCTACAACTACATCTCACTGAAGTGTTGGCAATAGGAAAATAGGTCATAAATCTCATACAAATTTTAAAACACTAGGTGTGACCACTATAAACACTAAATTACCAAATAGTCATTGTAAAACACATAGGACTGAAAATCAGACAACAAAAACGAACAAAAAACATAAAATAGAGGTTTGACAAAAATTTGAAGCAAAATTAGCTGGAAAAAGTCACCTAGGGCACCTATGTCCAGCATAGGTTTTTGTACATTTTAAAGTTTGAGAGTCTGTAACACTGTCTAAGGTTCTTGTTTTTTGTGTGTGAAAATGTGACAGTAAGTATTTTTCTAGATTTTGACTATTTTATGATTATGTAATGCAAAATGCAAGTGTGCAACAATTTTCAAAATGTGTAAGCAATAAAAGACAACTCCAAATGTAATTTACAGATCTAAAATGCAACAATTAACTGATCATAATATACAAAATCTGAAAATGATGCTTTTTATATATTTTTGACACAAAACAATACAATTTTTCACCTTTTGAACTATATGAAAAGTACCTAAATGGATGCAATGAACACTTTTAGATTTAAAATTACCTAATGTAAATGTAATTATAATGTAGATCTGACCTATGATGAGTGAAATTAACCTTATTGCAACCTATAATGCAATATGATATGCAATTTTTGAAATTTTATGCTTTTTATGATGCAAAAATGAATGCCTAAATGAGCAATGCAAAACAACGCAATACTAGTCCTAGATTTAGGATGATATGCTTCAAATTTTAGAAGGTATTTAATGTTAATATGTCGGGTTCACCAAAATGATAAATTGGAAAAGTGAAACCCTAGGGCTTAACTAGGGTTAGTCACCTTTCACTAATATATCATTTAGAATTGCATATTGGATAGGATATGAGATTGACTTGCAACCTGAAAGGTGAGTCAACCAACCCCAGGATCTAAATTATGGAGTTTTAGAATGAAATTAAATCATATGACTGACTAATATTACAACTATGCTATTATGATGTAAAAACAACAAATCTCAAAAGTCATAGAAAAATTCAAAATTCAAAAATAGACTGAGTAGAGTTATGTGCACCTATGGTACGAATCTGGTGTTGATTTTGGAGGACCAAGTCACCCAGGGTGTCTATGTACTAGTGACTAAAACTAGAATATGATTTCACAGTCCTCTAGAGCCTGGTCAAAGCCTTCTTCCTTTTGGGTTTCATTGTTGGATATTCGTCGATTGCCAAGATAACTGAGTTTCTGTATGTTGTCAAGTTGCGGGGTTTGAATGCAAAAATGATTAAATGATCTTCAATATTCCTTCAAAATTCTTCAGATCTATAACCTACACATTCAAAGAGAGAGGAAGGGTTGTGCCATATAGGGGCTTGCATCAGTCAAACCTCATGTTGGTGTTTCCACCTCCATAATGGAAAAGTCAATGATAAAGAGAGCTTATCCTTTTGAGGGATAGAGGTTGAATGAAAAATGAATGATGAATCAATAATGAACTATAACTAACAACCCAAATCTAATATTCCTCAAAAGGTTGAAGTCACAAAAATATCCTCAAGGCTTGATTTCAATTTGACTTGATGTGCTTGAAGACCTACAAGTGTTAGTGCCCACAACAAAATACATGCATGAACATAAATAAACTCACATAAAACTTGACATGATTCTTTGATGTTGCAATAAATTTTCTCTTGAATTATCTTGACTTGATAATGATTGCTTGATAGTGCTCGATCACCAATACTTCAAAAATTATTTGCCAAATAGTTTTCAAATGTTGTAGTTGTTGGCCTCCAATAATGATTTAACAACTAAGCCCTTAAAACTGTGATTCAAAGATTGGACATCTAAACTGAATAGCCATTTCAATCATCATGAAGGTGCATTTAACTTGTCAACCCAGGGACGTAAACTTGAAATGGGTCAACACAGTATGTGCACTAAGGATCCAGAGTAGCCATTTTCATTCTACAACTAAGAAAGACACAATGCTGAAAGTAAATTGCTTAGAAAGAAATAACATAAATGTTGAAAATCAACCAACAACTATACTAAGCTGAAATGCATGACATAAATGAAAGTCTGAGCAAACAAACAAGAAACTACTATGTCTACTTTAGCTGCAGGAACAGTCACATAATGGAATTCTAGTGGTTGCAAGAACAGTCAGTGCCAGATTCTTAACTAATTACTGAACATAAAGTAATAACTAAACTAAACTAAACTAAAGGATGAAATGATCACCATGTGGCCCCCCTTGGATGAGTATCCTCTAAAAATAATGTAAACTCAGATGCACAAACATATATCTTCATTTTATTCATTGGAAAAAATGAGTACAATAGAGCAGTGTAACTAAAAACTAAGAATGCAAGTACATCATCAGATCATGCAACCCCTTGAGAAGGAGCATCCGAGTCTTATTTATACTACTAACTAAGCAAGGTGGTCAACTCCACAAATTGGGAGGACGCCATTTTAGGGAAAGCAGAGAAAGTGGAGAGGTAGTTACACATGCATGGAATCTGGTTAGACGTGCTTGCCTCAATGCAAATTTAGCACTATAGTAACGCTTATATTCACTCAACAGATAATTAATACCATTTACAAGGTGGTTACAACTTGATTTGCATGAGGAATCTCCCGTCGTCGATAGTCTTCCCTTCATTGACCTTTGCATGACCACTTTGTTAACCATTATGGTGAATGACCAGCTGGCGAAATTTTCTCAATTTAGTGGCCTATAATCATATTTGCATGGAAATATTAGTATGCACAATAATCACATATCTGTAACTATCTTAAAGAGCATTCATTAATCCACATGTAGAATTAACACAAATAGTCCATATAACATGTCAATGTCATTAAAGATTTACAGAAATAAAATTAGGCCCAATGTCTACGATTTTGAGGAAATATCAACATTCAAACATCAAGGTCCATGACAACTTCAACAAATAGATCATAAATCCTACCAAAATTAAACCATAAACTAGACTCATCACTCCCCCCAACCTAAGGTTTTGTTGGTCCTCCAACAGGGGAAGGGTTGTTCTTCTGCTTAGTCAATGCCCTAAAATTTGCAACTGCCAACTATCCTGCATCAGTGCTTGTTGTGTGTGAATCAGGATCCCAATAGAACCCTTGTTGTCTGTCCAATTTGTTTCATCTCTATCTCTTTGCAACAATATCATAGTGGTAATACCTGAAATTTGGCACAGGCCACATCAAGATGGGTGGCTGAAAATTCAATGGAAGCCAAAATCGTCCCTTTGTCCTTCCAATCTGTATATATTTGTTAATCCTTTTAAGTGCTACAACATAGTTCTGTATAGAGTGGGGCTCAACTTGTTTTAGCTCATCAGTTAGGTTGTTCCATCTTTATGACATGTATCTCTTCACAATTTCCTCTTTTGCTTTTGCCACTACCTCATATTCACTATAAACTACTTCTATCCAAGGCATGATCCTATTACCATAGCTAGGTCTGAAAAGAATTATGTGCCAATCCCTATAAATTTCCCTTGGGTTTCTTGATTCAACCTTGATGGGTAGAGGGATGTTGGATTCCATTTGCCTATAAGCCCCGTATTGTTGTCCCCAACTGATCTCATTATGTACCTAGGACATAAATGCCCTTAATTAGACATCCCCAACATACAACATTGGATTCCAATCATGGTCTTGAGTCATAGCATAATTATGCAAATAGAATTCACACAACAAATTCTTCATCTCAGGGGAAGCAATCTGATAAGCATTTAAAAATTCAATAGGAGTCTCAATGGAAGGGTTCAAACCTGAGACAATCCTTTCTAGCTTGAAAGAAAGATATTTCTCCTTCAAATGCAGAGCATTGACCCTTGGAGGGGTCCTGCATTCTAATATCTGAGGTACCAAGGCTATCATATCATCCACCTTCTTCTTTAAAGTAGCAATTTTTGCATCCTTATCTTCAATCTCATCATCTCTCTTTTGAATTTCCTTCTTCAGCTTGCATTTCTCCTCCTTCCATTCTTCTTCCCTTTTCATCTCTTTCCATAAATTTAGAATTGTTGTGTGTACTGTAAAATCAGGGGGGTTATGTATTCCTACCAACATTTTTCCTGGCACTGATGCTTGCTCTCCATATAGTACCAGCTGCAGGGATTCAGGTTGTTTAGTCAATTTCGGCTGCAGGGGTACTGATTATTCTCCCAATTCTGGCTGCAAGGTCTCTTGTTTCTATTCTTGCTCAAGCTACAGGAACTCTTGATTTTCTTCATACCCTTGATTCCCAACTTGTTCTGCAATATCAACAAGATCTTCCAGTGTTATGTTTACTGCTTTCTCAAATATGTCCTCTTCCTCTACATTCACCTACCGTATTGGAGCTTCTGTGTCCCCCTGTGATGTTTCTCTAGGCTTAGGGCTTTCCTGCAGAGGCATATCAAAGGCTGGCCCAACTGGTCTTGAATTTATAGGAGGGATTTCACATTTTTCTTTTCTTGTAGGATGAACAGTGTTAGCCTTCCGCTTCTTAGATCTTGGTACTTCTTTTTCTGCCAGCTGCTTTCTAGCTTTTCCTTTTCTTATTTATGCTTCTCTCTTATGTGCCCTAGTTCTCATTAGGATGCCAAGAGGAATACGATCATCAGAATCTAGAGAGGAACTTTCTTTGTCTGAGTGCTTTGTCTCAAAAGAACTAATCTCTATGGTTTGTTCTATTGCAGGAGGGTTTACACTAGGGCCTGTGCCAGAGGTTGAAGCACCAGGAGTGGCTTTAGCTATGCTCAATCTTCTGCTAGACCTACGAGGTTGAGGTAAAACCCCAGGTCACAAATTCTCTGGTCTAATTTGATCAATATTTACGAATTCTTCCCAAGTCATCTCAGATACATCATGTAGAGACTTCTCAACTAACAATTTGATCAAACAATGGTGGGAAACAAAATTGTCCCTACCTTTTTGAGTCTTAGCTGCCATGATTGAAAGAAGGTGGTATAACACATTTGACACATTCATACTCCTTCCGTGCTTCATGTGATTCAAGAGTTTGAAGTGCACGGAATGTAGATTCGACTTGCGACCTTCATAGGTGATATATTTTATAACACAAATAACTATTTGCTTCCATGGCTTGGGCATAGAGGTTCTCTTCACACCTTGTTTGTCCACGCTCAATGGAGGGTCACTAGGTTCTATAAATTTGACCCTAGCTAACCTAGCGTCTTTGGAAGCAGGGTAGTTTTCACCGTCGGCAGGCAACCCTGTAACTTCTGCAATCCTTTCTTCAGTAGCTAATACTTCTAGCCCTTTTACCGTGGCTTTTCCTTCAGACAATGTCTAGGAAAATTCTAATGCAATGTCTTCATTAAAACCATTCAACTTCATGAAATAGTCTAACCACCCGCAGTTTCTGAATTGGGCCTGGCACGGTACATCCTGCAATAATACATCGTGAACTGTGGGTTCATTCCTGATTAACCCACCTCCCATTTTCTACAATCAACAATCACTCTGCAAATTTTTCCTTTTTGCAACATTGCCAAATTTCCAATGCCAATGTTGTTTGAATTTTCCCTTTCTATTTTACCTTTTAATGACTTAAGATTATGACAGGATCAATAATGGCAGTAAATGAGTAATAAAGGAAGGTTATGATGGAGAAAAATGGTGGCGGTGGTTGGTGTCACCTCACACATATGAGTCGTCATCTCACTCAGAATTCAAATTGGCTCGATTTAAACTTTGTTGACGTAGACTAGTATGGACTGACACGTGGGAAAAGTACTCACATCTCCCCCCCCCAACCTAAATTTGAGCATGTATCCTCACATGTGAGGTGGTAATGATTTGACAGGGACAAGGAATAATGACATGCTATGGTGAACGTCCATATTAATTCACAACAATTAAATGAATGCACTAAAGACAATTAAGATATAGCAATTAATGTGCACATACCTGGATTTGTGGAAGATTCATTGCAAAGATTGGGGAGAAAGTACTAGTCGCCTTTTAAGAAATAATTTGAGCAATTAATGAAAATGAGGTGGAAGGAGGTGAAGTGGAATGAAGTGAAGTGATGGAAGAGAGAGAAAGGTGGAGATGGATGGGCGGGTGGGTGGATGGGTGAAGAAGTGGACTCCCACAAAAGTGGAAGTCTTTATTATGACAAGGTACATACCTTAGTTAGCCAGAAGAAGGGACACTAGGTCCACTTCCCTCAGGTGTTGCATGCTGAGTGAATTGCTACAGGAACTCCTCTTTGGAAGTTGGCTTGTGATGCAATTTGAGGTGCTGACCATTGACAAGCAACTTGAATCTGACAGGGTCAATGGTAGTGAGTTGAACAACACAATTGGGGAAGACTTCAACAACCTTATATGGTCCTAGCTACCTTGTTTGCAATTTTCCTTTATTATCTTGATACCTTGAGTCATAGAGCAATGCCCAGTCGCTTGGCTGGAATTTCTTGTCCTTGATGAATTTGTCATGCCACCTTATTCTCTGATTCTACACTATCTCTATGTGATGCAAGGCTGCTCTCCTTATCTCATCCAAAGCATTTATCTACATGATTATTTCTCTTTGTGCCTCAAAGATATCCATCCCCAAGTCTACTACAGTCCTAAGAGTCTTATGTTCAAATTCAATGGGCATCATAGTTGTCTTTCTATACAACAACTCAAAAGGAGTGAAGCCTGTAGTTGTTTTCCAGGTTGTCCTATAGGCCCAGACAATTTCTGGCAGCCTGTTTGCCTAATCTTTTTTATGAATAGCCACTTTTTTGGTCAGAATGGATTCAAGCTCCTAGTTGGTCACCTCAACTTGGCCATTGGCCTGAGGGTGATAAGGAGTGGACTTCCTGTGTCTTATGTTGTATTTATTGACCAGTGCTACAACAAGGGTTGATGTGAATTGAGCCCCTTGATCAGTCACTATCTCTCTTGGAACTCCATACCTTGTGAAAATCTCCTCATAAAGAAATTTAACAACCTTATTATCTCTTGCATGCTTCATGGCCTTAACTTCTACCCACTTGGTTACATAATCAGTGCATACCAAGATATAAGACTTACCATTGGATGGAGGATCAATGGGTCCTACAAAATATAGTCCACATTTTTCAAATGGAGTGATTACTACCTGAGGGAAAAGTGGTATCTGATCAAATTTGGTTGGCTTACCCATCCTCTGGCATCTATCACATTTTCTCGTATATCTCCCTGCATCCTTGTGGAGTGTTGGCTAGTAATATCCTGTATTTAGAATCTTCATCACTATCCTCTTGGCTGCAAAATGTCCTCGACATGGTTCATTCTGGCATGCATGCAAAATATCATGTCTCATCTTCTCTCACACATATCCTCATAACATGGTCTGGCCCAGTGTAAAACAAGCATCCTACAATCCATGAAAAAGGAAATAATTTTTCAATGAGCACCCTTCTCTCTTTTGGAGAGAAGTGGGGAGGAACTCTCCCTATGACTAGATAGTTAGCTATGTTAGCGTACCAGAGTGTTTGCACATTGATGGAAAATAAGTGCTCATCAGGGAAAGAGTCATCTATGACCTGATTGTCTTCTGATGTAATCGGCCTTGAAAGAAAATCTGCAACAACATTGGCCTTCCCTGGTTTATCTATAATGGTTATGTCAAACTCCTGCATCAACAATAACCATCTTGCTAGCCTACCTATGATCAGGGGTTTATTCATGAGGTATCTAATGGATGCATGAATGGTGTGCACAAAGATTTGATAGCTTGTTATGTAGTTCCTGAATTTGTTTAGGGCATAGATTACTGCCAACATTTCTTTTTTTGTCACTGTATAATTGAATTCAACTCCTTGCAAGTTTTTGCTAACAAAATAAATAGCATTTTCAATAGCTCCTTATTTTTATCCTAAGACGACTCCTATAGCATAGTTTGATGCATCTATATGGATGTGAAAAGGAAGCTCCCAATTAGGTCCTTTGAGTACAGGAGCATGAGTCAAAGCTGTCTTCAAATAAAAAAATGCTTCGTCATAGTCTTTTGTCCATTGAAATTTAACATTTTTGGTGAGAAGAGTATACAATGGTGCTTCTATTTTGCTGAAATCCTTGATGAGCCGCCTATAGTAGCCTACATGTCCCAAGAAACTCCTAACATCTTTTTGTTTTGCAGGTGTGGGAAGATTTGTGATCACCTCAATCTTTGCAGGATCTACTTGAATTCCTTTGTGAGAGATGTAGTGGCCAAGAACTACACCTTCCTGCATCATCATGAAACACTTTTCACTGTTTAGAGATAGATTGTGGTCTTCAAATATCTGTAGGAATCTCTCGAGATTCTCTAATGTTTCATTGAAATCAACACCATATGTGGTGAAATCATCCATATAAATTTCCATGCAATCATAAGAAATGTCTAAAAATATGCTAATGACTGCCCTCTGAAAAGTTGTAGGTGCATTACATAAGCCAAATGGAAGTATTGAGTAGGCATAGGTTCCCCATGGACAAGTAAAGGTGGTCTTCTCCTGGTCCTCAGGTGCAATTTGGATCTGGTTATAGCCACTGAAGCTATCTAAAAAAGAAAAGTATTGTTTTCCTGCAAGTGAGTCCAAAACTTGATCTATGAAGGGTAAGGGAAAATGGTCATTTTTGGTGGCAAAATTGAGTTCCCTGTAATCAACTCAAACTTGCCACTTCCCTCCCTTTTTGGGCACAATCACCAATGGAGACACCCATTGGCTATCTTAGATGGGGTAGATAAATCCTGCATCTAGCAATTTTTGTAGTTCTCCTTTTACAATTTCTCTTAGTGCAGGGTTAATTCTTCTTTGTGGCTGCCTGAATGGTGTACAATCATCTCTGATGTAAATTCTATGAGTGTAAAGCTTAGGGTCCAATCCCTTCATATCATGATAGTCCCATGCAAATGCATGCTGGTGGGTCCTCAGTAAGGTTTTCAATGACAACTGTTGTTTTTCACTCAATTTGTTGTTGATGTGCAAATATTTTCCTTCTGCCACTTGCACTTGTGTAGTTATCTCTATCATAGTTGCTTCACTAATACTTGGTAATTTGAGTTCATGCGGCAACAATGTATGAGACATACCTATTGCTGTAGGAAGTTTGGCTACAGGAAGAGTGTTTGCAGGAAGAGCGGCTATAGGAAGAGCAGGCCGAAGTGTCTTGACTGGAACAACAAAATGAGAAGATGATGCTTCTTCCACTTCATAATGATTTTTAATGATGTTAGCCAATACTTCATCTTCATCTTGAAGTTGCATGAAAGAGCTTCTACCTAACATCATAAGTTGTGCCACAAAATTAACTTCCTCAGCCTCTTCACCAACATGTGGCCATATAGAATTATCCAGATCATGGGATGGTTGAGTAGGAGGATAGAGAACAAGCTTTTTGGTGCTCTTTCCATAAAAAATGGTCATGTCTCCTATCCTACATACAATATATGCATCTGCTATTGCTAACCATGGTCTTCCTAGAATGATAGGGGACCCGTCGAGTGTGGCTTTAGGAGAAAGAATCATGAAATCTGTTGGGTAATCCCATGAGGCCAAAGTTACCACAAGGTCCTCCACTACACCATCATGTTTAATGGTTGAACTATCAGCAAGCTGCAGGATAGTAGGAGTAGGTCTAATGCTTGCAACATTTAGTTGCTGTGGGATATCCTTGGTCATTACATTTATTGCTGCTCCCAAGTCAATCAAAGCATTCTTTATCTAGATCCCATTTATGACAACTCCTACCAGAGGACTCCCTGGATCATTATATTTGGGAACAGTCACTTTCCCAAGCATGATGTCAGCCAGCTGTCCCACCACATAAACCGTAGTGGGGTCTTTCTTCTTCCTGCCTGGCTTCTTAAGGCATGCTTCCTTAATTTCCTTGCCATAGATTGAAACATCTTTTATGGCCTGAAATAGGGGTATTTGGACACATATATGCTTTAGCTGATCTATAATGTAAAAGGTTGTGTCCTCCTTTTCTTCCTTTTTCTTGGAAACTTCCAATCTCTAAGGAAATGGTGGTTCTTGTTCAATTTGCTTGATTGGAACTGGTTCATGATTTTTAGGTGCACTTGGCTGAATGGGATCATTCAGAGGTTCCTCTTCTTCCACAGGAAACTCAATGATAATGGGTGTGGAAGGATATGGAAAAGTAGTTCCTGAATGCAAGTGGATGTCACTCACACTCACAACGTATGCAAGGAATTGATTTGAATCAACAGAGTATACTAGCTGCTACCGTGGTTTGTTATTTGGATTGGGTGTGGGTTGAGTTGGTAGTTGAGTAGGTTTAGGTGGATTTGAGCTTGGATTAGTAGGAGGAATTATAGTAGGTTACTGGGGCTGAGAAGGTGGCTTCATGTAGCTATTTTTTTGGTTTGGCCATTGCTGTCCTCCCCTCCATTCATTTGTTTGCTGCCAATTTCTTGGGGGTGGCTGCCAATTTCCTTGAAACTGTTGCCAATTCCCCTGAGGTTGCTGCCATTTGGGTGGAGATTTTTGATGATTGGGCCAAGCATTTGGAGGGTTACCACAAGGATGTGGTGGATATCCTCCATAGTTGGATGGATATAGGGGTTTCCATTGGTTACCAGATGAATAAGAATTGAAATATGGCCCAACAAAAGATAGTGGATCTGGTGGCATACCTTGTCTTGGAGCCCATGGCCTCCTTTGTGCAACATAGTAGACTTGATCTTCTTCAACCTGGATTGGCTTGAACTCAGGTGGGACCTGCTTGCTTTCATTATTAGCTACCATCTTGCATTTGTAGTCCTTCTTTTGTCTCTAGTGAGGGAAATATTCTACCAACATTGCCTCTACCTCCTCTTATTTCTTTTTCGCCTGAAGTGTATCCAACTGAGTAGATAGATTGTTTATAATGTCTTGCTTGAAGTCTTCTAGCAAATGAGTAATCTCCATTCTTGAAACTCCATTGGTAGATGAGTTACCCATAGAAGATTGGTAAGCTCTCCCTTTCTTTGAAGCTGCCCTAGAGTAGTTCTGACATATCTTCTTGATATCCTCCCAAGGAACTTGTGAGATATCTCCTCCCATCAGATCCAAGGAATCAGTGCAGTTGTCATTAATTCCTCGCAGGAAAAGAAAATTTTGTGAGTCTTCATTGAGTGTATGGTGTGGAGATTTCTATTGGAAAAATAGAAACCTTGCAATGTAATCCTCCAGGTTCTCATCTTCCTTTTGCTGCATCCTAAAAATATCATCTCCCATCATGTCACTGCCCCTGCAATACTCCTTTTATTTCTCAAGGAATTTTGTCTTCATGTCATCCCATGTCTCCATAGTATTTCTGCCTAGGCTCATGAACCATCTTAATGCAACCTCTTTCAAGGTAGTAGGAAATAGCTTAAGCCTATGGGCATTGATGGTATAGTCATAACTCCTGCAGGGTATGTCAAACTCGAACAAGAAGGTATCAGGATCTTCTGTGAAAAGTCCATAGAACTTAGGAAGAACTGAAGCAGGGATATTTTTGAGGTTGTCTACTTCATTCTGATGAGAAATGGGGAAAGGAAAATCCAGTTGGTTAGGTTTTTTTCTATTTGCATCACCCATACCTGCCTATTGTAGTTCCAAAGTGAAGGGGTTCTCAATCAAATTTTGATCTTCAGAGAAAACTTCAGAGCTAGTCAGATCAGGAAATGCATTAGCAAAGGGGTGTGGATCTTCTTCTTCTTCTTCTTCTTCTCTTGGAAAGTTTTGATATTCAACTAGCTGGTATGGATTAGGATTGTTAGGAAGGAATCTCCCATGAGCATCTCTCCTCCTTCCTCTATGCATGCAGTATCAACTCACTATCAGCCAACTCACACAAAGAATTGGCAAAAGAATAGTGGATCATTACTTTCCTAAGTGAGGGGTATACTAAGAACAACTTTCAGAAATACTACAACAAGAAAAACTATCAATGACTCCAAAGAACTCCCTAGTTTGACACCATCCCCGACAATGGCGCCAAAAAATGTTGGCCTCCAACAATGATTTAACAACTAAGCCCTTACAACTGTGATTCAGCTATTAGACATCTAAATTGAATAGCCATTTCAATCATCATGAAGGTGCATTTAACTTGTCAACCTAGGGACGTAAACTTAAAATGGGTCAGCACAGTATGTGCACTAAGGATCCAAAGTAGCCATTTTCATTCTACAGCTAAGAAAGACACAATGCTAAAAGTAAATTTCTTAGAAAGAAATAACATAAATGTTGAACATCAACCAACAACTATACTAAGCTGAAATGCATGGCAGAAATGAAAGTTTGAGCAAACAAACAGGAAACTACTCTGTCTGCTTTGGCTGCAGGAACAGTCACAAAATGGAATTCTAGTGGCTACAGGAACAATCAGTGCCAAATTCTTAACTAATTACTAAACATAAAGTAATAACTAAACTAAACTAAAGGACAGAATGCTCACCAAGTGGGCCCCCTTGGATGAGTATCCTCTAAAACTAATGTAAACTTATATGCATGGACTTATATCTTCATTTTATTCATTGGAAAACATGAGTACAATAGAGCAATGTAACTAAAAACTAAGAATGCAAGTACATCATCAGATCGTGTAACCCCTTAAGAAGGAGCATCTGAGTCTTATTTATACAACTAACTAAGCAAGGCGGTCAACTCCACGAATTGGGAGGACGCCATTTTAGGGAAAGCAAAGAAAGTGGAGAGGTGGTTACGCACGCATGGAATCTGGTCAGACGTGCTTGCCTCAACACAGATTTGGCACAATAGTAACACCTATATTTTCTCAACAGACAATTAAGACCATTTACAAGGTGGTTACAACTCGATTTGCATGAGGAATCTCCCGCCATCGATAGTCTTCCCTTTGTTGACCTTTGCATGACCACTTTGTTAACCGTTATGGTGAATGGCTAGCTAGTGAAATATTCTCAATTTAGTGGCCTCTAATCATATCTGCATGGCAATATTAGTACACACAATAATCACATATATGTAACTATCTTAAAGAACATTCATTAATCCACATGTAGAATTAACATAGATAGTCCATATAACATGTCAATGTCATTAAAGATTTGCAGAAATAAAATTAGGCCCAATGTCTAGGGTTTCAAGGAAATATCAACATTCAAACATCAAGGTCCATGACAACTTCAACAAATAGATCATAAATTCTACCAAAATTAAACCATAAACTAGACTCATCAGTAGTGACTAGGTATTTATATGCAATTAATCTAATTTCCTGAAAATTAAATCTCGATAGCTGACATTTGACATTCAAAGTTCAAATAATAAAATGCAAATTCTAACACATTAAAATTTGGAGGAAAAAAGGGGGATTAAGTCACCTAGGGTGACTTTGTCCCGACCCTATTTTGTGGAGTGTAACGTGTGGAGAGAAAAATATTAAATGTTTGCTTAGGTTTTGCAAATGGGTTTTCTTGATAAATGTTTAAATGAGCCATGAAATGCATAATTTAGGACATTAGATGTTCAATTAGGTCTAATTACTTCAGAGGGAGAAAAACATAGTGTGAAATTATCAAGGGTGAGAATTTATGATGCTACAAGTATCAACAAATAACAAGGGGAATTCATTGGCAGTACTATCATTCAATGTTACAATAATAATGCTATAAATGAAATACTTTGGCGATAAGACCATCCAAAGTGCTACAACACTGGTATCATGAGCATATTTCATCAATTGAAGAAATTTATCTTGTTGATGAGAAAAAATTATAATAATAGTGGCAAATATCAACTTCAATAGTCTTAGCAATCACCCAAAAGATAAAAAAATTTAGTATACCTCAAGCTACTAGTGTTGATATGATCAAGGTAAGTCTAGAAATCCAAGATATCTTCTAGTAGGTGATGGACAAGTTTGCTATATTATTGTTGCGGGTCATAAAAGTAATGATAAAACTCCTTTCAAGCAACAAGCACACCTTCGTAAGGTTTCCAAACACCCTCAAACACACCCAACTCCATTAAACTACATTGCAAGCCTAAGAAACTATGAACAACAAGTTTGAAATAACAATGTTAACTCCTTAATACTCACCAATCTTGCATAAAATACTCCACAATATCACTAATCTGCTTTACCTTTATCTAGCTATGTCAAACAACCCTCAAGTGGTAAGAAATGACAATGCACAAGTCTAAAACTTACTAGATGGGATATTATAGCTAGGAAATTACCTCCAAATATACCTCCAAACTGGTGTGACATAACACCAAATATTGCTAAACAACATCACACTCACCCAAGTAAATCAAACTGCCTTAAAATACATGGGAATGACTTCATTTTTTTGACATCTAAGTACCTAAATGAGGTGACCTAAGGCTAGGCGCCAACAATGGTGTAGAAACAATCCCAAAAACTTAGGCGCTTCAGTCTAGGACTCATGCTACTCCTTCAAAACCTGTACGACCAAAAAATGATAGTGATACGATTCCCAAACATAGATAAACCTGCTTGCAACAATGGTATGGATAAGGCAGAAATAGAGTGGTATGACCAACAAATGCTTTTCTCCAATATCCTCGAAGGAACTTCAAAAATCACTATAAAAAACCTCAACAAATCTCTACAAGATGGTTATCAATGAAATCCCAAAAAATTGCAATCAAACACCTTGAAGATATTTATTTTTTGAAACCTCAAAATCTAAAACACAATCAACACAATGGTGATCTCTTAAATAAGACCACTTAGTCTACCTAGGGATTATTTCTCAAATATGAAACTAGAAATCAAATGAGGGTTTTCATCCTCAAATGATTTTAGGAAGAACATACAGGTTCAATCCAGTAGCATAACAATAAGAGAAGTATTCAACATCTAACAATGAGCCCTCAACCACTTTTTATAACTTTATGAAGCAATAAAATATTACTTTTTTCTTGTTTGCTTGAAAACTCCTTTTATAAAATAAATAATTAACTTTATGGAGCACTTTTCACCTTTTTGAGGAATAATAATGTTTTCTCATAAATAAAGTCTCTTTTCCAAAGCGTCCATTAAAAATAACTTTTCAACATCTTTAAAATGAGCTATTACATTAAGTCGGCCCTTCTAATATTTCCAACAGTAGACAACTCTAAATATTAATTAAAAAACTCAATAATATAACCAAGTTGCAAAAAGCACCCAAATGAAATAATTTTACAATTTTGATCATACCTAAGTGATATTGAAGACTAGAGATGATGATTGGAGGTACCAAGGAAACTTTCTAAAAATAGTCTACTCCTCCAAGAAGTTTAGAGAACACCCAAAAGGTTGGAAATTGATTATGAAATCATCAAAATGCTCCAACTAACCAAGTAAACTCAAACCCAAGAAAAAATGTTTTCCAAGATTGATCAAAAGCTTCCCCAAGAATGTTGGAGTTCTCCCTAACTAACCAATTAGCCTCTGAAAGACTTGGAAAGTAGCTAAATATGTACAAATTGGCTAAGCGCCAAAATGGGACATTAGACCCTTTACAGAACCAAGAGTATAGTTCCCAATGCAAGTATTTTCCATTTTTTGTGAGTTTAAATATAGTATCATATTTCCTTATAATTAAATATGGGTGAGTTGTTTGTGTGTGGAGCACAGTCCTTTAACAATACTCTTTAAGCTAGGGGTTGACCAAAATGTTAGAAAAAACCCTTGTATTTAATGATGTCATATGGTTGGAAGGTAGCTACTTTTGTTGACCTATATTTTGTTGTTGGAGCTCATAGATCATCATCTTCACATAGAATGTTTGATCACAAGGAACCTTTCAAAGATTTATATGTCTAATTTTAGAAAATGGAAGAGATTGTATATTGCCTTGCAGTTTAAAATAGAAGTTTGAGAGTAAAATATTGTCTACTTTTGAGTGCTCAAAGTATTGTAAATTCTATAAATGCTCTATTTTGGAAATTTAGGTATGATCTAATTTGATTTAATTGTATGTATTGATAAATTTTTATGTGAAATATAATGAAGGAATATGTTGTGAGTTTATGTTGAAAGTGAAATTGATAAGTTAGAAAATATTAAATCCTTATCAATCTTTTTTAGATGTTTAATTGAATGGGCATATGCTTGAAAATTAATTTTTTTCAAATTTAAATTCATTTCAGTTTTGATACACAAGTTTTATATTGTGTTTATGACCAAATGCACTTAGAAATACAGGTTCTAATGAAAATACTTCTATTCAAAGTTGAATTTTCTATAGTCTTGATATGTAAGAGTTTCCTATTAGTTTAATGGATAAATGCACTTATGTACATACATGAGAATTGGGTTCACTTTGAGAAAATTTAAATTTAATACTGTTACCTAATTTCACTACTTGCTCAATTAGGCTGAGCTCTTAGATTTCAAATTAAGAAAGAGGTACATTTTTTTTTTAAATCTTTCCTATATTACATTTAGGTGCATAAATGAAATAGAAGATTGCATTTACAAATTAAGTATACATTCATACAAGTGCATGTAATAGAATAAGGATTCAAATTAAGAAAGATTGCATTTACAAATTACTGCATTCATACAAGTGCATGTAATAGAAGAAGGATTCAAATATTTTCTGAACAAAGAAGTAATCTTTATTGAATGTAAAAATGTACATTATCTCACACAAGCCATGAGATTAACTTTTGCTTATTCAATACAAATAAAGAAAATCATATACATGAATAAGTAAGTGAAATTAATGTGCATATAAGGAGGGAGACCAATCATTGTCTACGAATGACTGGTTCTGGATGTGTCGTCTTGTTCTGTTGTTTCCTCAGGATTTTTGTGTCCTTCCTAGCTCCTTTTTACTCCTAGTTCCTGCATCTGGAAATAGCAATGATGTTAGAGCAATGCTCTAAGCAATAAAAGGTCTCTAACCTACATGGACAAACACCTATGCATGTATAGATTGATCTTAATATGCATTAAACAAGCATGCAAACCTTGGATGTCCCAGAAAAACATCGAAGTCATCAAACACATCCAAAATATACATTTTTTTTCTAACTTGTTTGCTTCATGTGTAGATACATGTGCATTTGTGTTTCTGATCTATTCTATCAAATTGCAGCATGTGGGTTAAAATGTGGCTCCCACAAGGGTTGAGCCCAACATGTTGCATTATTGTACTTTAATTTGAACATAGAAGTAGTTCTTTTCCTTATGATTTACTCAAGCAAGCATACATTATGCATGATAATGATCTTTTAGTCACAGTCATAAGTGATATATACTGGCTCTGTAAAGGTAGGAAGGATACACACAATATCATTGTATTGAAACAGAATGTTCAAGATGTGGATATCAGGTCTTCAAGGTTTGGATTATGAGTAAGCAATCATGCTGATGAGATTTATTTTTGAATTATGCTTATCATTCATTATACTGTCACAGATTATTGATGTATGATGTCATCATAAAAGGAATAACACATGATGTGGGATTAATGCACAAGTGTTGACTGAAGTGCTTACAAAGGAAAATACAATGCTATCAAATAATATGCCTTATTAATCTTCATTATGTGAAGCAATGGAGTGTATGTCTTGGCTTCAAAGGGATGGTACAATAGGAGCAAAGGTCTGTCGTGAAGATATGATAATCCTACAAGGAGAGAAAATATGATATTGTAATCAAAGAATCAATAATATCATTGTTTTGTAATAAAAAAGAAACAGCGCCATTGATGTCTTTGAGGGTCTTCCATCTAATAATTGAAGGATAAATTCATCCTCGTGGAGCTTGAACAAACATATGCAACCTTTTTCAAAGGCATAATTTGCATGAGCAGAGATAATTTATAGTACATTAACAAAAGATTGCAAATCTTAGGGATCTCAATACAAAATAAATAAAACCATTGGAGGAAGAATCTTTATGATAATGAGCAGGAAGAGTTCTAAGGACAATCAAGAGGTGGCAGTTATAAGTCAATTAATGGAAGTATTTCAAGTAGCATTCAACATATTCATCAAATAGTGCAATCAAGAAGATAACTCAGTGACATAGACAGTGGCAGTTGCAAATGCAAAGAACATAACTTTCAAGGAATAGACATTAGAAAGTAGTAGCTACTGAAATAAGGTCAAATGCCAATTGATTTTCACAAGAGGCATAGGGATTCGACAAAGGAATTAACCATATTATAAGTGGATAGTCAAATGTCAATGAGGTTTTGCCTCTCAATACATATATGGTAGCTTGAAATTGGAACTGGACTCAAACCTAGAATTCTAAGAGATTAAACCCTCTAATATTAGAAGAATGTTAAAATCTGAAAAGAAAAGGGAAATTCTATAAGCATTTTCAGAGGTGGAGCTACGGTCTTTCTGAAAAAAAGGATAAGAACACTGTGATTTTAAGCTAAAAGCAACTATGAGTGACTTTTAAGATTTCTTTTAGTGCTAAGAGAATAAGTGATATTTATTGATAGATTTTTGTTAAGACCCTCAAAACCATGTTAAGGTACCTATGCCATTATAAGACCTGGAGTAGCAAGTCTATTACAAGAGAATTGTCAATACAAGAACAGTAGATGCTAGGGTTTCAACCCCTCAAAGCCTTGGTTTGTAGAGTGAGGACCCGGTATGAAGGAAGTATGGTGTTCAAATACTAGGTGGGTTTACCTTTTTTTTGTTCTTGAGGGAAAATACATCCATTATGTCACACTCAAGTTCCTCAAAAGCTCTTCAAATGGCGGCCTAAGACAATGAAAGCATTGATAGAAGAAATAAAGCTAAATGAAAATGTAATAATGAAACCCATGACCTACAAATAGTGAAAGGGTAGTGTTCATGAAGGAATTGAAAAATACATAGAACTTTTGTGTTATGCCCGTACTGTGCAATGACATTGAATCATTTAGCAAACCCATTCTTCTTTCATTGGGCAACATTATTATGTGGAACAGTTGACGAGTTAGCTTTTATTTCAACTAATCATCAAAAAGAGAGACGACCACAGAGGGAGAATGCAAAATACAAATAAAGGCCAAGCCATACAGAGTGTTGTGAGCCTGAACCATGACCAATCTTCACCAATAGAGACAAAATCTACAAAAAATGTAATAATGAAACCCGCGGTCTAGAATTTTGTTTAAAATCTTTAGATTTTGTATAAGAGAAGCAACAAGCATAGAAAGCGTATAGAAAAATTGAAATATCTTCATCATTTTCAACACGGGGAATCTCAACATAGCAATTTATTTGCAGATGATGACTGAAGAATGGTGTAAGCATCCTGCAGAGAGGGACTTACCTAGTCCAGCTTGCAAATCCATGAGGAATCCAACAAAAACTTCAACTCTAATTCTCAACCATGGCGGCGGGTAGAAGACTCTGGAAGCTCAAGTGTTGCAAATGAATAATTTTACAAAATGGTTTGTGTCACTTTTAATTCAGGGTTTCATAACCCTAGCTTAAGCCAATAGGTAAGAGGTATTTTTTACCTTTTATTTTTACTTTCACAAATCAATTTAATACCTTTGTTTCTTATTCATTCCCCTAGTAAACTTTAATGTATCTTCTTTATGTATGTCGTGTATGTAGGTCTTTTAAGACATATTTTGTTTTCAATATTCCCATTATTTTTGCATGAGGGATTTGATTTTAAAGCATTTTGATTTAAAGTGATATTGTTATAAATCACTTTAATCAAATTTGCTATTATTAATGCAAAAGATGTGGAATGCTTTGTAAATGATAAAGACGGTTTACAGTTGAGTCTTTATGCTTTGGAGAGCATATAGGGGATGTTTGTTTCGGTTGACAAACATATTGCAAACATATAGGGAGTTGTTTTTTCCCTTTTTAAGGCTTTTTAAAGCATCTTGGAGTGATTTGGGGAGTATTAATGTTTGACTTGGCCAAAATTGACCTTTTCAAACACTTTGAAGCCTTTTTGAAGAAGATTTGCATGCTGGATTTTAGGGTTTATTGTTTCATCCGACCCAAGGAAGCTTCTAGCTCCTTGTTTAGTGCAACTATTTGGAGCTTTGCTACATATTGCTTTTGTAACTCATTTTTTGAGTTAGTTCTGATTATGTAGATTGGAGACATAATAACTTTTACAGTCTTTTGATACAAATTTTTGAATCTTTTGTAACTCTTGGAGGTATTGAATGAAATTTTACCTTATTCATTTCTGAAATTGATTCCTCTCCTTCTTGTTCTAACAGTTTAAGTGTATGAGTTATTATTGATCAAACTATCTTGTAGTTTTGTCTCATACCTTATTCCTTTTCTGTAATTAGCATATTCATTCAGGTTGTTGATTGTGTTAGTTAAATACAACTACTTGCATATTGTGAAGTTTTTCTTCCTTCTACAAGTTAGGGTATTACACCTTTCAGTAAAACATTCATGCATGAATAGTGTTGTAACAGGTTGTGTGAATTGAATTTTTCCAGAATAGAACTAAGTGTAGAGCTCTGAGTTTCTTTGTCTCCTTTTAAGTTTGGTGTATCACTCTATTTTTATATTTTCAGTTTTATTCATTTTTTGTATTCCTTCTCCCTTTACCTTATAGAAATCAGTAGATTAGGTGATATAACCAGCTAGGAAGCCGGCCTATCCAGAGGTTCATTCTCACTTTGGGTGACCCACAACCCAAGAATGCTCCCATGTTTTTCTAGTTAACTGAGTTTCACAACTTAGTTCGAGTGCAAGTTTAAGAGATAATAAATACAAAATGAACATTTTTCGTTCATTTGAGAAAGAACTATTGTTGGGACAATACCATGGATCAGAGTTGGGGTAAAACTATCCTTGTAATTGGCTTAAATCAATATTTGGGAATTTTGCATTGACTTCCTCGATTTGTTCCTTAATGTCAATCCGGGGATCGTAAGCTCATGAAAGGTGTTGTGGCTATGTACCAAAGGGCTTAAAATAGTAAATTAAGTGGAGATGAAATGCATTATGTAAAAATAAACACTAATAGAGCAAATTTAAAAGCACTCTTAAACTACACCCTTAAAACAAATCTTTGAAAACACTTTTAAATCAAATAACTTAAACAAATCCTTTTAATATATTTAAGATCTATCACATTTAACTCAATTCTTATTAGAAACTCTTAAATAGGTTTGAGACTAGATAACTTTTGAAATTATAGTAGTTTATGTTGACAAAATCCTGGCGATCAGACCTGTTAAATTTGGCAACAAGACCTATTAAATTTGGTGATAAGACTTGTTAAAATACTATGATAGGAACTATGTAGCGCATCTCAAATCTTAGAAAATGCAACTATTAATTCTAAATATTATTTCAATCTTAAACATAATATAATAAACCAATGCAGTCACTAATTACACATAAATCATACTCACAAATAAATAACATAAAAGCAAATTCAACCAGTGGCTGAAGAGTGGGCCTTGCCTCCCAATCGGTCGATTGAAGAAAGTAATTAACAGGTTCTCACGTTCAACTCAGAAAATAATATTGCCAGTATTATATTTCTTCATACAAAAAGTTTCCATTATTTGATACAAAGGGAACTTATATAGTCTTTTATAGGAAACCGAACTAACTAAATATTACACATGGTTTAGAGTTCAACAAACATCCAAATCGGTTGAAGAAAGAATGAAGTGGCCTACGAACATTCTTTCTAAAGGCTAAAAACTAATTTACTATTATTATGCAAAAGACATCAACTACATAGGATCTTTGGAAAGCTTCACGAGCGGTCTTTGTCTTCTTCCCCATGATCACAGGAGCCCTGTATTTTGCACATAATTCATCAATATTAGTGTTAAGTAATCAGTTATTTCCTAAGATATATTATATCATTTAATTCATGCCAATTCTTATAATTATATCAAATTACTATGGCAACTTAGGAAAACATTAAAACATAGGATATGATTTAATGGTAAAACAAGACAAACATTTAACCCATCAATTGGGCGATGAACCATTAAATTGATTGTAGTTTTCCTTGGAGACTATGTAACTGTTGAAGATTGGTTGGTGGAGGAATTTGAATTATCCCTTTCACTTTTTTAAGGTGAACTTCAATACCTCTAGGAATTTCTTAAGATTTAGCCTCACTTGGTATTTCTCTAATCTATCGAAGATTTTCTCAAGAACATCCAAATGTGCTCTTGTGATTAATTTTCCCAATAGGTCATCTACACAATCTTCCATTATGATATGGAATAGTCTTGCCATTGCTCTTGGATAGGTTGCTCCAACATTCTTTAAACCAAAATAAATTGCATTCCAATAGTGTGTACCCCAAGGACATGTGAAAGCAGTCTTGTGTTAATCTTCGGGTGTAATGCAAATTTGGTTACATCTTGAGAACCCATCCATGAGGGAAAGAATCTCATGATTGGTTCTCAAATCCATGATGATGTCTATGTTAGGTAATGGAAATTTTTCTTTCAGATAATCCTTGTTCAGATCTATGAAATTAGTGCATATGCAGATGCCCCTAGTGGGTTTAACAATAGGTAAAAGGTTGGATACCCATTCAAGATAGTCAATAGATTATATGAATCCAACATCTAGTAGTTTTTGAAGATCAAATTTGAATAATAGTGCAATTTAGGGATGCATATTATGAAGTTTTTGTTTCACCAATTTAGCATTTGGGAAAATTATCAAATGGTGAATCACTAAGAGGCATCTAGTCTAGGAATTTCTATGTATGACCAAGAAATTTTGGTGCTTCATCTATCAAGGAATGTTGTGAAATCCTTATTTTCTTGTCATGTCAATGATGCGAAAAAATTTGGGTTGGGGGGGCTAGCTTGATTGGCTAAAGCATCTTGTTACAAGAAAGAGGTCATGAGTCTAGTCTCCCCCTCATCCCCTTGGTACTAGAGATGTGTTGTGCCAACGTCACTGATCACATGAAATTTTTTACCAGGTGCACTGGAATTTATAGGGGGGCTACTCAATTCGTACAGTCTAAAAAAATGATGTGGAAAAAATTGTAACCTTAGGGTTCTTTGTTGTGCTAATTGTAAGGCCTTTCTAATGTTCAGCCAACTTGGTGTTTCATGGATAGACATTCAATTTAGAGGGAAGATTCCTAACTGAACAATTCACTAAACCCTCACAAAGACTTCATTTAATTATTCACCAGGGCTTCGTAAGCTTGTGATGATGATGGCACTATTTGTGCACCTAGGGACTCCATGCGACCTATATTGTTGAATATTGGTGGTTTAAACATGTGCATAAATCAAGAAATGTTGAAAAGGAAAGCAAAGCATAAAATTACAAAATATATTTAAAAAATTAATTTATCACTTATGCTACAGGTACTCTTAGCTTAGTGTTGTAACTAGTTAACTGCTAAAACTTGAACTCTACAATAAACTATATCACTAACTATTGACTCTTCACAACTCAACTAACTAACTACTCCAAATCTTGACTCAAAGTAATGTTACAAAACACATACAACCATGAATCTATTTGAAATGAATACAACATAAAACATCTACTCTATCAACAAAAATTGAAGTGGGTGGATAGTACCTTGAGCGACCCTTGCTCAAGCTATTGTACCCACAAAATAAACCAAATACGAGCTATTGGATCAACTAATCATAATGGTAGATTGAAAACATCTTTATTGCATTGAAAATTGAATGCTCACAATATGACATGAATCTCTAATATATTTACCATTCAAAAATCCATATTCATTACAACAATAAACTAATAATTGTCTTGCTAAAGCATGAAAATTGGAAATACACTCCACTTGCAATTCTAACTAGATTTACTCCTCAACCATCAATCCCCAGTTATAGAATTGGGAGGAGATTTATTTGCATAATCACTCAAAACTAAAACTAAAATAGAAAACTAAATGCTAGTGTCCACTCTCCTCAAGAATAGGAGGTGAATAATTCTTTGCAACTAAACTGTAATTAAAAGAACAATAGAAAGGAAGTTAAAGCAAGACTTTTTCTCAAAAGGTTTTGACAGAGACATAGTCAAACTGTCATATGAGCATAACTGTATTGAACCCTTCTTCCTTTGTCATGTTTATTCATTTCCTTGGTGACTCACAATCTAACCTTGTCAACGATCACCTTCATTCATTCTAGAACTGTTACGTGTTCATCAATCTAGAATCTCCCCTGCTACTCATGATCCTTTGACTACAAGTTGAGTGCTTCAGTTGCTATGGGTTACTGGATGCAAATAGTTAGTTCCATCTAGCATATACACACCATTAATAACCATGAATCAAACACAGGTTCATATCAAATTCCATACACATTCACACATTTATCCATGCAAATACTAACATATTATAATCATATTTCCATACATCAAAATCTAGCTTAGGTTGCGTGAAGGATATAAAAAGATATATAAATTTAGGAATGTATATGAAATAAAAAACTTGAAATGTCTGAAAGGTATGAACTAAGCAAGAGAAAACTAGCTATTAATTAGTCTCATCATTCCCCCCAACTAGAGAAATTGATTTTCCTCAAGCATTCTTTCAATGGCAGAGGTTGTACTGTAAATTCATCTCTCTAAAATATACAACTACATCACCTCCTTTTATCTATCTCAAGTAGTAACCCCCATAACATGAAAGCCTCACTCATCTGACATCTTATGCCTCTTCCTGTTATGCATGCTTCTCCCCTATCCAATGTGGTACTGGATAAAGGAGCATGGGTGGATGAAAGGCAAGCGCTAACCACTTGAGTCTAATATGTTTGGAAATTTCTATATATCTATGAGGTCTTTCAAGCATGGCTACAAATTTGTACGAGAAGTGTGCTTCCTTCTTTTGTTATTCAGGAGTTAACTTGTCCATCTTTCTTGTACAAACTTGAAGGCACGATGGATGAGTCCTATAGCTAGTTGTTGCATCCTGACATAGTCATTTTCTCCAATGTTCATTATTTTTCTGCCTACGCCCTTTTGCTTCATGAGATCTATCAATTCTTCTACAACTTCATTGGGATCCTTTGACTCTTTATGGATATGCAGAGCAATAGATTTTTCTCTTTCAATATGGTCCTGCATTATCTCAACCCTTTTTTGTTCATTCCTGAAATAAAAGGCCAATGCTCTAACCTGCAAATATCCCACAAATATTAATGGGTTCCATTCTATATCATTTGGTAGAGCAATATTATGCAAGTAAAAATCACATAGTTGATCTTGCATCTTCTATGTAGAAGCAAAGAAAATTTCTACAAACACAATTTTCTTATTCAAAGCAAATGGCAAGCCATTGATTAACTAGATGAATTGGAAACATAAGTACTTTTCTTGCAAATATAATGCATATACCCTAGCAAGAGGTCTACATTTCAGTATTTGTGCAACTTTTGTTACTATTTCCTCAATTTTAATGTCAATCTCTTCACTTCTATTTCATGTTTCTCAAGGGCCCTAGTGTGGTCAGCTATCATGTCTGCTTTTTCCTTCTCCCAATCTTTCCTTTGCTAAGATAATTCCTTAGTTCTTTTCCACAACTCATGCCCTAAGGACATTATAGTGGGACTAATTGGAGTTCTAATTTGAGGTCTTCCTATAGATATAATTTCCTTATTATCTGCCTTGAAAATGACAAGTTGTGCAAGGATGTCTAATTTAGACCCATGCCCAAATGTACATAGTTTCTCTAATTCCTCGATTTTTATGTCCCTTTCACTGTCCTTTTGCTGATATGACTTCACAAATTCTTTTAGTTGCTTTATCCTTTCAAGTGCTTCTTGCAATTCATTCTTAATATTTCTTTCCTCAATAAACATCTCTTTGTCCTTTTCCAATAAATGATCATCATCTCCCATGGTATATTCACAACCCTCACTATCAAAACTTTGTGGGGTTATTTTCCTTATTTTCTTTGCAACAAATGCATCCTTTGAATCAGATTCAGAGGTACTTGTGAAATACCATGCTTGTTTGACTGTTGTATGTACATTTCTGGGGGCATCCCCCTTTAATTTTGAATCTTTCTCTACTATCACAACATCTTACTTTCCCTGTTTCCTAATTGACCCTCTCATGGCATCTTTCCTCTTCAGGCGATGTGAACACCTAGGTTGTGTGGATTTCTTTTGCCTTCTTGTGGATGTAGAAGAAGATTCACTTTTCCTTTTTCTAATTCTTGGTGTTTTCTTAGAGGTAGGTGTTTCTTGTGGCTCCCTTGTTGTGGATTCCTTACTAGGAGTTGTAGGCTCAGTGTCTTGTAAATCTTGCTCCATTGGCTCCCCTATGCTATAGGTAGGTGAAGCAGAATGGGATCCATAGGTAAATTCCCTCTCTACAACAATAGGATCTTCCATATTTTGTTCTTGACCCCTATATTTTTCATTGTGTACCATATGGATTTCATTAATGTCATGACATTCAAGAAAGTTTTCCCAAGAAATATGTGGAAACTAAATTCTCAAACTTATTTTTACCAGTAATGTAACCAAGCAGAAATGTGATAATTTTGTATCATGTGTTCTCCTTTTATATTCACAACCTATTCTTTTCAACAAATTGTAAAGAAAATTTGGAACATTTACTCTCCTTTCATGGCGAAGATGACTAAGCAAATTAAAGTACACTGTATACAGCAAGGATCGCCTACCATCATAGGTTAGGTATTTGACTATATAAGTGACTACTAAGGCCCAGAGCTACGGTAAGGATAATATTTTTTTACCTTGGGATGATGAGTCTAGGTCCTCTCTTGGTTGATAGAACTCATTCTTGGTAGTGATAACTGTTACTCATTTTGTTATTTTCTCAAGTTGTTTGAGTCTAGAACGTTTGCAAACTGAAAGTGAAGTACATTTCTTATCTATCTTCCCTATATTGCATTCAATTGTATAAACATAAAAATCAAAGACATTACAAGTTTTAGTAACAGATTATTGCATTTATACAAGTGCATACAATATTGAAAAGATCTACACAAATCTTGCTAAAAGTAATCTTTATTGATTCAAGAGTACATATTTGTCTCACACAAGCCGTGAGACTTAACTTGCTCAATGGAAATGAGGTACAATATATACATTGATGAATTAAAAGAACAAAATGCACATATAGGGGAAGAGGCCAGTCATTTCCTGATGACTGGTCAGAGTCTATTGTCCTACTTGGTCTTCTGCTTCAAGTTGTCTTGCATCCTCCATAGCTCTTTGTTTCCACCCCCTACATCTAAAAAATTGCAATGATGTTCAAGCAGTGCTCTAAGCAATAACGGTCTCTAGCACTACATGTAAATGCATCCACCAATGTATAAGTTGTCCCTCAAATATCTTAAACAAACAACGAGTTGTACATGTCCAAAGAAAGAAATGAAATCATCAAGCCCTTTAGGCATATGCACATATTTTTTCTAACTGTTTGTTTCATGTGCAAATACAGGGAAAACAATGTTACTATTTCATCAAGTTTTAGCACGTGGTGTAAATGTGGCTCCCACAAGGGTTGAGCTTGACGTGCTGCATTGTTGTGCTTTTAATGATATTGAAAGATCATTCATCAGAGGGATCATCTCTTTATGATTCACTCAAATAAGTATCCATCATTTATGGCAGTGAGTTAATGGTCACTATCATAAACGATATATAGTTATTCAAGAGTGTCATAAAGCATGTAATCATTTGATCATAGTTATAGAGTAATGAATGATGATTATTCAAAGACTGCATTATATTCCACAGGGTTGCCTTCTCTTGTATTGCAAGTGAAACAATTACCATATGCAAACCCGAAGCTAGAGATGGAGATTTCACAAAGGAAAAATGGGTTGTGTGATAGAGATGAGAGTTCCTTTTTGATAAAGGTAAAACAAGAATCACAGTCTATATTCACTGGTATGAAGGGTGTTTCAGATAGACAGTGAGTAGAATCCTACAAAAAGGATGCTATCAAATGTTGGAGGACACTAGCATTACAAGTTGTAGAATGATGAGTAAAAAAAATAACAAAACAACTTTATTATCAAAGAATAGGTGAAATACAACATGAGACTTCAAAGGGAAGGTCTGAAGTAGTAATTCATTATGTTGTTGACAATGTGAACAAAATAAACAAATGCAGCCTTATTTAAAGGCATGATTTACAAAAGCAAAAGGAGGTTTGACCTCTATTAAGTAGTGACAGAGGATGATCAAATTGTTGGATCTAATGAAGTTTATTCAGCTACACAAAAGAATGCATGAACTCAGAATCAATGGTAGCTATAAGAGTTATAGTTGACAGTGGATCCTTTTCAAATGTTAGCATATTTGATATTCATAAAGGAGACTGAGTCTTGTCCTACAGTACAACGAAGAGGTTAACTCACAGTAGTGTATACAATGGTTGAATAGTTACAAAATCCAAATCTTTATAGCAAAACAACATATGGAATACAATGCATTAACTCACAGTTGCTACATTTGGTACAGTGTTGTAAGACAAAAGGGGAAATAGGGTCTCATGTAAGAGATTGTGATTTTATGAGGCAACACATCACGACCAAAGAGGGATTTCAAAAGTTATTTAATTTGGCAGTGTCAAATGCATCATGAAGGAAAATATGTTAATCTGAGTCATTGTCTCAAAATTATTTCATGCAGGAGAGTAGCAGTGAAGATTGAGCAGCCAAGTTTTAAAAAAAAAAAGAGTTGTTCAATGTATCTGTTCTATCAGCAAGATAAATGGCACAATACAATTAGATCTTTTGCCTAGTAAAATATCATATGAAATATAAGGATACTCATTTTGGAATGTAGAAGTCACCATTAAATAAGAGATAGTTTTGAGATGGTAGATCTAACTCAAAAGGCTTGGCTAAGTAGTCTCAATCCAACACTTCAAGTGGAAATTCACTACAAATAATGCAAAGGAGTAGAGATAACAATAGTCATAAGGGTTTTTATCTCATTTTAACAAATGGAATAAAATATACAAACCCAGAAAAGTTGTAATGCAAAACTAAAGCTTTGTGTTCAAACCCTTGGTTTTGGGTAACGAGTGAAAGCCTAGTTTTCTTTGAAAGCTTCAGGAAGTATGATGGAGGCTGTGGGTTTTGTTGGCTCATATATAGCTTTTGCAACTGGAGATATGAAACTAAAACACAAGAAATTCAAATTTTCATGCTCTAGGGTTTTGTTTCTAGATCCTCGAATCTCAACACAATAAAATGGAGAAAATAAGAGCTCAAATACAAAGCCCTGTATACCAGAAGAGTGCACAAAAATAATAGGAAAATGGCATGAGTTTTGGGTACTTGCAACATGAATGGTCTTGGCCATAGAAATGTATTTTTCTCTTTATTTGCAAACAGGAAGAGTGGTATACAGAGTAACTAGAGATTCTTACTCATAATGCCAGGAAAATACAGAGATAATGTTGAATAAGATGCTTATTATAAGAGAAAAAATGTTTAAGATGAAAAATAGTTAGCCCACGGCCTGAGCTTATTTTTTATGGAATAATGGTAAGATATTATAGTGTGTGAAATAAGGTCTTACCTTTCTTGAGTTTCCTTCTAGTTTTTGCATTAAATCTCTGCATGAGATATATTCCAGAGGCTCAGATATAAAGCTCAAGGTGACTGGAATGAGATGGAGATAGCACACAAAGATCAAACAAGTGCAGAAAGAACAGTTAGAGCTGCGGCCAGAAAGTTCAAAACAAGTTAAAACGGAGTTTTGTATTCATTTTTACTTCAGCAAACAACTTACTAGTGAGTGTCTGGAAAAGGATGGCATAAAGTGAAAATAAATGCCTGAGAATGAGCTTAGAAATCCACCACATAATTCATCATAGGTCAAGCTCTAGAAACCCTAATGGTGTCGCCAACATAGCTTCTTCATGAAGCTTCGTGAGGAATAAAAGATGCTTTTGTTTTTTCTTTTCCTTATTTTTGTTTAGGGTTTTGAGTTCTAAATGTTGCCGATGGATAATATGGAATTTTTTCCATTGCTTTATAAAATGAGACATTGATTAATATGTGACCCCACGACTTCATTGGAGTGAAGCTAGGTGTTTATGCCTTAGGCATTTTAAATGCCTTTGCCAAATTTTAAACGGTGATGTGATTTTTAAAATTTTTTTTGCATTTGTGCTTTTGAAGATGTAAAACATTTTTTACTTTTTTGTGATGTTGATAAATCACTTAAGGTAAAAATGTTATTTTAATGCAAAACAGGAGATGAAAGTTGTGCTTTGAAAGCAAGTGGAGGGAATATAGGGGGAGTTATTTTCAGTTTGGAGGCATGCACCCATATTTGTAAGGGCATTAATGCACTTTGTTGGTGGCTTTTCATGCTTAGGTGTTTGGTATGGCCAAAACCTTTTTCCTTAGATATTGAAGGTTGTTTTATGAGGAATCTAATGCCTCATTTCTAGGATTTTCTGGTGCATCCGACCCAAGGTAGTTGATTGCTCCTATTTTGGTGCAACTACTTGGGTTGTGTGATATATTCACTCATGTAACTCATTTTTTGAGGGAGTTCTCAATTTTGCAGATTTCTGGAGATAGTAGTTCTACAATTCTTCATCAGACTTCAACATTTCTTTGTAACTCATTCTATCATGTAAACAGTGAGTACCTTGATGTTAATAGTATTGAGTTATTTTTTCCTCTCATTACTTGCCTGCTTGTGTGCATGTTATGGTGATTGATCGATCTACTTGTGAAATTTGTGTTTTTCCTTATATTTTTGTCTCACTAGAGGCACCTTGTTGCAAGAAGATATATGTTTATAGGTTATGAGTTGTGTAAAAAATACAAAAGTTTTGGTTGTGAAAATATACTTTTCCCTCTAGGATTTTATGTTAACATTGTCTTATAAAGCATTTATGTAAACAATATGCAGAAATGAGTTGTGTAAGCCTCTTTCAATCTATTAACTGGAAAGTGTAGCAAAACTATTTTTGCATGTCCTTTAGTCAATTTGGTGTATCACCATAGGGTAGAAGTTTTAGTTTCATTTATAAGTTACAATTTTCTTACCTTTTCCTTAGTAAAGAAAAATAGTAGTTTAGGTGATATTCAATAAAGAGCCAGCTTTCTCTGGAGGTCCTTTTCTGCCATAGGTGACCCACAGCCTTAGAAAATTTCCCATGTTTCACATGATTAGCTAGGATAGGTTTCAGCTTGGGTGAAAATCATAGTGTTAACAATAACATATGCCCTCACTGGGAATTATTCTCCCTCTCATGGCAGTCTTGATACCTTAGCTATGGTAGCCTCAAAAGCATCCACTCTTAATCCTTGCACAATGGCTTCATCATTTTGTAGAGTGTGCTAGGTCTCAAAAGTGCAGGTTTTTAAACCATAAGAGGGTGTCAATCTCTTAATACACCTTTGGCCAACGAACGAGGTAAATAAGGTTGATTACCTCCTACTCTTCAGGCTCTACCAGACCTAGGCGGGTATACCTGAATAATGAGGAAGATTTAAAATTGGATGTGGTTCCTAAATTGGCAATCTACTCACTATGGCACGTGAAGGTGGACTAGATGTAGAGCTTTGATAGCTAATTCCTATTGGAAGTAATTGAAAATTCAAGATTGTGAGTTGTATTTTGTATGTAATATCCTATGTATGACCAATGCCTACTCCTATTGGGTGAACAAAGTGGATGAGTGAATGGTGATTTATGGAATGGATACAGAGTTGTAAGACAAGTAATCCTATTGTTCAGCTTAACTTGAATTACTAGGCACTTGAGATGTCTACACCTTGTGCAAATGTGTAAGTTTGTTTATCACAGTGTTCTTTAATAATCCCAATAATATCCCCTCAAGTTATTGTGAAAGTATGAAAGGACCTTTAATTCTTAAGTTAGTGGAAACCAATCAAAACAACTTCTTTAAAAGAATTTTAACCTTGAGTAGGGACTAATTAAAGTAAACTCTTTGAAAGGATTTTTAATTCACATCACCCATAAACCAATCAAAGCATCCACACGGTAACAACAAATATTCTCTGATAGATCTTGCAGACTTAAATAACTTGAAAAGACCACTTTGGAGACAACAAGGTAATAGATAAGCATAAAAATCGACACAGTAATTGAACACTGAAAATGGATTATGAATTATAAATAGTCTGCTCCATTGGTTGCTTCAAAATATATACATTAATTACAAAATTCTTTGAAATGCAAAAGCAGATGGATGGAAGTGGAATGGTGGTGATGATGATTTCCTAACCTACTACTTGGTTCCTAATTCTAATGCTAATTCTAATGATTATTCTTCTTGATGTTATGATTTCATGGTTGTGACCCTTCATTTGTTCTAGTGCACCTCTTCAATTATTTTAATTAATTGCCTTCAGCAAATTAAAATACTTCAACCTTAATCCTCATCTTTGTATCTTCATGAAAATCAATTTAATAATAATCTTCTTCTACTGGAAATTTTCACTTCACCTTTTACCTATATGTATCTTCAATATGCTCTTCGAGTAAAAATAGTTATCCCTATTGTAACCCTCTAGTAAAAAATGATTCATTTGCCCTTTCACATGAAAATATTCTTTAGGCAAAATAATTACCTATTTAGTTACCTCCACCGATGAAAGTATTTCATCTCCCCGTAAAATGTTTTCAACTGCTCTTTTTACCTTTGATAAAAATTATATTCATTAATGCCGTGATATTTTTGATAATCTTTCTTCGTGCACCTCCTGTTTTCTATTGAAGAGACTTCAAAAATACTTTCTCAGAAATGACATAGTCTCCTTGATATTTGTTTTCTCTTCGATAAAATATTTGCTTTGTATATTTTGTCAAATATTCCACTCGATAAATATAACATTTGAGTGAGAATAATTTCTCACCGCAAAATTTCTTGTGCTTTCTTGATTTCTTTGGTGGAACTATTTCACTTCTTAGTGAGAACACCTTACAACTGTATTTTACATTGTTACTATATAAAATAATACCACACTGTGAAATAAATAATACTACATATTTGTCATCAGCTCGAACATTTTATTCAGAGATGAACGACAATCTTGGCGCCTTCGATCCAAGACCTCCATCATACTATCATAGATGTATTTCAAGGACTAATGTCTCCTTCATCATCACCTCTATAGGAGCGGTTGGAGTAAAATTCAACAGTAAGACATTATTCAAAATAAATACCACGACTGAAGGTCTGTTCACTGTTCCCATTTGCTGCCTTTGCCTTAATCAGTGATATTTGATCCACAGTTGTCTTCTTAAATCTGCCTTTATATTCTTTCGAATATCTCTTTAATTCCTGGGCTGCATGTGTATATCAAAATAAGTCTGAAACACACTCTATTACTGCTCGTCCTATACATCACATTAATTTTAAAAGTGATGATTTCCTTAACTGAAGTAATGCATTCAGAAAGATCACCCATGGCAGAAAATCCCATTTCCTCATTTGCTAGTTCACTGTCTTCACCATATAAGTCTCCTTGTGGAAATTTGACAAAAAATAGAAATTAATATTTGTCTCATGTCCTACTAGATTGGGTTTATTGGCATCTAGATCATATATCTCTACTTCTTCAAAGGTATTACTAATGTTACAAGTAGCTGCATGCTTAGAAGTTTGCCTCAATTTATAGATCTTTTCACAAAATCTAGACTTTTAGTTTTGTGTCATACAAACATGCTCCTTTAGAGGAAAAATTAGAGTAGCTTTTGGTTCTTGTTTTCCTTCATTTTTTATTTTCTAGGAGATAACTCTTTATAGGCACTATCCATGTTATTTTTTTGCCTCATCCTTTTATTTATTTCTCAACCTTTCAATGTGGAGCTCTCTCTTGACATGAATCTTGAGACCACTATCTCTCCCCTTTTAATCGTCTTGAACATAGTGTCAACCTGAAAACATATTCATTTTGTAGGCCTTGCATTTCTTATAATTACTCCATTAAAAACCCAGAATGCATCCTAAACTGAAATGGGTGTTCGTCAAATTTTATTTTTTGATATCTTGCACTGTGACAAAAACAGATCAAGTTGCTTCCAGAATTGCTTCAAAAAGTTGATTAGATGGTCTATAGGAGCTATGAAAATGTACCAACATTTTGAGTTTTGATAGGAGAGTACACTTGTAAAAAGGTTTGGCATGGAGTTTTTAGGACTGAAAACTATTAGTAATAATCAAAGTAGCTCACTTAGCCCATTCTGAAAATTGGTCTTGTCAAACCCAATTGAAACTCACCAACTTGTTATTTTGTAAAAATATCAAATGTGATTCTGAGAAGCTGCCACCCTAGGTACTAGTTCATTTAATTCAAATGAACATGTGTGCAAGAGGATTTTCCATCATTTTATTTTCTTCACCAAATATCAAGTATCAAAGTTGACCTTTTTGCAGCTGTTCTGGAAATGCAATCTTCAAAATGGGTAAAATTCATTTGGTTTTGATTTTGGAAAAATACCAAATGATGTCCTGAAGCCCTAAAAATTGGCATCAATGTAGATTAAGACGGGAAGAATCTGAGACACTAATCGGTTTTTCATGATACTCTTTCAGCCACTTAATATTGTTTCCCAAAGTTGACCCTTTTGGCAGTTTTAACACTGTGTAAACATCAAAACTTCCCATAACCCTTCAACTTGGCCTTTTGAAACTTTGTCAAACTGATCATACGATGTTGAAATCTGGCATGCATATTCACATATGTTAGATAAACATGCTTGCAAGGTGATTTTGCGTGAAATTGCACTGGCTTCATTTTGTGATTTTTCAAAGTGGGCCATTGGAGTGGATTTTTCAACTATACTTCTGAGTGCTGAAATCAAGTTTTTCATCATGGGAACCTAAAATTTTGCAAAAAATTGCATGAAATTTTAAGCTCCAACAGAGTGGAAAAAAATTGTTGTGTCATGGGTTCATTGAACTCTTGTTAATTTCAAAAAGTATTCCAACCAACCAAACCGTTGGAAGATAGGAAAACATAACCTATCCTCCAATAACTGGTTGTGTGTTGAAGGCTCCCTCCGAATAATGTCACCACCCATGGCAGTGTTCTGCTCTTCACAATAATGCTTTGTTCTTCAATTTTGCTCTAATTCTCCTCAATTATGCTTTGTCCTAGTTTTACACCACTTCCATACACCAATTCCATTATATTGTATTTTCTCAATTTAGTTGGTTCTTACCCTTTCCTTCCCCTCTAAGCTTGTAATATTTGAAAATGGGGAAAACAGAATGGCAAAAGGTTTAATTGAGAATTTTTATTTTTTTTTTGAAAATCAAGAAAGTACCCCTCCCCCCAACTAATGGTATTAAGTGTTCACACTTAATTGGATAGTTCTTGGTGGAGGGTGATATGTAATGATTTGGAAATATCAAAATAGATATGAAGCACACAAGAATTAATATATAAACATATAAGAAATCAATGAGCAACTATGTCAATTATGGTAAATTAAGGTATGTACCTATAGAAACGTGTTGAGCTAAAAATAAGCTCATGTGAAATTGTAGAGTATTTCCTGCAGCGAGATTTGATGTGACTTGAATTAATTGCAAATGCATGGCATGTGGTGTATGATGGTATGGAAAGGCTGCAATATGTATGGATAATGGAAGGTGAAATGAATTGTATGGTGTGTGGAAATTGAAAAACATGATAAGAATTTGAAGTGTGAGCAAGTGTAACAGGTTGCATGGAGTGAAATGATAGATATGAAGTTGCATGTACAAAGGAATAGAGTTGGTAATATTGCATAGGCAATTAATTCCGCTAGCAATTTTTAAAATTGTTGTCAAATAAGTGCTACGATTGCCTTCAATAACAGGTCTCGTTCTGAATTTGTTTGCCTTTAGATGTGAAGCTATAGGTCCCTGTTGCTTTGACTACCCTGAAAGAAAAATGAATGTGTTATTATTGTTATCTATTAAGTGTGTTCATGTGAATTTTTTGTGTGATTATTCTTGTGAAATATCAGTGGGTGAGTTGTGTAGATCACCAACTGATTCAGTTGTGGAACTTGTACTGTTTGATTTCGAAACTTTGTGATCAAGTCCTTTCTCCATATCAGATTCATTGTCATCTTGAGATCCATACTTCTAAATTAAGTAAATAAGGAAATATTCCTTTTGTAGTGGCTTCTTGTAAAGCTTAAGCTTGTGTCCATTAGCTAGTAATGAGAATTTGACTTCATCATTTGTCTACAATTGGACAGCCCCATTAGGAAATACATGTTGTATCTCATATGGGCCAAGCCATCTTGTTTGTAACTTTCCCTTGTAGTCCTTATACTTAGAGTCATAAAGCGAATCCAAATCACCTGCATTGAATTCTTTTGTGTTGATAAATTGATCATGGCATCTAGTTCTTTGATTTTGGACAACTTCAATGTGGTGAATGGCTTCCATTCTGATTTCATCAAGTGCATTCAAGTTATGTAGTCTCTCCTCTTGTGTTGTTGTCACATCCATGCCTAGTGATATTGTTTTCCTCAATGTTTTGTACTCAAATTCTATAGGAAGAACTGTTTTCTTTCCATATACAAGCTCATAAGGTGTAAACCCCGTTGTAGTTTTCCAAGTTGTTTTATAGGCCCAAACTGCCTCAAGAAACTTGGTTGCCCAATCTTTCCTATGAATTTGTATTGTTTTGGTCAAAATGTTCTCAATCTCCCTATTTTTGACTTTCACCTACCCATTGGCTTGAGGGTGGTAGGGTGTGGACTTTTTGTGTCTAATCTCATACTCTTGAACTAATTTTATGATCAACTCTGATGTAAACTGGAGTCCTTGGTCTATGAAAATTTCTCTTGGGACTCCATATCTTGTGAATATGTCTCCATATAGAAATTTTTCCACATTCCCATATCTTGCAAACTGCAATGCCTTAACTTATACCCACTTTGTAAGGTAATCTTTGCAGACTAGTATGTACTTTTTATTGTTTGATGTTGGTGATATGGGGCCAATGGTGTCTAATCCCCATTTATCAAACGGTGTTATTGCCAACTATGGCTGCAATGGAATTTAATCTATATTTGTTGGCCTTCCCATTCTCTAACACCTATCACAACCCCTTGTACACTTCACTGCATCCTTATGAAGAGTTGGCCAATAATAGCCAGTATCGAGAATCTTAAGTGTTGTCCTCTTTGCTACAAAGTGTCCCCCATAGGATTCATCATGGTAGGCTCTAAGGATATCATATACCTCACCTTCTCTGATGCATCTCCTCATTATATTATTTGGGCCTATGTAGAATAGATAACCAACTATCTAAGAGTATGGAAAACTCTTTTGAACTAATTATCTCTTTTCTCTAGGTGAGAAGTGTGGTGGTGTTTTTCTTGCTACAAGATAATTGGCAATATCTACATACGAAGGTGTGTGCAAAGATAAAGCAAACAAGTGCTCATCTGGGAATGAGCCATCAATAACATCTTCCTCTAATTTGGTTGGTAGTCTAGATAGAAAGTTTTTAACTACATTGGATTAACCTGGCTTGTCAACAAGTGTGATATCAAATTCTTGTAGTAACAATAGCCATCTACCTAGTCTTCCTCCAACCACTGGTTGGTTCATGAGATACCTTATTTTTGTGTGATCAATGTTTATGAACACTGAATATCTTGTTATATAATGTATGAACTTATTAATTACATAAACTACTACCAACATCTCCTTCTCTATCACTGTATATTTGAGTTCTACCCCTTCCAAATTCTTGCTGATGTAATATATAGTATACTCTTTGTTACCTTCCTTCTATCCAAGCACTTCCTCTATGAAAAAATCAAAAACATCTATATGGATGTGAAAAGGTAAGGTCCAATTTGGTCCTCTCAAGATAGGGGTTTTGGTCAAGGTTGCCTTGAGTGCTTCAAAGGAGGTTTGAAAAGCATTTGTGCTATCAAATTCTACATCCTTGGACATTAAAACATATTGTGGGGCTGCAAGTTTACTAAAGTCTTGGATAAATCTCCTATATTACACATCATTTCCTAGAAAACTTCTAACATATTTTTGTCTTTGAGGCACATGGAGTGTTGATATCACTGCAATTTTATTTGGGTCCACTTGAATTCCTTCATTTGAGACAAAATGTCCCAACACAATTCCTTGTGTCATTATCATTAAGCATTTCTCATGAATCGGGGATAAGTTGTTTTATTCACGTTGTTTTAGGAATTTTTCTAAGTTTCCAAGTGCTTCATCATATGTATTCCCATAGGTTGTGAAATCATCCATGTAAACTTCCATGGAATCATGTGCAAAATCTAAGAATATACTTAGTACTGGTCTTTGGAAGGTGGCTGGTGTATTACATAATGCAAATGGAAGGAAATAATAGGCATATGTGCCCCAAGGGAATGTAAATGTTGTCTTGTCCTAAAATTTTGGAGCAATATTAGTTTGGTTATAGCCACTAAATCCATATAAAAATGAGAATTATTGCTTACCAACTAGTCAATCAAGTACCTGGTCAATGAAGGGTAGTGGAAAGTGGTCTTTCCTAGTGGCACCATTCAATTCTCTGTAGTTTACACACACCCTCCATTTTCCTCCTTTCTCTAGAACAATCGCTAGAGGTGGCACCCTTTGACTATCAAAAATAGGGTAGATGAAGCTTGCATCTAGCAATTTTTGTAATTCTAATTTAACTGTCTTTGATTGCAAGGTTCATTCTCCTTTGGGATTGTCTTATGGGTTTAAAACCATCATTGATATAGATCCTATGCATGCACAAGTTTGGGTCTATCCCCTTCATGTCATGATAATCACAGGAAAATGCTACTACATATGCTTATAGCACATTTATCAATGAGGTCTTATGTGTCTCAGTAAATTGACTGTTAATATTCAATGGTTTACCTGAAATTATCTCTAAATTCATGAATGATGTTTGAACTGATGAAAGGTAAAACCTTGCTATATTTGGAACACATTTTTTGGTAGCAAAGTATGAAAAAGTTGAGATACTCACTCTGATGAACTGGCAGAGATGACATTTTGTAGGGGATCATGTAGACATGTTAGACAGTCCTTATGTTGTGGGTCCCTACCATAGTTGTTCTGCATAATGTTTACTATCAAATTATCTTCATCCTAGTCCTCTAACAAAGGATTGTGTTCAATATTCATCAAGGTTTGCAAGAAATACTGATCTTCCTCATCTAGGCTAGGCAAAATGGTTTGTTCTAGGTTTGCATGTGGTTGGGCTAGTGGGTAAAGGACCAAATTCTTAGTCACATTCCCATTAGAGATAATCATATTCCTAGACCTGCAACTTATAAATGCATCTTATGTTGCTAGCCATGGTATTCCTAGGATGAGGGGATAACCTACAAGATTAGCTTTAGGCTATAATACCATGAAATCTATAGGGTACTCCCATGAATCCAATATTATCACCAAGTCTTCAATTATACCCTCAGGTTTAACTATTGACCTATCTTCCAACTATAGGATAGTGGGTATAGGTTTGAGCTCTATTAATTGTAACAGTTGCATTGTCTCTTTAGTCATCACATTAATAGCTACTCCCAAGTAAATCAAAGTGTTCTTTATGAGAGTGTCATTTATCTTGAAATCTACTATAGGACTCCCAAGGTCTGCATACTTAGGGACAATTATGTTTCCCAACATAATGTCTACAAGTTTTCCCAAGACATGTACAGTTTGAGGGTCTTTTTGTTTTCTGCCTAGCTTCTTTAGGCACAGTTCTCTCACTGTCTTAGTGTAAATAGGTACCTCCTTGATTTCTTGAATGAGGGGGATTTTGATGCAATCACCTTTAAGCTAACCTATCATATTAGTTTCAGCTTGTGTTTGATACCTTTGAATAACTAATCTTTCAATAAATGGAGGCTCTAGACTTGTATTAGTTGGGTTAACCTGATTTGATTCAATCTCCTTAGGTTGGTTATCCAAGGTCTATGTTGGGGGTTCCTCATCAACCAACTCAATGTTTTGAGGGGATGAAGGCCCAACCAATGTTTTCCCTGATCTAAGGTGGACATCACTCACCTCTACCCCATAAGTAAGGTATTGGATAGCCTCGTTAGTATAAGCCTATTGAATAGGCTTATTATTTGGGTTAGGTTCAGGTTGTGTTGGAAATTGAGGTTCTTTAGTTGGTTGTGGTGATGCATGTGCTTGATTTTTCATAATGGCTTATTGTTGTGGTTGAAAGGGTTGTTGTGGCTATTGGTAATTCAAGTTTTGGTTTTTCCATTGCTAGACTCTTTGTCATTGAGGTTGCCATTGATTTTATTGAGGTGACCATTGGGGATTGTAGTTAGGTCCTTGGAAGTTTTTCCATGGCCACATGTTCTATTGTTGTTAGTTCCAGTTTGGTTAAGGATTTTTGCATTGGTTTTATAGATTTTCCCAAGACTAAGAATTCCAACTAGAGAAATTTGAATTTCTAATTGGAAATGGCATATTATAATTAAAAGATTCTAGAGGAATACCTTGTCTTGGTTGCCATGGTTTCCTCTGAGAAATGTAGAAAAATTGTCCATCTTCATCTTCCAGTGCATGAAAGTTTGGTTTCCCCTGCATTTCCTCAGAAATACTTGCCATTCTTTGCATTTATAGTTAGCAAGTTTCTCTATCTACAATGTGAGTAGTATTCTATAATGTTGGAAGTTTAAGGATATTGTCATTAGATTTTCATTGATATGGTTGTTGGAAACATGGGCTTATACTGTAACATACCAACCCTTCAATGCAGTAAAATACCAAAATTTACATCTTGTGAGTAAATAAACTAACAAGCCATTGCAATAAAAAAAAAGAAATTATTGAAGATATACGAACAAGATGCCATATCATATTACAATAAAGATTCCATTTCATTACAATAACTTTACAAGTTACAACAAAATAAGAATACATACATAGCTCCAATGAGCTTTAGAACAAATAGTTGTAAGACAGTCCAGGATCCTTCCTTTCAAACCAAGATTCTTTTGTCACCTGTTGTGGAGAAGCATCACTCAAGTGCTTTTCTACCAACCATGGACTCATAATGTGGTCCCCCACACATCTATCATTTGATAGATGGCCCTTCCCTTTGACGAAGAGATTGGTAGAGTAACTGATAATGACAACCAACTAAGCATAGTGTTGTGTCCTACATAACTAGAACTTGTAATCCCACAATCTCTATCTAGCATGTAATACAGGATCATGGTGAACTGATAGTGGATCCAAAGGTCATCACACTACTATGAGAAAAGTGTTTCATTTGGTATGTTCTAATAAGGGTCATTTGTCACATACACTACTCAAGGCCAATTTGACTTAAGGCTATCTTAAGCTATGCATAGGTATTTCCTTCAATGGATGGTCCATCATCCTAGATAACCTACAACCATATTAATCTGCTTGGAATAAACTAATTAACTAGTAAGTACACAAGCTAGGTATTTTCTTCAATGGATAGTCCATCATCCCAGATAACCTACATACTTGGATTACCCTACTTGTAAGTATTTAAAAATCCCTCCCATACTAGATTATCTCTCCTAGGAGTAAACACAAGCTTTCCTAGCTAAATCAATAACTTAGCTAAGTGTACCATATGTTCCTTTCATGTTCAATCATACCTAGTATATAATACTTATGACAAACATACCTCTTCACATGGAGTAAAATGCAAACATAATGCATGGCCTCAATTGAAGAGTTATCATAATAATAGAGGACTCCATTCGAGAGTATCACCTCTTTGACCAAGAGGGTTTAAGCTATGAGTCTACTCTTATCAATACGATAACTTTGTATTTCAATGTGCATTGACACTAATCAAGCAGTAGTTCTAACTCACTAGGTCTCACTAACCTCTCAATCCATAAGTAACCCACTAGCTATCTTTTATAATCAAATAACTAGCTATGAGCAGCCCATGTTTAAAAATATCTAGTATTGTTAAATACCTATGTCAAGCAATCTCTTCAACATATCTAGTATAGTTAAATACCTATGTCAAGCAATCTCTCCTACTATGGAGTACTTAAAAACACAATAGGAAGACAACATTATAGCTTCAACTTTCTTTTCAAAATAATCTAAATTCTCTAATGCATATACTAGAAAAGACATCTCAACCATGCATGCATGACTCATCATTCAAAAGTAAAATAACAAAGAAGAAGAGATCCCCATGCTTGTTATCGGTTATCCAAATAAATGGCAGCAATGCAACCTTTTCCATAGCATCAAGCTTGGTAAATAGCTCCTCAAGATTGTCACTATAACTCTATCTCACTTGTTGATAGCTTACTTCTCTCAAACAACAATGTTACCTCTTACTCACAATAGAAAATTCTCTATATCTCACTCATATAATAAGACAAGTACGGCTGGTAATAACTCAAAAATAATGAACTGCAAAAGATGTATAATCTCTGGGGAAGAATGTGTCCCTCACAATGAAATGGTTCAGTTATTTGTAGAGCAACCAAGCAACCTCAAAGCCTACAGTTTAGGCATGCAATTGGACAGCAAGCTTCATGCAAAGCAACTCGGCATTAAGGTGGTGATCAAATAAGCTCAGACTTAGCAAAACCTCCTATAGATCGACTAGTTTCCATGATAGCAATTCAAATACTTATTCAAGATGCACATGGAGAATTCAAATTGTTTCAATGAGAAGACATCTACATCAAATCAAACACAAAGGTGGTGCCAATTCCTATTCTTTTTCCTTCACATTTGGTGCCACCAAACTCATTCAACTTCCATTATATGACAGCATATTTTTGTCAACCCAAATGGTGAATGATTCGACATAACCAGTTTAATATGTAAGACAAATCCAAGAATGGTCTAATTAAACACATCGACCAAGTGAAGCAATCTACAGACAACAATATCAATGCAATTCCACACCATATATCGTGTGCTAATCACAATGATAATCGGTTTCCACTAGCAGTCAAAAGCTTTTAAATCGGCTTCCATAGACATGTTCAATATCAACCTTCATTTCATAATCTATATCGACTATAAAACATCCTTTTAAATCGGCTTAAATAAATAAGAGATAGTTGATCTCTATATCATATATAATATGTATAATATATATATTATTATATATATTTCTATATAATATATAGTATATACATATATTTATATATATATTTATATATAATATACAGTATATACATATATTTATATATATATATATACTTAAATACCTTAACTTATATATATATATACATATATATTTATATATCCATTAATATATATTTACATATATATATTTATATATATAGCGTAAGTCTATAATGTAAGCACACATTCGATATATATATATATGTGTGTGTGTGTGTGTGAGTACAAGAAAGATAATATATAATAAACACATTATATTGAATGTAAGCATATATATATGTATAAATGTATATGCCTCTGTGTACACGTATGTGTGTATATCTATATCGATGCATCTGTATGAGCATGACCATTCACCAATGTACGGATGTATCGATATACATATAAATATGGATACGTGTATATACTATACACACACACACACACACACACATATATATATATATGTTCACATCCATTTCAAATATAGCCATTCACATTTACCATCATATTGATAAGTGTGTATGTGTGGTATATCTATACATATGCATATACGTATCGTTAGATCCCATTGACATGCATGTGCATATATATAAACATACTTCCACGTACATCCCGCTTGTCCATATGATCATAATAGCACAAGAAAGATCTCAAAAGCTCAAACAGATAAACATCACCCAATGCATGCAAAAGTAAACAAGACTCTCAAATGCAAACATATCAGCTAAGGATGACTTACCAACTTCCCACTTCTATGTCTAGACTCAACCAAACTACTGTGGTGTGTGTATATGCCCAGATAGTTTACTTTTACCGGTTACCCGACCAAGATCTTCTCCCGAGTGATACTTCCCCTCTGCCTAGAGGAATGGAACACATACCTGCATCCACTAACACATACACATGATAGTCAATTTGTTCATAACAATATGCAATATACATTAACATCTCAAAAGTTAGAATTATAATAATTCGATAACCATATATTCACATATATGCAGTATTTCACCATGAATAACATCAACTAAGATAACATCAAATGAAACAAAATCAAATGAGATAACATTCATATTGATAACATGGTACAAGCATCATTTATTCATCTCTAGAATTCACATTACATTCACATTTTACCCTACATAGTAATAGTAAATAATAACTACATAACTGGGGTGTAACATATACAGTGTTGACATTGATGTCAACATTGTGATGTGATGTGAAGATTGATATGCAGTTGGTTCAGTGCATATAAGTGATTGAAGAGATGGTAATCCTATATGTAAATGCAATTGTTTTGGTCTGATGCATAACAGTTATGTTGAATATCTGACTATATCCAAAACAATAATTTTTAGTGCTCTGTGCATCTGATTTTTGGTCTACATTGATCCGCCTTGAAGTATTTTTGTTTGCAGTTTTAAGGAAATTTTGTTGGATGTCAAAGGAGTCTAAATCCAAAGTTTCAAGTTGTTTTTCCCTCTGGGGTCAAAGTTATGAGTGATAGTATATTGGGTCTCCTAGTGACTATGTTTGCCAGTACAAAGTACCTATTTGGATTGGTTCACATTCCTCTGTGGAACAATATTTGGTTATGTGGATTTTTGGGAGTGTTTATAGATGTTAGAAGGGTGTGTAGTCCAAGTGGCTTTTGTTTTGGAGGTCTGCATGTTAGTTTGTGGATAATCTGTTGGGGAATTTTAGTGTTGTCTCACCAACGGTGTTGAAGTTTGAGGTTGTGTGGAGTTAAAGAAAGTGTTGATCATTTATTTAGGAGCTATTATAGGTCAATGTTGACCTATTTGGATGTGTTACAATTTTTGGTAAAGCATGTATAGTTTGATCTTGAGCCTACAAGTTATGTTATGCACATTATATCTAATTTGGTCGACCTAATTGATGTTGTAGGTGTTTGCAAATGTAATGGGTATAAGTATAAGATAATTTTGATCTTGGAGGATGATGATGAATAATTAATTTTTGTGTGTGAATTCCTAATAATCAAAGTGCAAATTTGATGCGAATGTAGAGTAGAGTGTTGGAGTAGAGTAGTATGAAGTGTGTTGATTCAGTGTTTTGAGCTTTAGTGGAACTGTATTTTTTGCATATTGTAGATGCATTTGTAGCAGTTTAGATCTTGGCAGTGATCCAACCCCTTTCTTCTATATTTATTTCTTTTTGTAGGCAGTAGGTCCATCAGACAGTGAGTCCACCTGGCAGTGAGCCTTTCTGTAATATCTTGTAATCGGTTATAATATATTGTGAGGTAATCATCACCGTGTTTTTTCCCTTTTTGGGTTTTCCACATAAAAATATGGTGTTCATGTGTTATGTGCTTTGATGAATGCTTTAATGGTTTCTTTCCTTCCTACAATTTGAATATGGTGTGTGGAATAAATGTTTAAATGCTTAAGTGGTTTTAGAGAATGCTAATTCACCCCCCTCTTAGTATTCTAGGTGTTCAACAATTGGTATCAGAGCTTGGTTCCATGGAAGAAGCTTAACCACTTGAGGAAGATCTTGGAGGTTGAACACATGGTTGTTAGAAGATATCTTATTCCTCTGAAAGAAATTCCTTCAATTGGTTTCACTGAAGAATATTGCATGGTTGACATGAATCGAGAACTCAGAATGACCCTTGAAGATCTAGAAAGGACTGAAAGTGAGAAAAATATCTGAAGGAAAATGTCAAGGAAGTAGATGAATGCATCAGAAAACTAAGGGAGCAAATAAAGAAATTTAGAGAAAGACATAAGAATATTAATGAGTTGTTGAAGCAAGCAAATGAAAAAATTACCAGTCTAAAAGTACAAGTTGAAGAAGGAAAAAGATTTGAATAATGCCTGAATGCTAAGGTGAAAAGAAAATTTGAAGAATATTCAAAACTTGAAGAAGTTGTGACCTTGAGATCATATCTAGAGACAGCAAAGAATAAAAAAGATAAATTCAAGATGAGCTCTACAATGCTTGATGAAATGATTGAAAATAAAAATAATTCTAAAGACAAAGGTAGATTAGGGTTTGAAAAAGGAGAAAGTTCAAAGGCAGATAAGACACCGAGTGTTGAAAAGAAGAACAATGAACAAAAGAAGATCGAGGACAAGAACAACAATGACAAGCATGTCCAGAATCAAAGGAAATATTTCAAAAAACCACCTATCAGACAACCAAATGCATAAAGTACCCATATTTTAATGGTTACTATTATTCCTATAATAATTTTGCACATAAGGCTATAGAATGTAGAAGTAGAATGAATCCAAATGTTCAATCATTTCCCAGTCAGTGCTTTACATGCAATAAATTTGGTCATAAGGCTAGTGAGAGCAAAAATTAGATAATGAATGGTTATAACAATGGTACGAGATTTCAATCTTTCAATAGCTATTGTTATACATGCAATGGATTTGGGCATAAAGCTAATCAATGCATATCCAGAATGGGTGAAAGTAATCTTGTTCAAAATGGTGTCACTTGTTACAATTGCAATAAACCTGAGCATATAGCTAGATTTTGTAGAAGCAAGAATGTGAAGAAGACTAATTTGGAAAAGAAGAATGATCCAATGGAAAAAATTGATCTAATAGAAGTGAAGAAAGAGATGAACAAGATCTGGAAAAAGAAAGAGGAGAATGAGATTAAGATTGAGTTTTTTCTAGCCTCTGATGCAGATGTTTCCTCTAGAAACTAAGTTAAGATCTTTGGCTTAGGGGGAGTTCAAACATAAAATATTTAAGCCCCTACCAAAGATATGGTGTTGATGCCTTCGACACGTCAATATGAGGTGTAGGTCAATATGCTTGACTTATTGGAGAAAACACCAATGGAAAATATCAAGATGCAGAAGTTTGCAGAGCAATTCAAGGTGACTGTGCATCACGGTTAGGGTTCATTAGCTTTATCAAATCAAAAATTCAATGTGATTTATGCCAATTCCTAAAGGGTTTATAATTGATTTCACTTAACAAAATATCATTTGTAAATGAGCATTTGAGAAGAGAAAACAAGGAGTGAAGTAAAAAGATTCAAATTTCTTGTGCACGAAACCCTAATTGATAGCAATTGAAAGGTATTTATAGTTCTTATTTTCCCTATATTTTGGAAATGCTTTCAATTTGATGCAAAATGTATACCCCACAAATTATAGAGGTTGTGGACTGACCCTGTCCAAAATTCAAGCGACACCTTGATAAATCTATGGTGACAGATCCGAACGGAGCATTTCACACATTACATATGGTGTGCTTCATACTGAGGATGTAAGGATTTATATTGATGCTAAGTTGGAAGAGTACAATCACTCAAAGTTGGGTGATGTGTGGTTTAATGAACTCATCATAGATGAATTTGAACTGAAACTTGAGTTTGAGAGTTCAACAGAGAAGAAGATTGATGTCTAGAAAAATTTCCCTATAGCTACAAGATATATTTCACTACAAAGAAAATTCAATGTCTATAGCTACCATCAACACTACATATGAGATGGTTAAGAAAGGAGAAAATTATGATTTGTGTGAACTGCTTAGATTGCAACTTTTAGAGAACTTGCAGAAGACTAAGGACTCTTGTACCCTTTCAAATTTGGTACTTTGATCATTTATTTGTTATTCTACTTTCCAAATGAGGTTCTTGGAATGGGAATGAGGAACGTAGTGTGGTTAAAGGATAGACCAGTGGCACATTGGATCAAAGACAACTTGATGAGGTTGGGTGATTCAAAAGCATAGGACATTGCATTATGGAGTTTCTTCAAAACCTTTCAATAGAATATGCAATCCAAAGAAAGGATTCCGAAGAGTGTGGTTGAAGAGTACAAAAATGACATCATTTTCATGGTGAGTAAGGATTGTTGCATAGTGGAGGTTGTTGATCCTAGGACTGTGTGGATCCCAGAAATGGGATATAAAGTTGTAGAGGATGTAATTGTTGGTCTAGTTAACCATATGTTGAGCAAACCTAGAGACACCTCTAAGGGAAGATATGGAACTTATGAAGAGAAGTCTATGGAAGTACACATGGAGCAGAGGCAAAAAGAGATAAAGAAAACCATTAAGAAGATGACTACATAGTTTGTGGAGGAAATGGGCCTATCAAAGGAGCAAGTTAAGAAATCCAAAGGCATATATGGCTCTCTAAAAGGTGCATCCAGTAGAAGAAGATCTAGTAGAACATCTACCCCCTCTTTGGTTTCCCCCAAGTCCTTTAGGACTTTTCCATCTATCAGTGGAACTAAGAGAAAGGAGCCAACTGATGCTTAGAAAAAACAAAAAAATGTGCCTATGAAAGAAAAGGCTACCCCAACAAAGCAACAAATAGGCCCTATGAAGAGATGAGTGAAGGTCAAGGCTACAAGAGAAAAGAACTTGAGTGTTGATGAAGAAGAAGAAGAGGTAGAAGAACAACCTCTCATAAGAAAAAGAAAATTTGAAGTCTCTCAAGTAGAGACAAGTGCAAAGAAATTCAAAGTTGACATTGTGGACACAGATAGTGAAGCTAAGGTGGAAAAAGAGAAAAAGGGATTCAGAATCCATGTGAGGGAGAAAGGAACAAAGTCCGAAAAGAAAGAAAAACCAGTAAAGAAAAGAAAGGATGAGACCACTCCAGTCCGGAAACATAGTCCAATGAAGCTTGAAGCTTTAGTGAGAAGCATAGTAGAGTATGGAAATCTTGAGAAGATTGCTACATTGTACCCTAATGCAGATGATGCAGAAAAATCTACAATTGAAGAAGTTATTGTAAGGTATATGATTTTTCTTGAAGTGAACATGAAAGACATAGAAGACTAACTACTTGAAGATCTAAAAGGAGTATTATATGCAAGAAGACAAAATGCATTTGATGAAGATGCTAGAATGAGGGTATCTTCTTTGGAAGAGATTAGTGCTCCCCTCTCATATGAGAATAAAGCTAGATTAGCTCAAGTGTACAACAAAGAGTTTAGGACCAAACAAATGGTCACTACATTGATGAGCTGAGACAAAGATGATATTGAGATGCTAAGGAATGAGACTATTGAGAAGATTACAAATTTGTCAAAGGAGTTGGGTATGACCCTAGACGGTGAAGAGGAAATGCTTGATGATATGTCTATCCTGAGAGTTTACATACCAAAAGTTGTACAACATGAAGATGCTCAGCTTGAGCAGGAAGCAGAGAAAGAAAATGTGTAAGGTGATATCCCTTCAGTAGAAGAATAAAATTTTATTGATGACACTCCTCCGGTAGGAGAAAGTATTGTTGGAGAAGATAATGTTGAAGGATTATCGAAGGAGGATACTCAAAAAGGTAATATTCCCCCTCCTTTGGAAACAAAGAAGAATGTTAAAGAAGAGGTTGTACAAGGAAACTCGAAGATCAATGAGGCATAGAACATAAAAAACATGCCTCCTTTGGATAACACTGATAAATCTATTGGTGATGAGAAGAAGGATGAATCCGACAATGTTGAGAAGAATGAAGAAAAAGAAGAAGACAACATAGGTGACAAGGAAAAGATTTTGGAAAAGAAAGATGTTGAAAGTAATGTGAAGATGGTTGGAGTATCCTACAGATCCTTCGGAGATTCCTTGAAGAGGTTACTAAGCACGCAACCCCAGTTCTAGCCTATTGTTTCTGCACAGTTACTACAAATCCCAATGCAATAAGGACAAGTAGACATGGAGAAAGTGTCTCCCCTACACAAGTTACAACCTAGTGATGTATTCCACGTCTTTGATAGGAAAGAAATTTTGCAAATAGATCAGAAAAGTGTGGAGCTAATAGATGAAGTAGTGAAGGTGCTACAAGAGAGCATTCCCAAAGTAAGTATAGATAATTCCTTATCCGGTGTACAAAATTTGAAGATTTTGATTGATTCTTTTAAAGAGTACTCTAATGGACTTGAGGAAAGAATGGAGAAAGAAGTGAGTAAGAAGATAATGAGAGAAGGTTGGTGGACAATCGATAAATTTTCCACTGCACATAGCAAACTACATAACAATCTTAAGGAGGTGCAAAAATGTGTTGATGAGGCCAAGGACATTTCAGTTTTGCTTGAAGTGGCCTAGCTCCACAAAGAACATTAAGAGTCAGATGGACTCCATTGAGTCCCAGATTGATATGGCCTTTGGTGCATATGACCCGACGAATGATGTAGATGGATCCACAAGATTGGCTATTGAAAATCTGCATGAACAATTCTTCCAACTACAGAAATAGAAGGAGAAGATCATAGTGTAGTTTGGATAGCTTAGAGACCAAGTGAATGCAAAGTTCACACCTATATTTGGTGCTCTAGAAAATGTAGAACATGCAATAAAGTTGAATTTGGTACCTAATGCCCCCGATGATGGAGAACTCCATATGGAGTTTGAGTCTCTGAATCGCATGCTTGAGTTGGCCAAGAATGAATGAAAAGATGGTAAAAAGGATTAGCAGGAAACCTTGCAAAATTATAGGTGTTATACACCAATGTTCCATCTTCTTCTAGTTGATTTGTGTATATTTATTTTCTCTTTTATGAATTTCATACTTCATTGTATATATGCGAATGTTAGAGGATAATGTTTTAGTGCTAATTTTGATCTAGTTTCATGGATAACACTGTTAGGGGGAGTTGGTCAAATTTTTGGAGTTTGTTACTCTCATGTATACATGTATATATCAATTAGGGGGAGCATATGTGTAATCTGGTGAAGATTTGGTTGATAATGTAAAATCATTAAAAGGGGGAGAAGAGAAGATAACAACAGTATATGTGTATAATATCAAAGGGTGAGAATAGAACATAAACTATGTTTTGCACCCTTTTCCCTTGATGTCAAAGGGGGATAATATTTTGAGAAAAGTTTGATGCATGTTTCCATCAATGAAAAAGGGGGAGATTGTTGAAATTTTAAGGAGATTTTCATTAGATTTGCATTGATATGGTTGTTGGCAACATGAGCATGAACATGGGCTTATACAATGTTGTCATTGATGTCAACATTGTGATGTAATGTGAAGATTGATGTGTAATTGGTCTGGTTCATATAAATGATTGAAGAGATGGTAATCCTATATGCAGATGCAATTGTTTTGGTCTGGTGCATTAGTTATGTTGAATAGCTGACTATGTCCAAAACAACAATTTTTAGTGCTTTGTGCATCCAGTTTTTGGTCTGCATTGATCTGCCTTGAAGTATTTTGGTCTAAAATTCTAAGGAAATTTTGTTGGATGTCATAGGATTCTAAATCTAAAGTTTCATGTTGTTTCTCCCTCTAGTGTTGAAGTTATATTGGGTCTCCCAGTGACAGTGTTTTCCAATACAAAGTACCTGTTTGGATTGGTTCGCATTCCTCTGTAGAAAAATATTTGGCTATGTAGATTTATGGGAGTGTTTATAGGTGTCAAAAGGGTGTGTATTCAAAGTGACATGTGTTTTGGAGGTTTGTGTGTCAATTTGTGGATAATTTGTTGGTGATTTTTGGTGTTGTCTCACCAACGGTGCCGACCTAATAAGTTTGAGGTTATGCGGAGTTAAAGAAAGTGTTGATTGGTTATGTAGGAGCTATTATAGGTCCATGTCGACCTATTTGGATGCATTACAAGTTTTGGTAAAGCATGTATAGTTTGATCTTGAGCCGACAAGTTATGTTATGCACAATACATCTAATTAGGCCGACCTAATTGATGTTGTAGGTGTTTGCGAATGTAATGGGTATAAGTATAAGATCATTTTGATATTGGAGGATGATGATGAATAATTAAGTTGTGTGTGAATTCCTAACAATCAGAGTGCAAATGTGATGTGAATTTAAAGTAGAGTAGAGTGTTAGAGCAAAGTAGTATGAAGTGTGTTGATTCAGTGTTTTGAGATTTAGTGGAACTGTATTTTTTGCATATTGTAGATGCATTTGTAGTAGTTCAAATCTTGGTAGTGAGCCAACCCCTTTTTTCTATCTTTCTTTATTTTTATGGGTAGTGATTCCACATAGCAATGAGCCTTTTTGTAATATCTTATAATCAGTTATAATATATTGTGAGATAATCCTCGCCATGGTTTTTCCCTTTTTGGGTTTTCCACGTAAAAATTTGGTGTTCATGTGTTATGTACTTTGATGAATGCTTTAATGGTTTATTTACTTATTGCAATTTGAAATGGTATGTGGAATGAATGTTTAAATGCTTAAGTGGCTTTAGAGAATACTGATTCACCCCCCTCTTAGTATTCTAGGTGTTCAACATGCAAGGGCTACCTCTGCCTCTTCTTGCTTTTTGTTTATATGCAAAGTATCAAACTATTTAGCCAAATGGCTAATGATATATTATTTCATGTTGGACAAAATATTACTTAGTTCCACTCTAGAGACTCCATTAGATGTCTTGTTGATTGGAGATATCTTGTCTACTCTAGTCCTTTTAGTAAAGGACCTTGAATAGTTCCTACAAACCTTGCATATTTCTTCAAAAGGTAGTTGTGATATGTCTCCTGAACCGATAAGGTTAAGGGAATCCATGCAATTATAATTAACTCCTCTTAAAAACACTAGTTTCAGGGATTCATCTGAGAGCCTATTTTGTGGAGACTTCTTTAAGCATAATTGGAATATTTCTACATAGTCCTCCAACGGTTCATCCTCTTTTTGTGATTCTAAAAATATCATCTCTTTTCCTATCAGTTCCTCTACAATAATATTGATACTTTTCTAAGAACTTGTTCTTCATAATATTCTAATTTGGAACAACATCTCTTCCTAAACCCATGGACCATCTTAAAGCAACATCCTTCAATGTTATTGCAAATAGTTTCAGCCTATGTGCATCTATTGTGTAATCATAACTTCTATAGAGAAAATCAAACTCCAACAAGAATGTATTTGGGTCCTTTGTGACCAACCCATAGAAGATAGGTAATGTTGAAGGAGGTATATTCTTCAAGGAAATTGCTCTCTCTCAGTTGGTAATGGGGAACTCAAAGGTTACAAGCTGTAGTGGGTCTTCCATTGCTGCATCAGCCATGGTGATAATATGTGTGGGAGAAGTCTCCTTTGTGTTTGACATGGATGTTGGTGTTAGGGATGATTCTCCTTCAGTAATACCCTCACTTTGTTCACTCTAATCACCAATATCCTCTAAATCTTGGTGTGTTGAGGGAAGAAATATTCCCAAAGCATCTCACCGCCTCCACATACAATAGGTATGACTCTTTAGATCAATAGATCCTCCACAATGTTAGTGATAGGTTTTTGTTGGTGAACAAGAACATAATTACCCTACTACTTGAAAAAAAATGAATAACTATGAAAGCTTATAATAACACAGGATAATCCTAAGTGTAGCACCATCCCTTATAACGACGCCAAAATGTAAGGCCTTTCTAATGTTCATTCAACTTGGTTTTTCATGGATAGACACTCAATTTAGAGGGAAGATTCCTAATTGAACATTTCACTAAACCCTCGCAAAGACTTCATTTAATTATCGACCAAGCCTTTGCAAGCTTATGATGATGCTAGCACTGTATGTACACCTAGGGACTCCACACGACCTATATTGTTGAATATAGGTGATTTACACATGTGCATAAAACAAGAAATGTTGAAAAGGAAAGAAAAGCATAAACTTGAAAAATAGAGTAAATAACTTAATTTGTCACATATGCTACAGGTACTCTAAGCTTAGTGTTGTTACTAGATAACTGCTAAAACCTGAACTCTGCAATAAACTATACCACTAACTATCTGACTCTTCACAACTCAACTAACTACTCTAAAGCTCGACTCAAAGTAATGTTACAAAAAACATACAACCATGAATCTATTTGAAATGAATACATCATGAAACATCTACTCTATCAACACAAATTGAAGTGGGTAGAAAATACCTTGAGTAACCCTTGCTCAAGATGATATACCCACAAAATAAACCAAATATGAGCTACTAGATCAATTAATTATAATTGAAGACTGAAAACATCTTTATTGCATTGAAAATTGAACTCTCACAATATGACAGGAATCTCCAACAGATTTACCATTTAGAAATCCATATTCATTACAACAATAAACTAACAATTGTCTTGCTAAAGCATGCAAATTGGAAATACACTCCACTTGAAATTTTAACTAGATTTACTCCTCGACCATCAATCCCCAAATATAGGTGTGGGAGGAGATTTATTTGCATAAGGACTCAAAACTAAAGTTAAAATAGAAAACTAAATGCTAGTGTCCACTCTCCTTAAGAATAGGAGGTGAACAAGTCTTTCCAACTAAACTGTAATTAAAAGAACTACAAAAAGGAAGTTGAAGCAGGACTCTTGCTCAAATGGTTTTGACAACTTTATAGTTAAACTTTCGTGTGAGCATAACTATATTGACCCCTTCTTCCTCTGTCGTGTTTATTCATTGCCTTGGTGACTCACAATCTGACCTTGTCAACAATCACCTTCATTCATTCTGGAACTGTTGCGTATTCATCAACCTGGACTCTCCCTTGCTTCTCATGATCTTTTGGCTATGGGATGAGTGCTCCAGTTGCTACAGATTACTAGCTGCAAATAGTTAGTTCCATCTAACATATACACACCATTAATAACCACAAGTTCATATCAAATTCCATAGACATTCACACATTTATCCATGCAAATAATAACATATTATAATCATATTTCCATACATAAAAATCTTAGGTTGCATGGAGGATATAAAAAGATATATAAGTTCAGGAATGTATATGAAATAAATAGCTTGAAATGTCTAAAAGGTATGAACTAAGCAAGAGAAAACTAGCTATTAATTAGTCTCATCACTAATGTTTATCTCTTGTAATATTTCAACTAGTATGGTGGATTTCTCTTGATACTTATAAATGGTAGGAAGGTCAAATCCTCAATCCTCAAGTGCCTCTAGGAGGGTTTCATCTTCAAATGCATCCTTTTATTTTTACTTTTTCTTGATTTGATAGAGCCATATTGTGGTTTTCACTAGGGGACCATTTTATTATTATTATTATTTTATCACTTTTGTAATTGAAGGATTTTATTCTTCCCCAAAATTATGCATTTACGTCAAGATATATAACAAATCCACCTCTACAATCTCTAAATGGAATGTTATGTCGAAGACCCATAAGTTTTCAATAGCTTCATCATTTTGGACTATATTCAAAACTAGTGGTCCGTGTTGGTCCCAATCGATGAGTAGAGGATAAATTAGTGGAAGGTCATTAGTTTGTGAAGTGAATGTGAATGCTATGAAGGCTAATGTGTAAATGGATTCATCTTGGAATAGGTCATTTATATACATGAAAGAGTCATCTACGATACCATCCTTAGAAGTTTCAACATCAAGAGAAGTTTTAAATATCTTACTAGGGGTGCACTTAAGGCCTAAATACATGGTTTCCAATGTCCCATACCCAATTCCCTAATATTGTTTTGTCTCTTTTCCCAAACTATGGGCTATTTTATTCCTTTTTCATGAATTCCAAGGCCACCTTCACCTTTGTAACCCATGCTCTCAATGATATGAAATCCCTTGGTATATTGTTCAACTAGTATGGTAGCTTGTTCTTTGTCTTCTTTGTATAACCATATGGAGATATCCTCTTGAATGAATTCTTTATTTATTTCTCATCAATATGAGAATGTTGTGGGTTCATATTCGGCAACTAATGTAGATTTTCTTTGTATTAGTTGGGATTTTTCATATGTTCTAGATGAAGATGGAAGTTGTCCCATATACAAGGAAGTCGCATTTTTCACATCCTTTGTCATTCACTTGGACCTTGATCTCGAGAATGGAAACATGTGTAGTGGATGATAAAGATGAGGTGGAGGGGTCTATATCGGATGATGAAGATGAGGTTATGTCATTATTAGGTATTTGGTGAGTTTTATGATATTTTTCATCTACTTTTTTGTAATATTGGAAAGGATGAGGATCTCTAAAAATGGTTACCTAAATGTTATTGTAGGGAAACTTTAAGCATTAGTGGTAGGAGGATGGTACAAAGTGCATGACATGTATCCATGGGTGACCTAGGAGAATGTTGTATGGGAGATTGAGGTCTAAGACTTGACATGTAGTTTTTGTGATGGCGAGACCAAATTGATTAAGAAAATTGATTACTCCTTTAGATTCATGTTTTACATCATCATATGCTTTTATTTAGATGTTTTTTTATGAATCTATGACACCATCAAAATATCCCAACTATTTTATTCATTGGAGGGAACAAATATTCAAGCTTTCACCACCAATTATCATGACCCTTTTGATTTGATATTTATTAATAAAGATTTCTAAGTATAGAGCTTGATTATGGAATATGGTAGATGGAAGGTCCTTTTTGGTAAATACAAGATGATGCAATGAATTAAGGTTCCCTATCATGGCCTACAATTGTTCAATATCTATGTTAGTGGGTAAAAATGATGCCTAAAGTGCTTTTTTGAGTATCTCCTTATGTGCAAGAGATGTATGAAGGAGTTCTAGGATGGAAATTTGATTTGGTGTTTTCTTTAGATGCTTTAGGATATTGTATTGGGATTGTGGATGGGGTGTTTTTGGGCTCCCTGGAGGGTAAATTTACCATTATGTGTGGTGATTTCAAATTTATGAGTTTCTCTTGGGATGGATATGGTAGCGATTTGGTTATTGGTTTCCTGATCTCTCTTATCGATAATATTTTATTCATAATTTGGATAATTTGGTACTTGTTCATAAAAACAAGTGCTTCAAGAAAAATACCAAGCCTCCCACTACTCCAGTTGGTGATGATGCAATCTCCTACTCATTGAGTTGATCCCCTACTGCACCTCCAACCCCACCTACCCCTAATATTCTATATGTCCCATAATGAAATCATATGAATAATTGACATTGTTATAAATTTTTCCCTTATTAGCATCATTTGTCTTCCCATGGTCAAGGATTGGTTCCTTGTAGATACCAAGATCATTATTAGATGAATTGTGAGGATGTTCTTCAATGTTGATATCTCCACGTTCAATGAGATCCTAGATGAGAATTTTTAGTTTCATGCAGTTAGGTGTCTTATGAACTTTTACTCTACGGTATTAAAAATAGTCCTTATCATTGTACCTTGAGGGTTTAAATTGTGGTTCATCATATTTTCTAAGCTTTGGTGGCTTAATGAGATTAGATTGGACCAATTTATTCAAAGTAGATTCAATTGGCTCCCCTAAGGGAGTGTATTTTTACCTTTGGTTGTTGTTTTATTTAGGTGGACCTCTTGCAAGAGTCACATTTTGGTTATTTGGTTGTGTGTTGGATGGTGTTTTTATATTTTTTACACAATTTGCATCTACTACACCATCATTTGTAATGTTTTTGTTCTTAGCCCATATGCAAGGTTTTTCATTAGAATGTGAAGTATGGTATTTTCTTTCCTTGTAGATTTTAACAAGACCCTTTGTAATGAGAGTCTTTTCAATGGTTGTCCCTTTCATTATGATCTTGTCAAAGCTATTGGTGCATTGTACTAGTAAGTGATAGCCCATTTCTCAATTGAGGTTCTGGAAAAATATACCCATAAGTTATTTTTTTCAGGTATGGGCCTTGGTAAATTACACAGCGATATTCTTCTATTGTCGTAGAAATATATCGGTCATAGAGATTTCATGTTCAATGTTATATGAGAAATGACTAATGATTTTTTCTAGTTCATGAAAGGTTTTGATCCCATGTTGCAAATGAGAACCATTCAATTGTTTGTCCTCCTAAACTTTGAGGAAAGAGGCGCATTAAGTATTTTTCATTGTAACCTTTAGGCAAGTTATGTAGAATTCTCGTATATGTTCATGCAGATATCATCTTCTCTTATGCTTATCAAATTTAGGAATTTCAAAGTTTTGAGGGAATGGTATCATAGGGACTGATCTTTCAAATGGATGACATGTATATCTTCAAGCGTGTAATTTTTCTTTGTGTCCTAGTTCAATGTCATCTATTTTCTTCTGCAAGCTTTGGACTTGTAGTTCCAAGTCATATGCGGGTGTAATGGTGAACATGTTGGCATCAGTTTGAGTGGTATATGATTGAATTTTTTTTAGAATGTTTGATGAATTGAATGAAGGATTGAGATTTTTGGGGATATGTATTTGTAGGTATGTTGAATGTGGAATATGGAGAATTATGTGGGTTATATATATTGGTAGATATGTTGAATGTGGAAGAATGTGAATGGTTTGGAATGTTCATGTTTATAGGTATGTTGAATTTGGAGGAATGAGAGGTGTTTGGGATATACGTATTTGTAGCTACGTTAGATGTAGAAAATTGTGAAGCATATGGGATATGTGTGCTTGTTGGTATGTTAGATGTAGCAGATTATGAGGTAAATGATATTTTTGTGTTTGTAGATATGTTAGATGTAGGGATGTGTTTGTTTGTTGCTATGGAAGATTAATTGGGAATGGATGTTGTGATATGATTAGATGAAGTGACTCCTGGATAGAGTGGATTCATGTATTGTCTATAAAATTTTGTCAAATCAGTGTCAATTGAAGGTAGGGAAGATTGTCTTGGAGCAATTGTCATGGAAATTTATGGTATGGATTCATTGTTTGATTATAAGATGGAAATGTTTGTGTTTTGTATGTTGGATGAAATTATTCCTAGGTGATCCCACAACAGCAAGTCCCACTTTTTTTCCAAAGTAGGACATTGAAATCAATAGTTTTTACTAAATCTTCACTTTCTAACACCTATAGTAGCTAAACTATTAAGAATTTGAAGATGATACAACTTAGTGATTTGTGAGGATTTGTGTGTAGATTCTTAATATATATTTAAAAAAATAGAAATAAATTATGATTTTTATGTAACTTTTAATAACTTTTTTTTATAGTAAACAAGATTTTTAAAAAGTGACGTTTATGTTGTAACGCATAATTTTTTTATAGAAAGGATAAAATTATCATTTTTAAAATATAGTTTTGTAACATCAATATCTAGTGCACAGATATTTTTTCATAATTTTTTATTGCATATTTTTTCTTAATTAATTTTTGAAGTTAGAGTAATTATAATTTGGACATAGGTGTATGTCCTAATGCATAGCTTGTTTTGTATGTATCAAAAGTCAATTTTTTTGCTAAAACAAGAACATCAATACCTAAGGCGTAAATATTTTTTAATATATTTTAAATATTTTACTATTTTTCCACGTGTAGAATAGAGAACTTGATGTTCGATGAAAAACCTATTATAGGAGTTTATGGTGAACTCCTGAACACCCTAAGATCACCTATAAGACAAAATAACTTCCACAAGAGAGAGGGTAGAAATATCATGCTATTATTAAGGATTCAAGAATGCTAGAATGGAAGCCAAAATGAATATATCAAAGTACATATGAAGCCTTGCTTATATAGGCAAGGTGAGGAATATGATTAGACAAGATCATGACAAGTGTCTTAATCCTATCACATGGGACAACTAACTCATAAAAACCTAGGAAACAAGCATTAAATAAATTCCATCTAGATAATATAAGTGACAACTAATGCTTAACTAGAAATATTCCTTCCTAGGACCTAAGTGGACTTAACACATAAATAAGACCTAGATAGGTAAAACGCCTATATACACCAACAAGTAAGACATAGAAAATAAATATAATAATAAAATTAAATAAATTAAAAATTAAAGTTTTTGGAAAGGTTATAATAAGGGCTATATACTTACAAAATGGATCTCCTAAATAACTTCATTTGATCCCCCAAGAGGAGAAGTAAAAGTGGTTTTTTGACAACATTTTGACAGGTGTGGAGGAGACTCCATTGAGGGTTTGATTTAAGAATAGGGTGGTTCTATCCAAGGGGGTTTGATCTAATGGGGTCTAATCTAACCTTCTTCAATTAAAACCCTTTAGATGGAACCCCTCAAGGCTTAAATCATTAAATTTTCTAAAAATGTAATATGCCCATCATTCTACCTAGTAAATCTACTAATTTTTATCCACATGTAATTTTTCTATGCATCTAATGTAAAAGTAATAAAAGTTTTCTTTTCTATTCAATAATAAATACATCATTTGAAATATAACTTTATCCAAACTTTTCCATTACATAATCAAAGAATCATTCAAATAATATAAGTATGATTTAACTTTACATAAATATATTCAATATAACATTTCACATTACAATTTCCATATAGATGGACACATGATTACACACATTGCTTCAACAAACTTACAAGAACTAGAAATACAAATGGTCCAAAATTTCCTTCTCCCAAATCTTGGCTGCCAATTGCATGAGGAGAAGCATCACTCAAGCGCTTTTTTGTCAACTGTGGACTTATTACAGTGCCCCACACATCTATCAAACTTGGTAAGATAGCCCTCCCTTCGAAAAATAGATTGGTTTGGTAACCTCATTCTTCAAATAGCCATTTTTGAGCATAGTGATGTGTCCTACACATCTAGAGCTACCATAATGTCTACTACCTCATATATGATTACCCCAGCCTAGAATGTAAATTGGATCACTCAGTGAACTGATACTATAGACAGTGGCTTCCTACACTACTTTTTCCAAAGATTCATCACCCAGTAACTTTTAGTGAGGTCATCTATTTCACCACATTTAGTTGCTCGATTTGTATTGACCATTAGTATTCTATTCTAAGGTTATCCCATTTCTCGTGGATTATCCTAGCCCCATAAATAACCTTCCCATTAACTTATATCTAATTTCCTTTGCTATAAGAATCATATTATAACTCTATCTTATGCTACACACCTAGAGTATTGTCAAACTATGTATAGTTCTGACATACTATGAATATTATAAATAGTATACAATCATATAAAAACCCATTTATAGTATAAATAACTATATACATTTAAACCCAAAATAAAGGTTTCCCAAAACAAGAGACATTCAAAGAACTTCCAAAAGACTTACAAGCATAAAAACACATATAAAAGACAATATTTCCAACATGGCATCATAATAAATAATCTTTTCAACATAATGATAGTTGGGAGTAGAAATCAGCATGCCTTTTAAACCTCCAAATGAATAATCTTCCCTCCTAGAGCTTATTGGTTCAAGATCACTTGCAACTTCCACTACGAACAACCCAAATTCCTCTACTAGCTTCTCTCTAGATCTCTCAACAAAGTCAATGTATAACAACAAACAACTCTCTCTATCTCACAACTCTTGTTTCACTTAGCACATAAATTGTAGTAGAATATCACAAGGAAAATCAGAATAATAAGTGTAACAATTGGTAGAATGAGCACCTCTATTTATACTAATTTGTGAGCAACTGAATGTTACAAACAAGTTAATATTCTTGCCACCTTTCTAACCTCATGCAATGACTCACCAAGCTAACTCATAGGTCTGCAACACATAACAATCCTAACCATTTAAATGGCTGAGTCAACTTGTTATAAGGGACAACAAGCTCAAATAAAGTTTCCTGATTTGAATTCCTTTACATAATGCTACCAATTTTTCTCTTGACCGAGTCTCAATGCTATTCACAAACTTATGTGCATTTTGCAGACCTCTTATGCATTCCAAACACTTGCAATATGGTGCCACATTCATATGTTGGCACCCAAGATAATAGCACACGGGTTGGAAATTTCAAATGGCTTTTAAACAACATTAACTTCTTATTCATACGCATACACAACAACACATAAATTCTTATATGATTTATTCCTTGGTTTGACTTGGTCTTAAAGTTCTTTACATGCTGGTTAATATTCTACTATAGGTTGCACTATATGTGATATATGCGATTTATTCACTACAACACTTCACTGAAGAATTGTGCTATGTTATACGCTTGAAGATGATCTCAACAACTTTATTTATATATTATATATATAAATATCATATATATGTATATATATATAGCCATCAAATTATATATATATATACATATATATATATTAATATATGTATCCATTTTACTAAGTTTTTTATTAGTTAAGCGAGGAAGGGCCTTGATCCCATGGTTATAGCCAATAGACAAAAAGGAACCAAATCAAGGTGGGAAACACCACCACCAGCAAGATACAAAAAACAACAACCAAATTAGCATGCAGACCATCATTTAACATAACAACCATAGTCTAGCCAATAATAATAAAAAAAAAGTAAGTTTCTACTAGAAAACTTAAAACTACATAAACCATTAATCAATTCCATAGTATCCCAAGTGGTATTCCACCAAAGAAAAGCTATTATAAAATAGCAGTCTAAGATTATGAAACAAAAAGACAAAAAACAAAAAGCAGTCATCAAAGTAGCAACAAGAAGCCATTACTTGGATTTCTTCAATAGGTCCCCACATTTTCCAATGAGAGAGATGTACTCTCTCCAATCAAGTCCCTTAGACTCATCCAACATCTTTAAGACATCAGGCTTCCCCTATTTTTTTAACTTCTTGGCAATTTTAGTTTCTCCAGAAACAATTCCCAGCATCGCCCTCCTCATCAGTCTACTAGTTACCTTCATAAGCGTAACTAAGGCCTTTTCCATATCATCAAATTGAAATTGCAGAAAATTTAATCTACTCTTCATGAAATCCATGCTTGAGTCCTCAGTGTTAATTTTCATACCCATATTCCCTACATCCTGCACATTCTCTACATCATTCTTTTGTTCCTCAATTCTCTCAATTTGTTCCTCCTCTTCCTCTTCATTTCCCTCATCTGATCCTTCTTCCCCCATATCATAAGTTGAGTCCTCGAAATCCATATCCTCATAATCATCTTCCTCCTAGGCTTCAAACTCTTCAAAATCCAAGTTTTCCTCTTCACACAGTCATTTTTTGTTTTCCTTTTTTATCCTTGGAGGCAGCTTTGGCTAGACGGGCAGACCTTCTACCACCACTTCCCCCACTCCCTTGCCCCTGCAAAGTCTCCTTCAACTCCTCATTATGCACACCTTCCTCATAAATATTAATTATGTCACTAGGGTTAATATCTCTTTTGAATTTCTTTGCCTTGGGAAGTTCCAATAGCAGAGGTGAGTGTTTTCTTTTCTCTGGTGTTGCCTTTATAAGCTCTATCTCAAAAACTCTTTTTTCCACACTTTTCTAAGACACGTGAGTAGATGGATTCAAGACATTGGCCATAGGGCACTGGCCCTTCATAGGGATTAGCACCCTCTGAGCAGCAACTACAAGAGGCGGGCAAGAATAAGGTTCCTCAACAGGAATTTCCTCAATAGCAAGATTTTCATCAACAGCAGGATTTTCATCGAAAGGAGGTTCCTCATTATCCCCATCAAAATGGTTGGGGTTATCATTTCTTTCGGCCAAAGGATTCCCATGACGATTAAGATCCAAAGCATACTTGTACAGGGTTAACATTAGACCATGGTGTAGGGGAGGACTGGCACCCTTCTCAATATTGAGTTGTAGGGAAGACAACAAATAAAAGGGTAGATTAACTATTTCACCATGCTAATGTGATTGAGCAGGGGAAAATGGTACACATGTACCGACATATACCTTCCCTCTAAAGTAAAATACCACATAACAAACAGGCTAACCAAAGAAAAGGGAGGAGGGAGTTCCAACCTAGCATACCCATTTTGAAATCTTTTAAGGTTCTCTCCTTCATGCTGGAATTTGTCCACGAACTTCTAATAATCAGCCTTACTTTTCTTTGCAACTTTAATCCCTTGGTTTTGCAGACCAATTGCTTCAACAATGAACCTCGTCATGACCTTGAAGTTCACCACACCAATGGAAACACATCCTTTCCTCTAGTAATTGGTAAACTTTGTTGTTAGGTTCTCATTGTACCCCTTCAGAGATTGAAAGAACAGAACCATCCCAACATTTTTGAAAAGCCTCCATAAGTCCACATTCTGCTTAAGGGCCCGAAAATTAGGAGGCTCAGTGCACTTCTGTGGACCTCCCATTTTGCTTCTCTACAAATTCTTAGGCTGCAATGAGCTTTTCTTCATAATCTCCCACTCCTTCTGCTTTCCTTCCTTAATGCAGTAAACACTCTTTCACCAAATAACAAATAGAGTTGATAAAAAAATATAGATTCAAGAAGTTTCTTTTTGTGAACACCAACAACACAATTCTCGGTACCATTAAACCATCAATTTTCTTACAAGTATTAAAATCCTTATTAATTAACTTACCTTTCCCAACATTACATTTTCAGGAATGGCTGACACTAGGCAAATCGACACAATTTGAAATGATAGCCCTTAACAACTTGAGGAAATCCATGTGATCATCAGTCACCTCGGGTAAGGAAGAATAATTAATTTTACTTCTAGCTGAGATCATCAAGAACAACCCCATACTCCCAATATCATCATTACACGGTAATCCTTTAAGCACCACATGACACCCTTGCTTACCGCTTAACTTCAACAATTTATCTTTGCATATTGTAATCATTTTCAAATTTTTCATTTAGTATCACGTCTCTTAAAGACTTTGGCATATTACCATGTGTCCATCGGGTCCACCCCATACAACTCAAAGCCATGTTGGTAGCATAGTCAGCAAATTTATTACCCTCTCTATAGACATGTTGCACCCTGTAGTTAGAAAAGTAATTCTTCAAGGAAAGGAATTTATCAATTATATTTTTCAACTCCCATAGTGGCACAACCACTCCATTTAGAATATCCACTATTAGATTGGAATCCCCTTCTATTATGACATTTTTAAAACCAAGCTCCTTAAGATTTTTGAAGCCCCCTAACGAAGCCATTGCTTCAGCTTTATTATTAGAACAAATACTCATATTCACACCAAAGCACACTATGTATTCCCCTTTGTGGTTTCTTAACAAACCTCCAACCCCTGCTAATCTCGGGTTGCCTTTTGAGCACCCACCAAAGTTACACTTTATCCAATCCCTCTACGGTGGACTCCACATAGTAGCCATTCTAGTTAGCATCATTGACCAATTGAGTTTGGTAAGATCCTTCCTTATGCCCCAATTCTGCTTAATCCTCATCTCTTTATAGTTAGGCCAAGCTTTGGAAAAACTGTATCTTCCTACATCAATGTTCTCCTTAATATGTGTTTTTATAATCAAACTAACCTCTCGGTTGCTTCTCTCCACTTCCCTAAATATCATGTTATTTCTTTCCTTCCATAATCCCCAGGTGACAAAGGGAGGAACCTGGTTCCAGAGGTCAACAATAACATTGTGGGAAAATGGACAATTCAACCAACCTTCTATAAACAACTTCATTGAGTGAGGAAACACCCAGTCAGAGAAAATCAAAGACAAGAAGTAGGACCACACCTCCCTTGAAAATTGGCAATGAAAGAAAATGTGCATAATTGACTCCTCTTCCTATTTGCAAAGGGAGCATCTATTAACCAGTTGGAATCCCCTCCTAACTAGGTTGTCAATTGTAAGAATTTTTCCATGAGCCACAGTCCACCAGAAGCAGTTAATTTTGGGAACCAAGTTCTTTAACCACACCTTATCCTAGAAATGGTTTTTCAAGGCATCCAAAGGCTTCACCAGTTCTTCATAAGCCTTTTTTACTAAGAAATAGCCTAAAGAGCTACCCTTCCAAATCCATTCATCTTCCCTTTCCCTATCAAACCACTTAGCCTCCCAATTATATTATACAACCTTAGAAGTACCAGATCCCAATTTACTTGTCTCTGACCTCTCATATTATCCCTCCTTAATAGCATTTTGAACTCCTTCCATTTAGGTTCCTCCATCTCCTAGTTAATATAGTCAGAAACCTTTTTGCCATAGATCTTGTTTAGGCTTCGTTTGAGAGGGTTTAGTTCTTCTATAGAGGAAAAAGTGGAGGTATCTACCCAAGGGTCCTTCCAAAATTTGGTATTATTCCCATTCCCAATTCTCATTCTTACCCCCAGCTTCAACACATTTTTTATTTTAACAAGATGATTCCATAAAGCAGAACCACTAGGCAGGTTAGACAAAGAGAGAAAACGACTAGGATTCTTGTTCCTCAAGTACTTAGCTTGGAAAATTTTAACCTAGTCTTTAAAGCCTTCAAGAAGATTTCGGCCTATTTTAGTAGTGAGGTATTTGTTAAGCATGGATATTCTTCTTATTCCCAAACCCCCCCTCCTTTTGGGAGTGCACACTTTTTCCCAACTGACCAGGGACAATCTATTTTTTCTTTAGTTCCTAACCATAAAAATCTTCTCTAAATATATTCTATCTTTTCCCCTATAAAAGCAAGAATTTTGAAGAGAGATAGGTAGTATATCAGAATATTTTGAAGGGAGGCTTTGAGTAGTTGAACCTTTCCATCCAAGCTAAGAAGCTTCCCCTTCCATCTAGCAAGCTTTTTTTGAACTCTCTCAATCAACTGATTCTAGTAGTTATTTTCCAACTTCTTAGAGATCAAAGGTAGGCCCAAATAGGTATTAGGTAAAGCAACCTCCTAACATCCTATCATTTTTACCACTCTGTCCTTAATATGTTGATCAGTATTGAAGAAGTAAATTTTTCTTTTTTCATAGTTTATACACTGACCAGAAACAACAGCATAATCATTAAGAACCTATTTCCAAAGACCAGCTTCCCCCACCGAGGCTTCCCTAAACATGAGAGTATCATCAACAAATTGTTGATGAGAATCCGACATAAGAGAGGAGGTATCTTTAACACATTTTAGAGCTTTAGATTCCACCAATTTTTGGATGTTCCTACCAAGGATTTCATCAACAATTATAAAAAGGTAGGGAGAGAGGGGTCACCTTGTCTTAGACCACGACCACAAGAGAAAAAACCTTGGGGGACTCCATTAACCAAAACAAAGCACATGGGGGAGGTAACACAAGCAGAGATCATCTTTAGGAATTTTCCTTCTATCCTAAACTTCTTGAGAACAACAAAAAGAAATGGATAGGAGACTCTATCATAGGCCTTAGAAATATCAATTTTAAAGGCCATCATAGGTTTCTTAGAATGGTCTATTGAATGGATAATTTCATGGGTGGAAATGACAGCATCAAGAATGTTTCTTCCCTAGACAAAACCTTTTTGGTTAGGGGCTATCATTTTACCAAGCACCAGTTTGAGCCTTAACACCAATATGAAGATTTTATAGACCATATTGTAAAGACTAATAGGCCTATTATCCTTCATAGCCAAGGAATCAACATTTTTGGGGATAAGGGCTATAAAAGTAGCATTCAATTGGTTAAGCAGCCTACCAGACTTGAAGAAGTCCCTAGCATCATGGAAAAAGGTCAATTTTAACAATACCCCAATAGGTCTAAAAAAGGCAGGAGGGAACCCATCAGGGCTGGGAGCTTTAAAAGCTCTAAAGGAGAACAAACCTTTTTAACTTCTTCCATAGAAACAACATTATTCATCATCTTTAAATCGAGATCAGTAATAACTTTAGGGATCACCTCAAGAAAGTAGGCATTTACCTTATTAACATTGCCCAGAGCCATATGGTGAGTGGTGAAGAAGTTAACAGCTTCCCTCGCAGTCTCTTTTTCATTGGTTACCATGGAACCATCCTCTTTCACGAGCGATCTGATCCTGTTTCTACTTTTGTGTTTCAAAGTGGATTGGTGAAAGAATTTAGTGTTCCTATCTCCTTTAATTAGCCATTAGACCCTTGACTTTTGTTTCCAAAAGATTTCCTCCTTCTTGTTTATCTTAAACCATTGAGATCTGAGGTCTCCTTCCTTAGCACATATCTCTTCATCCACCTGACTAGCCTCCATAATATCCTGAACCTCTTTTAATATATTTCCTAGGGTTTTCTTTATCTCAAAGATATTTCCAAAAGTCACCTTATTCCACCCTTTCACTCTTTGCTTTATTTTGTTCAACTTTTCCACCAGGCAATACATTAGGGTACTAGTTATAGGTTCCTCCCACCAGGTTTTAACAAGAGCAGCAAAATCTGGGTGGAGACTCCACATAGCTTCAAATCTGAAGGGGAAAGGTCCCCTATTATAATCCACATTTCTTTTAATCACCAAGGCATTATGATCATAACCAAACCTAGGAAGAGCTGAAAGGGAAAGGAATTGTGAGATATTCCAATTAGCAGAGATCATAAACCTATCTAATTTGACTTGGATTAGATGGTTTCCATTCCTTCTGTTAGAACAAGTGTACTTAGTTCCTTGGAGGGGGATATCAATAAGACCCGTTGAGTTTAAGAACTCGGCCAACTCCATCATGCTATTTGAATAATCGTCCTACCCCCCTAATTTCTCTGAAGGAAGGAGAGGAGAATTGAAATCCCCTCCTAGCATGTAGTGGTCATCCTTTCTGTGAGAAATAGCATCACTTAACTATTCCCAAAGCAAAAATATTTCCCTTCTTAGGTTAGGAGCATAAATTTTTATTAGGTTCCATTTCTCCTGGGAAGTAATGTCTTCAAGGGATATCATCATACTATTCCTACTAGTAGAACACCAAGTACCTTTTAGTTTCGAGGGATTCCAAAGATTAGCTATACCTCCTGAAGCTCCTTCAACCTCACTAACAAAATAATTTGCACGAGGCCAGATGTTCAAAATAGCCTTATCAAAAGTCCCTTTATTCATCTTACTTTCCTGAAGGAGAACACCCACTTTATTGTCAAGAATACAAAATTTCACCAAAAACTATTTATATGGCCTATTAATCCACCTTATATTCCATGAAAGATACTTCATAGGTAAATCAAAATACAGCACCACCCTATCCCCAGAGAAGTAGCTAGAGCTACTTCTTCTTGGGCTTTGACCCTACGATCGAGTCCAAGGTTCTTTGTTTTCCAGTAGCCACATACCTCACAATATCTTTAGTTCTAGAATCCTTTTGGGAAGGTCTTCCCACCTTATTTCCCCCTCCCACATCTAAATATTTTTCTTTTTTGATTTAGTTGGTGCTTGGGACCACTCATCTTCATCCTCCTTATCCCTAGACCCTTGAGGAAAGCCTAGTAGAGCCAAAGAGTCACTCAGATTTCTTGCCCCTTTTGGGATAAGAAATGCAAGTCCTCGAAAGACAAGTTTTTCTCAGGGTTCACATATTCACCTTCTTCAATCTCATCTCCCACTCCTGAAACCTTCTCCTAGGGAACTTGCACATTTTCCTCCAAAAGAGATCCCACAAATGGTACAATCTCCTTATTAACTTCATCCCCCCCAATCAACTTCATAGTTTTAGGAAAGCTTGGGGTAGGAAAGGTGGAAACAAGGGTAGAGACTTCTAGGTTTAGGAAAACTAAGTCTTTAGTTACAACAAGAGGTTTAGAAATAGCCCCCATACCCAGGTCCGGGCTATTCTTTAGTTGGGAAACTGACATCTCCTGAGCAGGAATTGTAGATGGCTGACCACATGAAGCCATTTCATTAGCAGAGTGTTCCTCTGCTAAGATTTTCTCCTTAGCACAAGCACCCTCGACAAATTTGTTCCCACGAGAATCAATGAGATGACCAAACTTCTTGCACTACTAACAAAAGAGACAGGAATATTCATATTCGAGGGGTTGGGTCCAGTTACCAAACTTAGAATTTAGAAGGATTGAGGAAGGTAAGACCGTATTCACTGCCACGTTTACACTTTAGGCATACACCAGTCTTGATCTCTCCTAAGTAATCTTATCTATAGCTAGAAGAATTCCAAAGGAGTTGGCAATACCTTTTAATATTCCCATCTCCCAAAACTCCAAAGGAAGGCCTGGGAGGCGAACCCAAGTTGGAGTTGAGGCTCCCCGATCAGCCGACGGATCAAAGCCCGGTTTCCATTTGCAAAGGGAGAGCAAGAAACCCCGAGTCAAAGGCCCATGGACCACCCATTAAAACCTTCAGCATATCTTCATAATCTAGGAAGGAGAAAAGGAAGATACCTCTTGGCATAGCATTTATGGTGACACTGTTGGATGTTGTGGTTGTGTTGTTGATATGTGGTTTTCATTGATGTCAAAACTATTAGCATTAATGTCTTAGAGGTTGTATATATCAAGGATATTGAGAAAATTGTAATGAAATAAGTTGCAGGTTGTCAATTGTGAAGTGAAGTTCAGTCTGTTGGTGAGCTCAGTACATTGATAGTCAGAGGTTGTGAATTAAAGGGTTTCTTGTCAAGTATATCTAGTTTATTCATGTTAAGTTTCAAAGATCCGCATGAAGATTTGATCATGTTATGAAGATTTGTATTCTGACAATTTTTTTGTTGCTTTAATTGGTGTTCCTGAATGAAGATGATGTGATTTTAGTAAGTTCAATTGTTGTGGATGCTTCTCTGGTGATTCATGATGTTGGTGGATGTTTCTAGATCATGCTCTATTTGTGTTGCATGTCCACATTGATCGTTGTGCTCGTGATTTGATATTTTCTCTTGCATGTTCATGTTTTTCATGTTCTTGGCCGACAGGGTGTTGAAGTGTGTTGTGGATCCTAAAAGATTAATTTTTGAAGGTGGTTCATGTTTGAAAATTTTATTTTGGGTTTTCACTATGTTGTGGCCAACCTTGGTTGATTTGCATTAATAATCTTTAATGTTTTGGGCCGACAGTTCATATTCATTTTATTATTTTATCGAGGCCAACATGTAGCGATGTAATTTCTTGTTGCAGATATATAAGGAGTGATTGTTTTATCATTTGAAGGAATGATTATGTGAAGTATGCAAGTCCTATGTGCAAATATTGTTCACATCTTTCGAAGGAAAAAGCATAGTGTGAAGAAGAGTGAAGAAGTGTTCACGTGCTTAATCGGAACTATAATCAGGCATTAACAGATGTTATTTTTCTCAGTTCAAATCATGTGGATGTAATTCATATCTTTGTAAGATAGTGTCTTCCTTTGGGCAGTAAGCCTTTTGTATTTGAGTAGTGAGCTCTAGGCAGTGCACCTGAATGCATGTGCATTCCCATTCATATTTCTTTATACTTTAACAGGGTATAATCTTGTGGACTGACCTTCACCGTGGTTTTTCCCCTAACAGAGTTTCCACGTAAAAATCTTGGTGTTATGTGTGTTTCTAATGTGTTGTTGATTTATGCTTTCATGGCTATTGATCAGATCTGAGAATAAGGTTAATAAGTTGAATAGGTTTAAAATTCTATGACAACTAATTCACCCCCCCTCAGTTGTTTGCCCTTGTGTTGCCAACAATTGGTATCAAATCAGGTTCCTTGGAAGAATTTTAACAACTTGAGGTGATCTGGGATGGTGACATACAAGAAGGACAGTCCGAGATTTGATGGAACAATTTATTCTCTATGGAAGACTCGAATGGAGTGCCATCTAAGATGCATTGGTGAAGCCTACTAGAGAATTACATACAATAGGTATGTTATTCCTCATAATGGTCCTACTACTATTGAGATTAGGGATGTTGAGTACAATATCAGGGCTAAGGAAGCATTGTTGAGTGCTTTGACTGATTCTAAGATGACAAATGTTATGGATCTGAAGACTGCTTATGAGATCTGGAAAAAGTTGGAAACTTTGTATGAAGGTGATGCTAATGTGAAGATTGTGAAGTTATAGAGTTTGAAAGGGAAATATGAAATGTTGAGAATGGGTGATGATGAGAACATTACTACTTGCATGCAAAGAGTGAATGAACTTGTGTGTGGTATCAAATGTGCTGGTGGACACTTGGAAGAATCAGAGATTGTTGCTAAAGTGCTTAGATCCTTGCCTGTTGCATACAAAGTCAAAGCTACTACTATTGAAGAGCTTCAGACTGTAACAAATGTAACCAGAGACATGTTGATTGGTAAGCTTACTACTTTTGAGTTAAGTGAATTTTGTGATGCTCTTCCTAAGATAGAATCTGCATTCAAAGCTACTACCTTTGGGAGAGATAAACAAAGATATGATCTGGGAGAAAGTTCATCTAGAAAGGTATTCAAGTATGAGGAAATGAGAGAGATTGAAGAAGAGGAGAGAAAGCTAGAGGAGCTTGAAGCACTTATTGTCAAGAGAGAAGCCAGAGGAGAAGGTAAGTATAAAGGAAAATTGCCTATTAAATGTTTTTCTTGCAATAAGATAGGTCATTTTGCATCAAGGTGTTCAGAAAGAGTACCTAAGCCAAGACATAACAAGACTATATTTCAAAGAAAGTTCTATTATGCTGCTGATGAAGGTGTGACAGATGATGAATCTGATAAAGGGAATGGAAGTGAAGATGAATGGGTATTTATTGCTATCAAGGAAATTGATTCAGTCCCTATTGAATCTGTTAGTTGCTCTAATGTGGAGAAAGCTCTAGCAGCCAGAGTTGAAGAGAAAGATGAATGGGTGATTGACAATGGATGCTCTCATCATATAACAGGTGAAAAAAGTAAATTTGTGAGTCTGGAAAAGTATGATGGTGGCATTGTAAAATTTGGTGATGACAAAGCTGGTGTAATCCATGGTAGAGGATCCATTTCTCTTGCTGGTAAGAATAATATTGATGATGTTCTTTATGTGGAAGGTTTGAAGAATAATCTCTTAAGTGTCAGATAGATGGTTGACAAGGGATACAATCTTCAATTCAAGAATGGAAGGTGTAGAATATTGGGAAGTTTTGGAAATGTGATTGCTTCAGGTACAAAAATAAAAGGTAACATCTTTCACCTGAATGCTGCTAGTAAAAGTTGTCTGATTGCTCAAGTTCATGAAATTTGGTCGTGGCATAGGAGAATGTGTCATGTAAACTTTGACAATTTTGTTAAGATAAGTTATACTCAGGCAGTGAGAGATCTTCCTAAGTTGGTAAAGCCTACTAATACTATATGCAAGGAATGTCAGTTAGGGAAACAAACTAGAATTTTATTTCGGAGCAAACAACATTGTTCAAAAGAAGTGTTGGAGCTTGTTCATACTAATTTGTGTGGTCCTTCTAGAATCAAAAGTTTACAAGGAGACAAGTACTTCATGTTACTTATTGATGATTACTTTAGATTGATGTGGGTTGCTTTCTTAAGGGATAAATCTGAAGCTTTGGAGAAATTCAAGACTTTTAAGGCTATGGTTGAGACAGAGACGTGTCTGAAGATTAAATGTTTGAGATTAGATAGAGGCGGTGAATTCACTTCTCATGAGTTTAATTCTTTTTGTGAAGTGCATGGGATAAAGAGACAATTATCTGCCTCGCGGACCCCTCAACAAAATGGAGTTGTAGAAAGGAAGAATAGGACAGTTCAAGATGCTGCTAGAACTATGATGCTGGAAGGAAGTGTTCCTCATATCTATTGGAGAGAAGCTATGAGTACTACTATTTACATCCTCAATCAGGTACAATTCAAAGGTGATATTGGTAAGACCCCTTTTGAGCCATGGACTGGTTATAAGCCTACTGTTAGATATTTCAAAATCTTTGGGAGTAAATGTTATATTAGAAGAGATGAAGAGATAGGAAAATTTAATGCTAGGAGTGATGAAGGAATATTTCTTGGTTATTCTACTAAGAGCAAGGCCTACTGGTGCTGCAACAAGAGATTGAGGAAAATATTTGAAAATGCAAATGTCAAGGTTGATGAGGGCATAGCTAGACCATCCAAAACCTGTGGATATGATTTAAATGATTAGAATAACAGTTCAGTAACAAGAAAGAATGTACAGACTCAAAATCAAGTTCAAATCATTCCGATGAATCAAGAAAATCAAGAGGAAGAAACTAGTGAAAGTGTAGAAGAGAGATCACAAGAGCCAGAAGTTCAAGAATGTCCTAAGACTCCAAGTTATGTAAGACTAAATCATTCAGAAGATTAGATTATAGGTGATAAGAACAAAGGTGTTTAGACTAGGAGAAAGATTGCAGAAGAATACTGTTTGATTTCAAAGTCTGAGCCTAATAGTGTGAATGAAGCATGCAAAAATGAACATTGGGTGGAAGCAATGAAAGAAGAACTACAGAAAATTAAGAAGAATAATACATGGATTCTTGTTCCTAGACCTAAGGAAAAAAATGTTATTGGAATTAAATGGGTCTTTAGAAACAAGTTGAATGAACAAGGTGAAGTTGTTAGAAACAAAACAAGATTGGCGTGTAAAGGATATTCATAGATGGAAGGAATTGACTTTGAAGAAACTTTTTCCCTTGTTGCTAGGATTGAAGCTGTGAGATTATTTCTTGCTTATGCTACTTACAAAAATTACAAGGTTTATCAGATGGATGTCAAGTTAGCATTTCTAAATGGTGAACTGGAAGAAGAGGTGTATGTATAGCAACCTGATGGATTTCAATTGACTGATCAGGGAGATATGGTTTGTCAGTTGAAGAAAGCATTGTATGGACTTAAGCAAGCCCCAAGAGCATGGTATGCCAGATTAGACAAGTATTTGTTAAATCTTGGATTCAATAAAGGTATTGCTTATAGTAATTTGTATTTCAAGATTGATCATGATAAAGATCTGATTGTTGAGGTCTTTGTTGATGATATCATTTTTGGAGGAGATGATAGTTTGTGCATGAAGTTTGTTGATGAGATGCAGAATGAGTTTGAGATGTCTATGATTGGTGAGATGAAATTCTTTTTGGGATTGAAAATTACTCAGTTAGATAAAGGGATCTTCATATCTCATTCCAAGTATGTGAAAGAATTGTTAAAGAAGTTTGGTATGGAAGATTCAAAGCCTGTTGGTACACCTATGGTGACCGGATGCAAGTTGACACAAAATGATGATTCTTCGAAAGCAAATCAGACTAGATACAGATCAATGATTGGTGGATTGATTTACTTGACTCAAACTAGACCAAATATCATGAATGTTGTATGTATTGTTGCAAGATTTCAAGCTGATCCTAAGGAATCTCATGTAACTGTTGTGAAGAGAATTTTCAGATACTTGCAGGGGACAATTGATTTTGGGTTGTGGTATCCTAAAAATGATGGTCTTACTTTGAGTGCTTTTATTGATGTTGATTGGGTAGGTGATGTGGATGACAGAAAGAGTACTAGTGGTGGTGCATTTTTCTTGGGTAAGAAGCTAATTTCATGGTTAAGTAAGAAGCAGAATGCCATTTCTTTATCTACTGCAGAGGCAAAATACATTGTTGCTGCTAACAATTATACTCAAGTATTATGGATGCAGCAGATACTGAAAGATATTAGAGTTGTGTATGATGAACCGATTGCTATATTTTGTGATAATTCAAGTGCAATTAACATTTCTAAGAATCTGGTGCTCCATTCAAAGACCAAGCATATATCTATCAAATTTTGCCTTCTGAGAGAGAAGGTGAGTGAAAAGGAAGTCATATTGGAGTATGTTCCAACTAAGGAACAAATTGTAGATATCTTTACAAATCTGTTGCCTAAGGATACTTTTGAGTATCTCAGAGGGAAGATAGGGGTGATTACCCCTCCTAATCATAACTAAGATGCATTATCTTGCATCAATCTGTCCATTTCATGGTCATATTTTGATCTGGATTAATGTTGTGGTGGCTGCTACTTAGGGGGAGTAGTCAAATATTTAGATATGTGGTTCAGATCTTGTGTTGAGAAAAGAGATATCTTCCATTCATGTCAAAGGGGGAGAAGATTCATGTGAAAAACTATGAATTATCTAAGGAAGAAGAGTCATGTGGGAGAAGAGTTGAGGAGAAAAGAGTCAGAACCTAACGGGGAGTAAGTGTTGAAGATAGTTGCGTTGATGGTGTTTTTCACATCATGTGTTGCCATCAATGCCAAAGGGGGAGATTGTTGGATGTTGTGGTTGTGTTGTTGATATTTGGTTATCATTGATGTCAACACTATTAGCATTAATGTCTTAGAGGTTGTAGATGTCAAGGATATTGAGAAAATTGTAATGAAATAAGTTGTACATTGTCAGTTGTGAAGTGAAGTTCAGTCTATCGGCAAGCTCAGTACATTGATAGTAAGAGGTTGTGGATTAAATGGTTTCTTTTCAAGTATATCTAGTTTATTCACATTAAGTTTTAGAGATCCGCGTGAAGATTTGATCGTGTTATGAAGATTTGTATTTTGATAGTTTTTTTGTTGCTTCAGTTGGTGTTCCTGAATGAAGGTGATGTGATTTTAGTAAGTTCAGTTGTTGTGGATGCTTCTCTGGTGATTCATGATGTTGGTGGATGTTTCTAGATTGTGCTCTATCTATGTTGCATGCTTGCATTGATCGTTGTGCTCGCGATTCGAGATGTTCTCTTGCATGTTAATGTTTTTCATGTTCTTGGCCAACAGGGTGTTGAAGTGTGTTGTGGATCCTCGAAGAATAATTTTTGAAGGTGGTTCATGTTTTAGAATTTTATTTTGGGTCTTCACTATGTTGTGGCCAACCTTGGTTGATTCACATTAATAATCTTTAATGTTTTGGGCCGACAATTCGTATTCATTTTATTATTTTATTGAGGCTGACATGTAGCGATGTAATTTCTTGTTGCAGATATATAAGGAGCGATTTTTTTATCATTTGAAGGAATGAGTATTGGAAGTATGTGAGTCCTATGTTCGAATATTGTTCAAATCTTTCAAAGGTAGAGGCAGAGTGTGAAGAAGAGTGAAGAAGTGTTCATGTGCTTAACCGAAACTATAATCAGGCATTAGCATATGTTATTTTTCTCAGTTCAAATCCTATGGATGTAATTCATATCTTTGTAAGACAATGTGTCTTCCTTTGGGAAGTAAGCCTTCTATATTTCAGTAGTGAGCTCTAGGCAATGTGCCCAAATGCATGTGCATTCCCATTCATATTTCTTTATACTTTTAACAGGGTATAATCTTGTGGACTGACCTCCACTGTGGTTTTTCCCCTAACAGGGTTTCCAAGTAAAAATATTGGTGTTATGTGTGTTTTTGATGTGTTGTTGATTTATGCTTTCATGGTTATTAATCAGATCTAAGAATAAGGTTAATAAGTTCAATAAGTTTGAAATTCTATGACAACTAATTCACCCTCCCTCTCAGTTGTTTTCCCTTGTGTCAAGCCAACAAACATTGCCTTTGAGATTCCAAGTGGAAGCATCCCATTGATGAACTAGTTCAATATTTGGCCTATATGCCAAAAACATTTTGACAAGCACCAGTTTGAGGTTGTCCATCGCCTTCAGCATCAAAACCTCAGGGACATCTACTTCCCAACCAGTCACCAAGTAGGAAGTAGATTCCAATAACCTTTCACACGAAGCTGGCAAGTCGAACCCCACCAGTTTTTCCATGTAGGAAGCTAGTTCTTCCACAAAGAAGAAAGAGTTAAGCCCAAAAGAAGGAGATATGGGCGACTTTCCAAAAATACCCTCAATCTTTTCCCCAGGGGAAAGGACGAAAGTACAAGGAGGGGACGTCATATGGGGAATAGCTAGACTGGTTGCTGCCATCATAGGCATAGCGCCAGAAAATAAGACAACATTCTTGGAATGGGGAGCCTTCCTGGGGCCCCCTCCCAACTGTCCCATGAAATAGCCAAATCACAACAGGGGCTGAAAATTCAAAAAAATAGCCAGAGTGGGAAACTTTCAGAGCTGAGCTGAGCTGAGGCTTTTGATTTACACTCCATTTCACTGAGTTATCAAATACATTTAATTATTCAACATATTTATATAATATATAAATATATAAATAATAATATTACATTTATATACAATTATATAAAAAATATATATTAATATATATGTGATTATATTAACTTATACATATATATTTATATATTCACAATTCCATCGTTAATGACATATATACACCGAATATATATATATATATATATATATATATCATCGTAATCAATATTCCCATCCATGAGCATGTGTAGGTACATCTACCTATGTATACTCATGTATGTATTCACTCATATGTATGAGTTTATCATAGACACATAGATATATACATATATACATTTTATGCATATATCTCATGAACATAACAATAAACGCACAAGGAATTATTTCCACTTAACATCAGGACTTCATCACATTCCTCATTCCAAATGATCATAAAATAAGATTGCAAACCAATATAAACATTCAAAATCAAAATAGATCACTTACCCATTACCCGAACTGACTTGACTTAACTAAGACCAACTAGGGTGTGAGTGTGTGAATGTTCAGTAAGGATGAATTAGAGGTTACTAGACCAATTTCTTATCATGAGTGATACTTCCCCTCTCTTTCGAAGACTTGAACCTATCCCTGCATTCAGCTTAATTAACCATAATAGTAGTTAGCTGAATCAATACATTTGTATGCATCACATATATTTTATTTACAAAATCATTGTAAGACATTAAATTGAATCAAACATTCCTTCAAAATATTTCCATCAGTATTCATACATAAAATACATTCACATTTATTGAAACAATTTACTAAACTAGGTAATAGTAAATAGATAATAACACACAGGGTGTAACATATTCCCCCCTTGTGAATCATCATCCTTGATGATTTTTAAGTATCAAATATGATCATATCATAAATCACAACATTACAAAACATCATAACACAAAACATCATTATTTTCAAGAGTTTTTAAAATCTAGCAAGACTTGTGGAAACTTTTGCTTCGTTTCAACATAATCTTCCCATGTGGCAGAATCTTCTACATATTGATCCCACTGGACCTTGCATTATAGAAATTTTATGTTATACAAGTGAATCTTACATGTTTTGAGCACCCTAAGAGGCTCAATTGTTACCACCTTTGGGTCCTGTACATATAAATCATTCCAATAAATAACATGGTTATCACTTGGTATATAATTCTTAAGATATGAGACATGAAAGACGTTATGCATCCTGGCAAGAGTTGGTGGCAAGGAAATCCTATACGCAACAGGTTTGATTTCCTCAAGAACTTCAAAAGGTCCAATATAGTGTGGAGCTATTTTGGATGACTTTTCAAACTTGATAGAACTCTTGTGAGGTTTGACTCTCAACAATACACTATCCCCTACTACGAAATTCCTAGGTACCCACTTAGAATCAATGTAACTTTTTTTTTCCTATCGTTAGCTTTTGCTAACCTCTGCTTGATAATTCCAACTTGTTCCTTCATTTTCTACAACATCTATAGCCCAAGGCTTATCCTATCTTCAAGCTTATCCCAACTTATAGGATTTTGACACTTCCTGCTATATAATGCTTCAAATGGAGCCATCTTCATCGCAGAATGATAGGAATTATTATATGCGAACTCTACCAAAGGTTGGTAATCCTCCCACTTGTATTGTTGATCCATACAATACATCCTTAGTAGTTCTTCTAATACTCGATTCACCCTTTTAGTTTGTCCATCCATTTCTGGATGATACACAGAACTTATGTTCAGTTAAGTTCCAAGTGAAGAAACAAGGTTTTCCAAAACCTAGATGTTACTGTAGCATCCCTATCAGAAATGATATTTTCAAGAATCCCATGCAATATAAATATCTCTTGAATAAAATTTTGTGCTATTACAGGAGCTCCATCGGTTAGATTCCCTGGTATAAAGTGTGCCACCTTTGTAAGCCTATCCACTACTACCGGAATGGTATTGTGCTTATTCCTTGACATAGGGAGACTTTGCACAAAATCCATGCTAATAATTTTTGACTTAATTTTTGGAACTTCATGTGGATATAGTGGACCTGTAGGATGATGATGCTCAACCTTCACTCTTTGGCACTCTAACCAACTTACTACAAATCTCATTGCATATCCTTTCATACCTTTCTAGAAATATATTGGTTTTACATTGACTAACATCTTGGTTACACCAGAATGTCCTGAATATGGTGTATTGTGAACTTCTTTCCATACCATACTCCTTAACTCCCCATTTTTAGGTACATAAATCCTTCCTTTAAATCTCAATAAACCATTAGATTCAAAGTGATATCCCTCGTACCTTCAATCTTGCAGATTTTTCGTGAGTGCTTGCTTAACTTTCTCATAGAGCTCGTCACCTTTAGATTTTTGCAACACTTGATCCTTGAAGTTAGTTTGGATTGATATCATAGAGGAGATATGCCTCCTTTGACTTAAGGCATCGACAAACTGATTCTCTTTTCCCTTGATATAACTAATGTTGAAATCATAGTTAGATATCAACTCCAACCATCTCCTTTGTCATGCATTTAGATTGGGTTGGGTAAAAAAATACTTTAGACCATGATGATCAGTCTTCAGTTCAAATGGTTTTCCCAACAGATAATGTCTCCACATCTATAATGAAAGGACAACTGCTACTAACTCTAAATCATGTGAAGCATATTTTTTTTCATAGGGATTTAGCTTCCTAGATTCATAAGCTATGACTTTCTCTTCCTGTATTAATACTCCACCCAATCCTTCTCTAGATGCATCTATAATAACTACAAAGTAACCATCTGGATTAGGTACTTTTAGTATTGGTGTTGTGTTCAACCTTTCCTTAAGTTGGTAAAATGTTGCTTGACACTTCTCAGACCACTCAAACTTATTCCCCTTCCTTTATAATTACTTGATGGGAAAAGCTATTCTTGAAAAGTTTGCAACAAACTTACGGTAATACCCAGCCTAACCCATAAAACTTCTAACTTCTGACATTTTTTTGGGCACTAGCCACTCTAAAATTGCTTTTATCTTCATTAGATCTACCACAATCCCATCAACCGAAATTATGTGACCCAAATAATGCACTTTCTTTTGGAAGAAGGTACACTTTAAGAGTTTTCCATATAAATTTTTCTCTCTCAATCGTTGGAGAACAATCTCTAGATGCTTGAGACGTTCTTCTTCATTCTTGGAGTAAATTAAAATGTCATCGAAGAAGACCAACACAAACTTATCCAAACAGTCTCTAAATACATTGTTCATTAGGTTCATGAACGTTGTTGGTGCATTCGTTAACCCAAATGGTAGAACTGTGAACTCATAATGTTTGTATCTAGTTTTGAAAGCAATTTTGAAAATATCTTCATCCTTGATTCTTAATTGGTGATATCTAGAACATAGATCAATCTTCAAAAATACTACTGCTCCTCACATCTGATCAAAGAGATCATCGATACATGACAATAGATACTTGTTCTTTATCGTTGCTTTATTAAGCAACTGATAATCAATATATAAGCTCAGTGTACCATCCTTCTTCTTCACAAAGATCATTGGTGCTCTCTAGGGTGAAACACAAGGTCTTATCAATCCTTTAACAACAACTCTTCTAGTTGTGCCTTTAACTCCATTAAGTCAGTTGTGGTCATCCTATAAGGTATTTTCGATATAGGTTTTGACCTTGGTACTATGTCGATAGAGAAATAAAATATCCTCTTAGGTGGTAATCCAAGTAATTCCTCTTGAAATACATCCACAAACTTTCATAAAATAGGATATTTTTCCATATCCATTGTTCCAGATTCTAATACTTCACCTTCTTCGACATCTTAGGAGTCTTGAGGTACATAATATACTATATCATCTTGAGAAATGAATTCCTTGAATTCCTCAAGTTTCTCCATTTTTATTGCAAAGAGTTGGCAACCTTTCTTCTTTGCCCTATGCATTTGTATAGTGGATATCTTCTGTAACTTAACCTCTCTTTACATCCCTTGAATTGACACCTAGTTACCTAGATAGTCTAAGCATTCAACTATTTTAGCATGACAATCTACTTTGGCCTTATGTTTTCATAACCAATTCATCCCTAAGGTGACATCATAATAACCTAAAGGGGCTACATACAAATTTACTTCCATTGAGAAACTTGGAAGTTCAACTCTTGCTTCGAATAGACATTGACTTACTTCAGCTCTTGTCTAGTTTGCATATTCTACAACCTAGGAATTTTTCATGTAGCCAAATTTTCTAGACATTTGACTTGCTACTCTAGGAGAAATGATTTTTTTTCTTGCATCAATATCTATTGAAATTGAAATGGGAATTCTAGATAAAGTACCTGAAACTTCTACTGGAGTAATCTTAAACTCCACTTGTCGATTATCCACAACAACATGAATCCTTTGTTAGAACGCAAATCTTTGAGGTGGAAGAGAGTTACCATGTGGTTGTGTCCTAGATGGTTTTCTTGGACAATTATTTGCATAGTGGTCCTCACCACATGTAAAAATCCCCTTCACTGGTCCCCTCCTTTACGTAGGTTCTTTGCTAGAATTCAACTATTTGAGCTAGAAGAGAGTTACCATGTGGTTTTGTCCTAGATGGTTTGCTTGGACAATTATTTGCATAGTGGTCCTCGCCACATGTAAAAATTCCCTTCACTGGTCCCCTCCTTTACGTAGGTCTTCCAAAATTACTTTCATTTCCACTAGCATTGCTTTTGTAGTTGTTTTAATTGTTGTTGTTTCCTCTTTGATCTCTCCTTGGCTCACTCCAATTATTTTGGGGTACCTTATTCCCTTGCTTTTGAAAACTCTTCCCTTCACTAGGCTTCCTTGGATTTTTATTATTTTGCATCTAAATGAGCTTCTTTTTCTTTCGCTCTTGGTAGTTTGAGATAGACTTAAGCCTTTATTCTTGGTTAATTGCCTTCTCATACACCAAATCCATGGTAATTGGACCATGCATGCCTACCTCACCACCTATTTGCACATTTAGACCCATGATAAACTTTCTTATATGAAATCACTTGTCCTTCTGGTACATAGGTACCTACTTTAGGAGTCGAGTGAACTTCTCCCAATACTCATTCACTAAGTAGTCACCCTACCTCAGGTTTTGGAAATCAATGAGCTTTTGGTCATAGAATAGTTGGGGCAACCATCACTTTCAAAAAATATCCACAAACTCGCTCCATGTAAGACTTAAAGAACTAAGCCCAAGCTCTATTTTCTTACTCATCCACCAATTGGATGCTTCACCAACCAACTGAAATGCTCCCAATATGGCTTTAGTGATGTTGGAGTAATTTATGATTTTGAAATACCTCTCCATCTCCATAATCCATGCTTCTACTGCATCTCCAATAGCACTACCTTCAAATTTTGGTGGTGTGATATTTCTCATGTCATGTGATAACTCATTTTCCAAATGCTTCCTTTTGTTTCCCTCAGAATATGATTGTGATCTATCACTCTCTCGATCACTAGATTTAGTATGATTATGGGAATCATCCCCTTCTTCCTCATTGTTGGGAACTTCTTCATTATTTGGGACTTCTTGCTCCACTCTTTCCTTTCCCCTAACTTCTTGTTCGATGTTTCCTATTCTTGTTCTAGCTTCATCCATGATAACCAGAATAAGATCCAACTTAGCTTCGGCATTCTTAGTGCCTTGACCTAATTCTTGACTCTCCCTAAAGTTAGTTCTTGTCCTAACCATGTTTTCAAGAATATTTATACCCGAGGGTTTCATTTTAATTAGATCTATGAAGGTTTTCTCAATGCTAACAATTTTCCAAAAAGATTTATCATTCAAATACGAAATTCTATTTAAAGAACTCATTCATAAATTTTTTCAAAAGAAGATTTTTATTATAATAAAAAAGGACTTTTAATTTCCTTGAGTTTACATAGAATGACTATTTAGATAGTCAATGGGAGAATATCCCTTTGATTTACTTTCTGATACATAACTTTGTGGGGTATAAACTTTAGATTTTTGCTCATTTGCATCAATGAAAGGATAATAACCCTCTGATCTACCCTCAAACACATAGTTTCGAGGTACATATCCCTCTAATTCGCCACTTGTGGCTATTACAATGAATTCCACTAAGAGAACTTGAGGATCCCTAAATATCATGACTGGAGTAACACTACATTTTGAGGGCATATCCCTGGAAAGTGACAAAGAGTCTAACTTAGTTGGAGAGACAAAAGGTAAGAAGTTGAAGTTGGTAGCCTCTTTCATCTTTTTCTCTTCTCTTGACTAATTCACGAAAGGGCATGACTAAAATTCTTAGTATCACTTAGCCAAATGGCATTGTCATAATTAGTTCCCTCAGTGGTACGAACGAGGGCTTCTCTTTCCTTCTTTTCTCATAGGTAGCGCTCATTTCTAATTACTTTCTCGCAATTATCTTGAGACGCACCACCCTAACACAAGAATTTCCAAACATTAGATTTATATAATGTTGGATTGGAAACATAGCGAACACATAAGTTCCAGAGCTGAACCTGGAAGCTCTAATACCACGTGTAACATGCCCATTTTTCTACCTACTAAATCTACTAATTTTTACCCACATGTAATTTGTTTATGCATCTAATGTAAAAGTAATAATTTTTTTCTTTTCTATTCAATAATAAATGCATCATTTGAAATAGAAATTTATCCAAACTTTTCCATTACATAATCAAATAATCATTCGAATAATATAAGTATGATTTAACTTTACATAAATATATTCAAGATAATGTTTCACATTACAATTTCCATATAGATGGACACATGATTACATACAATACTTCAACAAGATTACAATAACTATAAATACAAATGGTCCAAAATTTCCTCCCAAATCTTGGCTGCCAACCACATGAGGAGAAGCATCACTCAATCGTTTTTTCACTAACCATGGACTTATTGTGATCCCCCACACATCTACCAAACTTGGTAAGATGGACCTCCCTTCGACGAAGAGATTGGTTTGGTAGCCTCATCCTTCAAATAGCCTTTTCTAAGCATAGTGATGTGTCCTACATATCTAGAGCTACCATAATGTCTACTACCTCATATATGATTACCCCAGCCTAGAATGTAAAATAGCTCACATAGTGAACTAATAGTGCAGATAGTGGCTACCTACACTACTTTGGCCAAACATTCATCACCTAGTAACTTCAAATGAGGTCATCTATTTCACCACATTTAGTTGCTCAATTTTTATTGACCATTAGTATTCTATTCTAAGGTTATCCCCTTTCTCATGGATTATCCTAACCCCAGGAATAACCTTTCCATTAACTTATATCTAATTTCCTTTACTATAAGAATCATATTACAACTCTATCTTATGCTACACACCTAGAGTATTATCAAACTATGTATAGTTCCAACATTCTACGAATATTATAAATAGTATACAATTGTATAAAACCCCTTTATAGTATAAATAATTATATAAATTTAAACCCAAAATATTTTTTTCTAAAACAAGAGATAATCAAAGAAATTTCAAAAGATTTATAAGCATCAAAACACACATAAAAGGCAATATTTCCAACATGGCATCATAATAAACAATCTTTTCAACATAATGACAAGGGAGTAGAAATCAACATGCCTTTTAAAGCTCCAATTGAATAATCTTCCCTCCTAGCTTATTGGTTCAAGATCTCTTGCAACTTCCACTACAAACAACCCAAATTCCTCTACTAGCTTCTCTCTACATCTCTCAACAAAATCAATGTATAGTTCAACAAACAAATCTCTCTATCTCACAACTCTCAATTCACTTAGCATAGAAATTGCAGCAAAATATCACAAGGAAAATCAGAATGATAAGTGTAACAATTGGTAGAATGAGCACCTCTATTTATACTAATTTGTGAGCAACTGAAGGCTACAAACAAGTTAATATTTCTACCACTTTTCTAACCTCATGCAATGACTCACCAAGCTAACTCACAAGTTTTCAACACATAACAGTTCTCACCATTTAAATGGTCGAGTCGACTTGTTATAAGGGACAACAAGCTGAAAACAAGTTTCCTAATTCGAATTCCTTCACATAATTTTTCCAAGTTTTCTCTTGATCGAGTCTCAATGCTATTACAGACTTATGCACATTTTGCATACCTCTTAGATATTCCAAACACTTGCAATATGGCGCCACATTCATATGTTAGTGTGCAAGATAATAGCGTGTGGGTTGACAATTTCAAATGGCTTTTAAACAACATTAACTTCTTATTCATACACATACACAACAACGCATAAACTCTTACGTGCTTTATTCATAAGTTTGACTTGGTCTTAAAGTTCTTTATGCGTTGGTTAATATTCTACTATAAGTTGTGCTATATGTGATATATGCACTTTATTCACTACAACGCTTCACTTAAGAATAACACTATGTTATGTGCTTGAATATTATCTCAACAACTTTCATATATATATATGTATGTATATGTATCCATCAGATTATATATATATATATACATACATATATATATATATATGAATACATATCCATTTCACTAAGTTATCAAATACATTTAATTAAAAAACATATATATAATATATAAATATATATTAATATATACGTGAATATATTAACTTATACATACATACATATATATATATATATATGAAAATAATACCATTTCAATATCTTTATAAAAATGCTTGTACTCACAATTCCATCGATCGACATATATACACCGGATGTATATATATATATGTCACTGTAATTGGTATTCCCATGCGTATGGATAATCCATCCATGAGCATGCGTAGGTACATCTACCTACATATACTCGTGTACGTATTCACTCATATAAATGAGTTTGCCATAGACACACATATATACATTTATACACATTTTATGCATATATCTCATCAACATAACAATAAACAAACAAGGAAGGATTTCCACTTAACATCAGGACTTCATCACATTCCTCATTCCAAACGATCATAAAACAAGATTACAAACCAATATAAACATTCACAATCAAAACAAAAGATCACTTACCCATTACCCAAACTGACTTGACTTAGCTAAGACCAACTAGGGCATAAGTGTGTGAATGCTCAGTAAGGCCTAATTAAAGGTTACTAGACCAAGTTCTTCTCCTGAGTGATACTTCCCCTCTCTCCTGGAGGCTTGAACATGTCCTTGCATTCAACTTAGTTCACCATAACAGTAATTAGCTGAATCAATACATTCATATGCAACACATATATTTTATTTACAAAATCATTGTAAAACATTAAATTGAATTAAACATTCATTCAACATATTTCCATCAGTATTCATACATAAAATACATTCACATTTATTGAAGCAATTTATCAAACTAGGTAATAGTAAATAGATAATAACATATGGGGTGTAACAAAAAATGTGTGATTTTAGGTAAAAATCAAGATGCTCTAGCAGCGGGACCCTATGGCATACGATGAAGTAATGGTTGTGAGGGCTTGCTCCCTAAGTGTCGCAATGCCAAAATCTAAAGGTAGCTTGGTACCTTTTTTGTGCTAGAATAATAAAATATTTGTTAGGATCTATAACAAGAAGACTATCAATGAACATTACATCGAGATCTTGTTACATCTCTAGCAATTTTGTTAGCGATAATTCAAAAGCATCTTGTGTGGTGTTTCTTAAAACAAGAATGACACCTAAACAAGGTGGTGATGGTTGTAATACCCCTCAAATAAAATGTTAATTCAAATCTGAAAATCTCCTTTTTAATCAAACTCAAATTAGAGCAAATCAGGTAACACTGAAATGAACACCAAATTACACTAAATTGAAATTGGATATTGAGAAACTGAAATGGAATGATATATTTTAGATATTATCATGGAATTACATCAATTTCTCTATCATATACATCAGAAAATAGAAGTGAACAGTTGTAGTAAAATACATCATCAAATCTCCAAACTGGAAGCCAAAACACATCGAAACTAGAGTTAACTCCACACAAAATCACCCCAAAATTATTACAAAGTTTTGGACAAAAAATTACATGTATTAATATTAAAATGACATCAAAATATTCTACTCACAATAGTAATACAGTCCAAAACTCATAAATCTACACTACGCACTCCAAACTACATCAAACTCCTACAATCAAATTGGAATAAAGAACACAAACATAAATCTTTCAACACAATAGTAATCTTTGAATTAAATTTCTCTTGGAGACCCTCAGAGCCACTATCTTTGAGCCTCAATCCCCCTAGTTTATTATCCCTAGATATTCATCCTTCATCGATTTACTAGCCTTTAAAAATCGTCACAACATGTGAGAGAAAATAATGCATAGAATGAAATCCAACTTGGAAAATAACCAATAATATATCAAACCACTACCAAAACCAATTTGGGCACCCAAATCACATGCCCAAGGGAGGGAAACTTGAATTTGAAAGGTTATAACTCTCGTTGACAAGAATAGGTCACCATAAAGTTTGTAACTCCTACTGCCAAGAGGAGAATCACCAATTTGACTATTAACATGCTCCACTAGAAACCCACGCCCAACTTGGTCCCAAAAATATAGTTTATGAATATTGATAAATTTATCACTCAATATTATTTATTCACTTTAAAAACCCAACATTCCCAATTCATGTGTAGGTCTTGACTTGCTACTTACGAAACTAGGTTTGCCAAAAATAGTGAATGTTATTTTTAGAAAAGGGGACATGACAAGTTCTCCTTTATTTCTTGTCCTAGAGAAATGGAGACTTCGACAGTTGATGCCTTTTGTCCCTTTCCATGTTGCAACTTCAATGGGAAAATATTTCCATTTGATTGAGTGCTTGGTGATACCTTCGTTTCTTAGCTTCTCTTCTCTTGTTACCCAAACTCTTTCAGGCATCCCATTTTTCTTTCTCTCATAACTTGATGGTGGCAACTCAAAGGATATCACCATTTGTTGTCCCACCACTTTCTAGAAACATGGAACATGAAAGAATTTGTGTATTCCACAAATGGGTGGCACATCTAACTCATAAGTTACCTCTCCTTCCTTCCTAACGAATTTGTAAGGTCCCTTGAACTTTTTTGCTCCATTTTTTTTCAGGTAACTTTGATTATATGACTGCAACCTAAATAAATATCCAATTTGGAAACTAGAGTGCACACTGAAACTAGATAAAATACCAACATCCAAGACTTTCTCCATTTTCTTCCTAGAAGTGTACATGTGATAGAAAGTAGTATAACAATACTTCCCTATATGCAACCATTCCTCCCAAACACCATGTTGATGATGTGCCACTGATGAGTGATCATACTCAAACTGAGCTCTCCCCACCCAGAACCTCACAAAGAAAACACCATCCAACCCAATACTAAAATCCCTGAGAATAGTGGAATCAATGCCATGGAATATGTCTTGTCAAAGTAACTCAGAGAAGACCACATTAGCAAATTCATTTGCAATCATGATCCCACTTAAAATACAAGATACCCAACTCAACCACAAAACATAATCCCTAGCAACACTTCCACCAATATAAAGCAATTCAATCACTATCACATCTTTGAGATATGCTAACTAGGAAATCCCTTTGTTGTTGCCAATTGGAATCAAAACATCGACACTTAACCTCCATGTGTCAAATGGAAATCCTCAGGCACACCAACACAACCAAGCCACTACAATCATTAAACTATCATCTAAAATCATGTATTTCATCCCCATGAAGTAACTATAGTGACCATCTCTCACCCAGGTGGAAACATTGAATGGATGAACTATGTCCAAAAAAATACTTACAACCAACTGCCCAAAATTTTGCTAATGCTCAACAATAATATGCTCATGAAAGGATATCTCCATAACAAACAAAAAGATACAGGGGAAGCAATAACCAAACATGAATCCAACTGAAAAAATAGGAGAGATGAGTATGGAAGTAGCAACAGGATCATCTCCTATGGTCAAATTATCTTTACCATCCAACCTCACCCAAGAACTATTCAATTGTTGGGTTGAAGAGACCATCCAATTCATATGCGAATCAAGATCTGGAGTCATGTACAAGTTGATCAAGAAGTGGGCAGCAATACTAACACTGGAGGTTGACCCACTACCACCATCTTGAAACATCTCATGGCAAGAAACTACACTTGGTCTCAAATCCTGCAATCAACTCCAATCTCACCATTGAAATCAGTTAGATCTCCATCAACCAATTGGGAAAGTGGATTGTCACGAGTCAAAATGGAATCCATCATAGATATAAGATTATCAACAAACTGAAAATTAACATCAACTCCAAAATCAAGTTCATCCTCTTGCTAATCCAAACTCCTATTTTCTAAATTTTTAGGCCATCGTGTAAGATCATACTCCTCCATTACCTGATTGACCTTCTTGGACCTTTCTCTACTCTCCTTATCCTTGAACTATTTATCCTCATAGAGCTTATCACTTTCCTCTAGAAGTGTCTCTTGGACACTGTCTAAGGTAAGCTTTTTAGATTTAAGCTTACTAGTAAGCTCACCAACTTCTCCCCTTAATTGTGTAATCACGAACAAGGTCTCATCTACAAACTTGTTAGCTACATTTCTATCATTTGTCATGTGCAAGTAGGATATTTTAATCTCTTCCATGGTGTTCTTCATTATTTTCAAATCAAAAAAGGAAACATTGAGCTTATCTTGGCCTCTTGGTGCATTTTGGATTATGCTTTCTACTTGTCTATGAGTACTATCCAATCTAGATAAAATGTGTACTTCATTTTCAACAAACACCAAGAATTGATTCTTACAACCCTCCTCATGGACTTTAATTTTTTGCAAGGTTAGAGTGCATTAATTGTATTGCATTCAAAGTAAGAATCTTCTTCGTACTTGTCATTAACATCACCATGGTTGTCCCAAATCTCATTAATTTCTCCTTGACCATCTTGATAAAAATGTGTAGCATCAGGTTGAGGATCCAAATCAACAAGGCTACTATTTCTATGCTCATAATTGTTGATGGGTGTTTTTGCACCTCTCAACATGGGCAATGCATAAGCAAACTACCTCTCTTGAAAGGCAATCTCCAACAACAAGTTGCTGAAAATTACCCCAAGGTATCTCAGTTGTCAGGTCATGACATGCTTGGAATTTCTCAGTTGGTTCAATGTGATTTTGTTGGTAATCACAAGGAAGCCTTACATGGGTTAAACTAGAAGGGAGTTGGATCCTTGGATGGAGTTCATAAGATTTTCGATATGTTGCTCTATTGCTATAATTTTAGGACAACATTCCCAAACTCCACTTTAATCTTCAAATTTGGCTTTACAATGTGCAATAAACTTTTTCTAAAGCACCTATTTAAAAGGAAAGTCAAAAGGGTAGGAAAGGGAGTAAGTTCCTAGACTTGAAACTACCAATGTACAGTGATAATGGAGGGCCCTATAGTGGACAGCCTTCCCAAAACAAAGTTCCACTTAACCAAACTAGCTTACAGTATCATGAAACTAGTGCAATATTCTGAGGTCTGCAGATTTTCAACCTATTATTCACCATAAAGCATGAACAAGAGATAGAATTTAAGTGCAAAATTTATATAATGTTCAGACTATCTTTACACTGCAGTTTATCATCAATAAACAACAAAAAGCATGAACAAGAGATAAAATTTAAGTGCAACATTTATATAATGTGCAGACTAGCTTTACACTGCAGTTTATCATCAATAAACAACAAAAAGCATGAACAAAGAAGGGCATCAACACAACAGAATTCTTCACCACCAATGAACAACATTAACTAACCTACCAAAACAAGCTAGAACACACAAAATAGCAAATTAAATCTATCCAAAATCACTAACTATGAGAAGAAGAATCATGTAACATGCAAAGGAACTCAAGAATCCACCAAAATCAATGAATTTCTATTAAAATTCCAGCAGCATGTCTTTACAACAACTCAACTCTCTCTTGAAAATGAGAGGAGACCCCCTATTTATAGTGTCCAAAAGTCAAAATTAATGGCCAAGATTCAATCTCATTGTGTGGCCAAGATTCACTACAAACTATGGTTTCACCTACCCCCAAATATTTTACAATTTAAAATTACATTTTGTCTCTTAGCCTATTTTGTCCTCTTGTGGGTAGCACTATAGCTCTTTTGTCTTTTAGTTGATTACCTTGTTGCAGCTACTTTGTGAGGAATTCATCATCAATAACCGAATTTCCTTCTTGTTTCTTCACAGTACCATATTCCATGAATTTTCTGATAAACATCTAGAGTTTTCTCCATTCCATAATATCGGATTGAAGCACCTGGAAGTTTAATTTCTTTGATCAGTTGGTAATCACATCCCAATCCTTGTCACACTTGGGAGTATTCTTCATCACTTGATTAGATTGAGCAAAGGCTCACGCAACAAATCCCATGAAATCTAACGTAAGTGCATCTGTGGTTCTACTCTCCATCTTCTTATGGAAGTACAACTTTATCTTATCTGGGTCCAACTCAACTGCGGGAATATCATAATCTATCATTAGTTTCAGGTACTCTCCACAGGCTGTCCTGATTTCTTGGACCCAATCGATATCAAGCTCCACTTCATGGAGTAACCATTCCAATGTTTCCTTTCTATGGTCGAGGCCTAGCTTCCATGTCTCGACGAGCCAATGATCATATTTTACCAATGTGAGCTCCTTTTCCCATATTATTTCGGGCATCTTGAGGATTTCCTCAATTTTAGGATATGTAATCCTGTATAGCTCGGGGAAGTCAGTGCAGAACTTTCTCATGCCCTCAAGCTGCTTTTGCACCTCTAAGAACTTGTTGGAAGTCTTGACAGTGCAACCAATGCCCATGTTTCCATTGTAGAGGACTTGTTGGAACCAATCCTTTATGGCCTTCATCCAATTCTTTCTCCTTTTCAGCTTGTCAATGTGGTCCTTGGACAACAGCTATGGTGGCGTGGATGACGTGGTGGGAAGCTCCTCGGTGGAAGACCATTGTTGAATATAGGTCGTCAAATCTGCCACTTGTGCCTTTAGCTCCTCCTTAGATGTCTTATCCTTATGCATTTGGTGCACAATGGTGGTGACGGATCCCTAAAGATGGTCAATTTTTTTGTTCTCTTGTGGTTGTTCCCAGATAAATGGTAGAAATATTATAGCTGACTCCTTCTTCCCCCATCATTGGAGTAGCTACTTGTACCCTCCTAGATCCTGATGCATCCATTGTCAGGTGGGATCTGACCCTCGACTTCTTTTCTTTCTTCATACTTATTTGTGCTCGGGCTAGAATTACTTCTAGCCTTTCCTTCGGATCCATTGGGGTCAGGGTTTTCTTTTCTAACTACTTTTCAAGCCATTTAGGCACTTGGGATTCCCCTTTTGGTGATTCATGATCACCTTCTTCCTCGCGGACGTGTTGAATTTCCATTACCTTGCCACCCGGAGTCTCTTGCTCTATATTTTCTTCTTCTTCCTCATCAGAATCCCAGATGAATACTGTTTCTTTTCTTGGGGACCCAGTGGCTATATGCTCCTTGGGGATATCCTCCCCCTCAGAGGTTTTCTCTTCTTCCTCTTGTTCAGGCTCGTATTCTTCATGATGCTCTGTCTTTGGGCCTTTCCTTATTTCAGCCTCTTTTTTAGGCTTGTCTTCTTCTTTCTCTTCTCTTTCCTTTTCTTCTTGTCCTCCTAAAAGAGGCATTTCTTTATCATCTTCGAGGCTTCTATCTTGTTTCTCAGTTGGAGATTCAGTGTCCTCCTCCATTTTTTCATTTCTATCATTCTCTTCATCAGAGGGTTGCCCTTCAACTTCTTCTCCAACATCCTTGAGTTGTTGGTCCAACTCTTCCTCTAGCTCAGGGTCGAATGTTTCCATAATATACTTTGTACCCGACTCCTCAACGTCTTCTTCAAATGATTGTGTTTCCTCCTCTTCCTCCTCATGCACCACTTTATCAATCACGAGATGCTGATATTCAGGGTGCTCATGGTAGTCATCTTCTTTTTCTTCTATCTCCTTGGTTGCTTCCCTCTCTTTCCTTTCTAATTCTTCATATATCTGCATTTCCACCTCCATCGTAGGCAGTTCAGTCAGGGGAGGAGGGACAGGGAGGTTAGCAACAACCTATGCTAGGGTAGCTTGTATCGTTGTGTTCATTAGCACCCTAGACAACTCTGTCGGTATGTTTTGCATGTTTCAAGCAAAAGCCTCTAAGAGTGAGAGGGTGGGCATTGGCATTGTTGCAGTAGTCAGTGGGAGGGTTGATGATGGAGACATGGAGGAGGAGGAGAGCGGAGAATTCGTGGTAGATGAGGAATCTATAACCATTACTTGTGTTGCAGGGGATGTGGAGGCAAGGTGGACTGAAATGTCCACCACAGGCGGAGAAGAGGTAACCATCGCCTGAAAAGTAGGAAGAGGAGCAATAGTAGTTGCAATGACAGTAGCAGTGACCGCGAGAGTGGAGGTAGCAGGTGGGTACTTTGGCTATCTTGCCTCTTCTTCCTCTCCTTCACAGAGTGATTCCTCCTGTATAGTGGGATTTTTTGTGAAACTGCCCAACTTCCTTGGTTTCTTGGAAGGTTCACCTTTCGATACTTTCCTTGAGTACACCCTTGGCTTGGGCTGATGTTTAGATGTTTCCTTCCACTTCTTGGATTGTGTAGTGAGAGGAGATACTGAAGTTTCTCCTGTCGAGGCGGCAGTGGTAGAGGCACTATCAGTTTCGCTCTTGGGTTCATCCTCGAGCTCTCCATAAATTAAAGCAACCCCTTTTAGCTTTAATTGTGCAATTTGCCCATCAATCCATTGTTTTGTCCTTGCCTCTACAGGCTTCATCAAGAGATCGAGGTCATTGACCTCTTCCTCATTCCAGTCAATTAGGGGCAGCGGTAAATTGGCAACTGCATCATATCAAGGATCAACCACTGTGTTTTCATCCTCTACTATTTGATCTGGCACAGGAAAAAATTTGACCATCTTGACAAAGTACGTTGTCATGTGCATGTAGTGCCTCATACATACTTCTTTATCATCCCTGCAATTGGCCTAGAAGTCTTCAACATTATGTAGATGGGCATACTCTATCCCGACTACCCTCTTCAATTTTCCATATGGGTCCATTCACGGTTGGGCAGTGTAGAGCTCCAAGTTGTATTCAACTAACTCCTTATTAGAATACTCCACACACTGGGATGCGGGGAGTGCATACATTCCTTGACCAAATGTGAGGGGTTAAGGGATCCCCACCCTATGTTTGTCACTCAAAAGGGTATGTGCACGCTACAATTGTCAGGAGAGTTCCAGTAATACCAACCGGTCGTTTGGGTACCGAGGAAGCTTATATGGTTTCTCTGAGAAACCCTCAGCTCGAATCTATGTGAATTTGGGAAATTGAATAAACAGGAAGCCAAAACGGTGGATGAAGGCATTGGAACTGTGTGTGACTCTTCTTTCAAAGTCGCCCCCAATCAATCTGATAATATGGTCGATGAAGGCATCATTGACCTTGTAGTAGTCCTTCTTGAAATTCCTGTATTGGAGCTGAGGATACTTATCATATACCTTTAGCTCCCTTCCTAGAGTCTGACTGGGAGCCACAAATAAGCCTTTGTATCGCACCCGGTCAGCCAACAAATAGACGAGGTATGATGTTATGTAAAATTTTGAAGTTTTCTTCACTTCCACAAATTGCTCATGCAAGCATTGGCTAATCATTCCAGCCCAATAGAATTTGGTCTTTCCCCGAATAATTTCCTCAATGAAATACAACATCCATTCCTAGAAGAAAGTTGTCGTCCGAAGGCCCATAACTCTGCTCAATAAGGTTACCAAGTCATGGTAATCCTCGTAGAAATCACTTTTGAAGAGTTCTTGGGGAACTTTTTTTGCACTGCCCATTTTCTCCTTTAGCTAGTATTGATTGATAAGCTTCCTGCACTTGAGGGGGTCAACATCCCACATGGTCTTGGCATATTCCTTGGATGTCTCTTCCATTTCATCGAAGGTAGGGATATGGAAATTCTTCCATATTGATTTGGCAGACATATCAGGCAATATATTGCAATCCCTATTAACAATTATTTTAGTATCCTCTTGATATGCCTCTCTGCAGGCCATCATGGGCTCGGGAGCAATGTGAGCAGGCAGGAAATCAGCAGCCTTGGCCAACCCACTCTTTCTAATATTCCTAGCATTCTCTGTGGTAGGATTGATGATGACCCTTTGCTTGAATTCGTCGATGTCAATATGTCCCAAGTTAGTATCTGAGATCTCTTTCTAGTCTGTGGTGAACTTTGACTTGAGGGGCTCCCCTTGGAATTTGTATTTCATTTGGTCTTTATCTTCTTTACCCCCGGGTGCCTTGGCAGCTTTCTTTCCCTTTTCTTTCTCTATGACCACCTCTGAAGGTCTTGCAACTGGTTCCATATATCCTGTAGGAAAGAGAGCCGTAAACATATTCAATTGTAAAATCATGAGAAGAGTTAGCAGAAATCCTGCAAAAAAAATGTTAGATTAGGTAACTCATCATTCAAGGTCTCAACATCTCTTTCGGATCAACATTGGGCACGTGTTTGGGGAGGTCTGCATCATCAGGTCCATGAGGGGCTTTAGTATTTATCATTTGTTACCTGGACAATTAAAGGGAGACGGTGGGGCTAGAACCCACATAGCGGACCGATGGGGGTCAATGTCTGTTTTGGAACGGCAGGAGCAGGATGAAAGTCTGCAAATGGTTGCCTGCAAGAGTCGGCCCACCTAGGGCTTGATACTTGGTCATTTTGCATTTGGGCTCAAATGAAGATGGAAATTGCGGGCTCTATAGGACGGGGAGACAGTCACCGAGGCCGTTAGGAATAGCAAACTGACCACAGCAGGTCGTGCACGAAAGTCCGCAGGGCAAGGTCTGCGAAAGGACTGACCACTTAGTCATTCAATTAGACGACATCATTGAGGTCGGGACCCACTCACCGGAAGGACCTTAGGGTTTTTCCATTCTTGGGTAGTCGTTAATGTAGCGGTGAAAGGGGAGCAGAAACCTGCAAAGGAAGGTCTGCATTGCATAAATTGCTTTGTTTTGACTCAGACGACAGACCTGACGACCGGGTCCGCCAGGTAGACAAACAGGCCCCGAAGGCCATTCAGAACAGTGGTACCAAGGCGTAAATCCTCAAATGAAAATCCGCAAGGAGAACTCCACAATGAGTCTGGACTTAAGCATTTGGTGTGGTTAATTTTGATCGGTGATGACTGGGGAAGGATCCACCTATCAAAATGACATGATCAAAAAGCCATTTAGAACGGTGAAGCTCAAAGGGCATTCTACAGGCAGAGGCCCACGCTATCGAACCTGAGGGGGATGAAGGGTCTATGTTTTGGGCTTATGAATTTCAGTTAAGTTTAGGATGACCAACTCGGGGTGTCTTCCCGCAAAGGCGGGTTCGATGAAGGTATCCGTCAATTTTTGAAGTTTAAACATTTTAGGGAAATGGCAACGACGGTAGCCATGTTGCAGGCTCGCAGGGCATGAACACCCTGGTTCAAGAATGGTCGTGAGAAGTCCAAGTGTCACAAGCCTCCAGCAAAGGTTTTCAAAGGTTTTTCAAGATTCGAAGATATGGGTTTTGACCGCCGAGGTTGGTTCTAGCTAGTTTCTTAGTTTTCTCCTACCAAAACTTACCAACTTTCATGAAAATCGAAGAAAACTCAAAGTATGACCCGGTGGCAGAAAACCAATTTGAACAGCCCGACAAAATTGATGAAGAAATAGAAAGCAAAGACCTCAAATTGGCGAAGGAGCTCGGCGAGCGCGACAGTGGCGTTGGCGGGAGGCTCTAAAAAACTCTTGGAATTCCTAACGGTGAAAATGACAGCTCAAAATGGGCTATTTATAGACCTTTTAACATTTAATGCATGCCATTAATGCCGGTACGATGGCGGGTGCAGTTGGTGAGCACACATTTCGAGAAGGGTGGCGGGAAAGGCGGAGTCCACAGAGCAGACGGCTCCCCGAACTTGGCCGTCAAGTAGACTAGCAATCAGAAATGGCATAGGAGGGTGTAGGCCCCACTGAGCAGGAGGATGCATAGAGCCCACAGTTTGAAACAAAAAAATCAAGGCAGCACTCCACATAGAGCGGCCCGCATGGGCAGGCCCGCAGTACCTAGAGGACGACAACTTTAAAGCATGAAGGAAAACAACTAGGGAAATCCCACAAAGGCCTAAGGCCTTGAAAATTTGAGGGTAGCAAAACTTGGTCAACCCAAGATGATTCTTCTAAGACTTTCTGACCACTTAAGACTCAAAAATAAGGGGGCACACAAAACGAGGTGGAGGCAAAAGTGACCTGACGAAGTGAAAAGGGAGAGGGTCCCCGTTCCGAACGGGGTGTGTGTGCTATAGGCAGAACAATAATCGAGGCTTATATGTCTTTGCTCAAAATCAACACCAAGAAATAATAAATCAGATTGGTATTCAATATCATCAACATACCTTTTGGCCTTAATTAGCTTCTTCAATTCCTCCATGCATTACTCCCAAGATGAATCTAAAACAACATTAGAATGAAAGAGAGATTCATCCCAAGATAGTACCACATCATACTTAGATGTTGACACACTTGGATCCCAAGTGAAAGCAGGTTGATTACTTCAATCAAGGTATGAGTATTCATTATGCTTCTCATGAGTGGTTGCCTATTTAAAAGACTCTACATCATCCTAGGACTGATAGCTTCATCAACATCCTTCTCCATAGGCTTGGTTTGGAATCCAAACCCAAAACCACCTGAAATCTCATCAATGAAATAAGATGAGTGACCATCAAGAGCTAATTTGGAGATATCATCACCTTTGCCTCCTCCATGTCCATCTTCTAAAGGTGCATTAGAGGACCCATCATCAATATCTTCTCTACTAGAGACATCAAGGTAGACATTAGTCTTAGAATTCTCACCAAATGAATCCAAACTAGGATCCATGGCTATCATTTTGTCTTGTTCTTCATGCACATCCTTATCTTCCATCATTGCATGCATGTCCAAAGAGTCATCCTGAAACTTTGTCACACATTCATCATGCTTCAAAGCACTCACTACATCAAAATTTGCTGCTATGAACTCTTTTGCAACCAACTACTCCTCTTCAACTTTTTGTTCAAATCTATCAATCAATCTTTGGAAAAATTCATCAAAATAATTCACCTAACTGTGGACTTGGGTGTTCATACCTTGGTGCCACCAAACATGAGCAACTCATTTAAGATGTAATATTGCATACTAAATGGCAACTTTCTCCTTCATGCGATTGCATGTGAAATGGTCCAATATTCTCTGTAACTATGCTTTGGCCGAGATCTTGTCTAATTCTTCAAAAGTTGGAATTAAAGATTTATTATTTTTACTCATGAGTTCCTTTCTACTAGAATCTGAGTGATGTATGTAGCCCTTTTTAGCCGATATTCTTTGCATCAGAGTGACATAATCACTTTATGGGACTAAATTTCTAAATCCTTCATCTTGATTAGCATAAGTTCCTTTGATGGCCGCTAGATCTTTTGCCAAATCTTTCATGGGACCCGAAGGGGGAATGGATGTAGCAAGATCACCTTCAGGTAGGAACATAGACTTGGAAGCTTTTAGATTGATTTGTTGAACCTTCAAAGAACTCCAACTCTCTTTAGGTGACACTAGATTTTGATTTGTTTTTCCCTGCAACATCATTGCCTCTCTTGTCTTTGCAATGTTAGGGTTAGAAATGGCAGATATCTAACAATTAAATGCAGATCTATGTAATAAACAGAGAAACTAAAACACACACAGAATAAATCATAACACAGATAATTTAACGTGGTTCACCCAATCCGGGCTACATCCACCAAACTGCAACCATCCAATACTTTTATTATCTAGTGTAAAACCTATTACAATCTTGCGAATAATCATGTTTTTCATCATACAATAATACCCATCTGAACCACTTTTTACCAAGCTTAGAAGCTTCCAGATTTTTGGGGTTATACAAAATCAGAATTTTCTTTTTTCATTGATTTTTCCCTTTTTCGGTGATCACGCGAAAAAATAGGAAGAAAATTTTTCTTGGGGGTTGCCCGAACCCTTGAGGGCACGGCGGCCGGACCACTGGCAAGGATAGGGGCAAGGGTGTATAGTATACCATGGGCTATATAGTATAGCAATCCCGGTCGCCACATGCCAATAATCTCCCACTTGGAGATTGATCAGGCTCCACACCAACACAATCTCCCACTTGGAGACTGGTCTTGGACGACACTGCTACACTTACAACTCCCACTGGAAATAAGTACCTTAGACCCTGCTGCTCTGTTATACTTGAATTCAACCTTGAAGGCCAACTGAAGCTGAAGAGGAGCTCAGCTTCTCCCTTGTCACCGCCTTCGTAAACATATCTACTAGATTGACATCTGTATGTATCTTGTCCAGCTTGTCTTGTCCATCCTCCAACACCAAACAAATGAAATGATATCTCAACTGTATGTGTTTTGTTTTAGAATGCAAGGCAAAATTCTTTGCAAGATGTAGCGCCATGGCTAATGCGTAAAACAAATGAAATTTTTCGGCATTTGTTTTCCCAACTCCTCCATGAAAAGTTGCAACCATATCATCTCCTTTGCCGCCTCTTGTTGCAGCAACATGCTCTGCCCTCGTGGTGGATAAAACCGCTCAACTTCTACAAATGAGATATCCGACTCAGCTGTTGTCCCACCAAGTTGTAAATGCCGTAACACCGTGAGGGTACTCCGCGCGGTATCTATATCCCGGTAAAATCTGGGACTCAACATAGCCCTTTTTAAATCCGGTATTGGGGGCCCTCAAAACATAGACAGAATTATTGGATGTATACTCAAATTACGCAGTCAAACTGCATTCCGGCAAACTCGGATGACTCAAATACCTACTAACAACTCCTGCAACATGTGTAATATCTGATCTTGTGCATTACCATGGCGTACATCAAGCGCTTACATGGCTGGAAGCGTATGGTACCTTGGACGTTTTTCTTCCTCCTCTTGTGTCTTTGGACACATATCCTTAGTCAATTTAACATGACTAGGCAAAGGTGTGCTGACAGCTTTTGCATTCTCCATATGAAATCTTTGCAACACCTTTTCAACATAATTAGCCTAAGATAAAAACAATTTTCTGTCTTTCCTATCTCTACAAATTTTCATACCAAGGATTTGTTTTGCTGCCCCCAAATCCTTCATAGCAAAAGAATTTGCTAACTGTTGTTTTAACTCACTTATGTGATCTATGTTAGACCCAGCTACAAGCATGTCATCAACATATAAACATAAAATAATGTAGCTATCATTATCCAACCTCTTAAAATAAACACAATGGTAAGAATTACACTGACTATAGCCTTGTTCAGCCATAAAACTATCAAATTTTAAGTACCATTGCCGAGGTGTTTGCTTCAAGCCATATAAGCTTTGTTCAATGCGCACTAGTTTCTCGCCCACCTTTGACCTCAAATCCTTGTGGTTGTTCCATATATATTTCCTCTTCCAAATCACCATGGAGAAGGTTGTTTTTAACATCAGGTTGTTCGTGCAAAATCTTCAACGAAGCCACCAATGCTTAAAACAATCACCGAATGAAGTCATTTTAACAGCGGAGAAAAAATCTCATCAAAATCAATACCCTTTTTTTCTGCATGCAAATCCTTTACAACTAATCTAGCTTTAAATCTTTTCTTACCTCCATCCTCCTTTTTCAGCCTATAAACCCATTTGTTTGGTAAATCCTTTTTACCTGCAGGCAACTTGCATAATTCCCAAGTCTGATTTTTCAGAAAGGAGTCCATTTCTTCTTCAAAATTTCCATACTCTCCCACTGAACCTTGAATTGTCCATCTGCTGTAAGCTTCATCACTTAATATTACGGTTCACCAACATCAATTAACAAATGGTATACCAAAGGGGAAGATCTTCACGGAGGTCTACTTATCATGAAGATCGTCTTGAGTTTGTGGTATTTGTTGTTGTTGTTGTTGCCAACTATGAGGAACTCTTGAAACTTATCATTATTTAGATATCATCAACCGCAATTATAATCATTTTTCTTTCTTCTCATCTTGCAGCAAAGATCTTTAACACAACACTTTCTCATTGAATATGACATCCCTACTTCCTCCCGCAATTTTTGATTTTCAAAATCCCAAAACCTATAACCAAATTCACCAATGCCATATCCAACAAATATACATTTCTTTGATTTTGCATCAAGCTTGGTTCTATTTTCAGAATCTACATGTGCAAATGCTTCACAACCGAAGGTTTTGAGAAAAGAATAACTCACCTTCTTACCTTTCCATGCTTCCTCTGGAATACCACAACCCAAAGGATTAGAAGGACTTCTATTAATTAGATAAACAATAGTGTTTACAGTCTTTGCCCACATTTTTAAAGGCAGCCCAGCATGCAATCATAAAGGATTAGTGCCGCTCAGTAGCTTGTTCTATTCATAGCTCCAACCATTCCATTTCTGTGGAGTCCAGCGGAATCATTTTACGCATCGAATACCATTAAGAGGAACAATAATCTTCAAACTCTTCTTTGCAATACTCCACCACCATTATCCGATAGGACATTTTAACCTTTTACGAATCTTATTCTCGAAAGCCAAAGCTTCTCCATTTTTAAAATTTCAAATGCCCAGTTTCTGCCTAAGGAAATAAATCCATACCTTTCTAGTTGCATCATCAATGAATAACATATCTGAGCCAGGAGAGAATGCCGTTTCGGTCCCATGCATCCGTATCGCGTGGCTCAATTTCTCATCTTTCTTTTGCTTCCATCCTTGAGAAACTTACTCTCTTTTTTGTTTTCCATACGCACCAACTTTCCGCGAAATCCATATTAACACATTTTGGGCCTGGTAAAACATTATTTTGAATGAATTGCTTTTCATGCCTTTTGCACTCCGCCATACTTCAAGTCTATTACATGCCCGGTGTTGAACCGAGTCCGGTATGGTAGCCATGATCTTCCTGAATTGCTTCGAGGCTGGCGACGAAGCGTTTCTGAACCATTTTTTGTAACAATTGAAGAGAGTAGAGAACCGGTATGACACGTACACAAAAGATAATAAAGGTGCTACTTTCACGCAGCACTACCACCACCTAAGGGCACCCTTTGTGACCCTCGGTTTTATCACGCCTAAAGTAACAAACACCGGCAGCTTCATCATCCTGGATTTGCCTGCTTCGAAATTAAAATTCCACGTTTAGCTTTCGGAACGTACGCGCCACCTCAGCGTGGTAGCCAGTGATTCCCGATTTCTCCACCGATTAATCTTGATTCTTCCCGCTTTCAACAATCGGAGTAGGGTTAGATTTATCTCTAAAATAAACCAGCCCAAAATCCCCTTGGACATAATCAAGAAAATAACTTCTATGGGGGGTAGCATGAAATGAAGCCCCTGAATCTAACACCCAAAAATCGTCAGCATTATCAAGGGAAAGAATCAAAGCATCCTCATCAGATTTATTACTTACCACATTTGCCTCTTCACTTCCTTCCTTTTTGTCTCCTTTATTTTTTAGAGGACCCGGCAATCTTTTCTTCGGATGACCCGACACAACCGGTACCGGCTTAATCCCTCTTGTCTCTAGATTGAGGACTTTCTATCATACCTGATTTTCTCAAATGACACCATGATTTTTTTGAAATTGTTTTCCTCTCTCATACCGATTTCCAATACCGCTTTCCCTTAATCAAAATGCTTGCTGATGTGGATGTTCCACACGAGCTTTTCCTATAATTTCCTCCTCAAAATAGCACCAACAACATCATCAAATTTCAATGTATTCTAACGAAACATAATTGCTAACCACCATTACCAAGCTATTCTAGCTTCGGGCAAAGAACCACCGAGAATCCGAAAATGGCTTCTTCATCCCAGAGTTTGCTTTTACTGAGTTAATTGGTAGTGATGGAATTTAAAACTCATTTAAATGATCAGTGACTGACCCACCTTCTACCATTTTCATATTAAATAAACGCTTCATAAGAAATACCTTATTTGAAGCGGAAGGCTTTTCATATAACTTTTCCAGGGTTTCCATCAACTCTTGAGTTGTCTTTTCTTTTGTAATATTGAACGCCACTGTTTGTGCTAGGCACAAACGAATATTGCCAAGAGCCTTTCTATCCAAGATCTCCCAGTCCTCATTTGACATTGCTACAGGTTTCTTGGTTTTCCCTTCCAATGGCCGCCATAAATCCTTCTGATAGAGATAGTCCTCCATCTACATCTTCCATAACTGATAGTTCTGCCCGTTAAACTTCTCAACCTTCTTACCCTCGTCTGCCATTGCTCCCACTCAACCATGAGACTCCCACTCAGCTGTGGGACCTTCCTACAGACGATAATCGAAACACAACCCGCTCTGATACCACTTGTTAGGGTTAGAAATGGCAGATATCTAACAATTAAATGTAGATCTATGTAATAAACAGAGAAACTAAAACACACACAGAATAAATCATAACACAGATAATTTAACGCGGTTCACCCAATCCGGGCTACATCCACCAAACCGCAGCCATCCAATACTTTTATTATCCAATGTAAAGCCTATTACAATCTTGCGAATAATCGTGTTTTTCATCATATAGTAATACCCATCTGAACCCCTTTTTACCAAGCTTAGAAGCTTCCAGATTTTTGGGGTTCTACAAAATCAGATTTTTCTTTTTTCATTGATTTTTCCCTTTTTCGGTGATCACGTAAAAAAATAGGAAGAAAAATTTTCTCGGGGGCGCTGCCGCCCCCGAACCCCCGCCCGGGGCCTAGCCCAGCCCTAGACCCCAGCAAGGATAGGGGCAAGGGTGTATAGTATACCATGGGCTATACAGTATAGCATGATCAGTCGCCACATACCAACATGCAAGACATCTATAATTTGTTTATTACTCCCTTGTAGATCTTGAAAGAATCTCCAATCAACATCAACCATATCTTTACTCCTATTTCCCTTTTACAAAAATATGATAAAACCCTTAGGCTGGAAATATCATGGCATTGATACCATTGTAATATCCCTCAAGTAAAATGTTAATTCAAATATGAAAATCTCATTTTTAATCAAACTCAAATTAGAGCAAATTGGGTATACTGAAATGAACCCCAAATTGAAATCAGATATTGAGAAACTGAAATGGATATATTTAAGATATTATTATGGAATTACATCAATTCATCTATCATATATATTAGAAAATATTAGTGAACAACTGCAACAAAATACATCATCAAATCTCCAAACTAGAAGCCAAAACTCACAATGAAACTAGAGTAAACTCCACACAAAATCACCCCAAACTTCATATAAATTTTTGGACAGAAAAGAACATGTATAAATAATGAAATGACATCAAAATATGCTGCTCACAACAGCAATATAATCTAAAACTCATAAATCTACACTACACACTCCAAACTACACCAAACTCCTACAATCTCACTGGAGTAAAGAACACAAATGGAAATCTTTCAACAAAATGAAAATCTCTCAATGAAATTTCTCTTGGAGACCCTCAGAACCATTTTCTTTGAGCCTCAATACCCTTGGTTTATCAACCCTAGAGATTCATCCTTTGAAGAATTGTCACAATTTGTGAGAGAAAACAATGGATAGGATGAAATCCAACTTGGAAAACAAGCAATAATATATCAAACCACTACCAACATCAATTTGGGAACCCAATCCCATGCCCAAGGGTGGGAAACTTGAATTCAAAAGGTTGTAACTCTCATCGACAAGAATAAGTCACCATAAAGTTTGTAATTCTTGCCACCAAGATGAGAATCACCAATTTGATTGTTAACATGCTCCACTAAAAACCCACGCCCAAATTGGTTCCAAAAATATAATTTTATGAATATTCATAAGTTTGTCACCCAATGATAATTTAATTAATTCATTTTGAAAACCCAACTTTCCTGATTCATATGCAGGTCCTGACTTGCTACTTAGGAAACTAGGTTTGCCAAAAATAGTGAATGTTATTTTTAGAAAAGGGGACATGACAGTGGTGTTTGATCACTTGAGTTGAATAAATGAGAAGGTATATCAAACTCATATTGCTCCTCACACACATTTGTGATTATGTTTGAGTTATTTTGGTTAGACCCCATAAGTTTTGTTGTTGAGACCTTGTAATAGGTATACAAGTATCAAGACCTTGCGAATGATGTTTAAGATGAAAATGTGTTTGATTTGTATGGATGCATGAGTTTCAGACTTCTTAAAGAGACTATTTGGACTTGAACAAAGATATGATGATTTTAGATTTTTATTTTTGGTTGGTAAAAGATGTTGTGATGTTGTTAGGTAAAAACCTCAATAGTTCAAAGTTAATATAGATCTTTTAGTGATGATAAGTGATAGTATATAGATGATTTTACTTGAACTAAGCTTGTGAGTCTAAGCAAAATAATAAAGAGTGGAGTTTACCAACTCAAGAGTAGCCAAAGCTCCCAAGCTAGTCTATCCACTAATGATAGGGACAACTCAACCCTCTACTTGAAATAGAAAATTTTAAAGCAAAAAGGTAAGTTAGTAACATATGACATAAGATTTAGCCCAAACTCTGACTATTTGGTTGTTGATTGTAAGATTGGATTGATGATTACAAATATGTTGAAAAATATTTTGTTTTTCCAAGCCTAGGATGGTAGCCCTAAAGTCTAATGAGATGTTTGATATATGAAGATTTATTTTGAACTATTCTGATGGATAAAGATGGTAGGATGTTTTAGGTCTTGCTCTAGGTCTACTTGGTCAAAAATCCTAGTAGTCTAATTGTTATAGTGTTAAAAAAACTCAAGAAATTGTCAAAATAATTATTGTACTAATTAGATGCACAAAAAAATGACATAGAAGTGCAATACATAGACTCAAAAGTGCAACTATGTTAGAGAGATATATAGGTCAATCAGTTCAAAAAGTCATAGAATGAATCAAAGTATAGGTCTATAGGTCAAAAGCACCTTTATTTTTAACAAAAGCACATTAGAATAGATTAAATGCACTAGAGAATACTCAAAAGAACAATAGTATGGCTTAGAAGCACAATTCTATGACTCAAAAATGCAACTTTGCAGAAAAATGCACAAGCAATGAATTCAAAAGTGCCACAAAATAAATCAAAAGTGCAGTGTTATGACTCAGAAGCACTGTTCTATGACTCATGAGTATAGGTTTGTGTAAAAATTGTGTTCTTACAAGTGAATGTTTTAGATAGTTTGTTTTCTTTAGAAACAAAAAAAAAAGATGGTTGATGACTTCACGGTATTAAGGTTAAATGGATTTTACTGGTTTTCACAAGAATGCACACCAAGCACATAAACAACCCTATTCAATTAGGAGTGTCACACTAGTGTAGGCCCATATGAGAAAATACCTTAATATTACTGCAAACAAATTCTCTCTTCTTGTTAGGGTTTAGGTAGATCAAAGCAATAAACATTAACAATTATATGCAGATATGGGCTAACCAAAAACAATTATATACAAGAAAATACCTTAATATTACAAGGTCTCAACAACAAAACACAAAAGAAGAATAACACAAAAGAGATCCACACAAAAATTTAACATGGTTCACCCAATATGGGCTACATCCACAGAAACTCAACCACCCAATGATTTTATTATCCAATGCAAAAAAAATTACAATCTCACGAATTACACACACCACAACTTACTTCCCAACTGCTTATAACAAGCTTTTTGGAAGCCTTTTTGGAAGCTTTTTTGGAAGCTTGCATGATCAGTCACCACATATCAACACTTCTCAATAGTCAGAAACTAAGAGTGAAATGACACATAATCAACTCCCTTTTTTCCTTACTTTGAATT
>VDFB02000020.1:37874855-38155973 GCA_007258455.2 Sequoia sempervirens
ATCTTCCCATGTGGCAGAATCTTCTACATATTGATCCCACTGGACCTTGCATTATAGAAATTTTATGTTATACAAGTGAATCTTACATGTTTTGAGCACCCTAAGAGGCTCAATTGTTACCACCTTTGGGTCCTGTACATATAAATCATTCCAATAAATAACATGGTTATCACTTGGTATATAATTCTTAAGATATGAGACATGAAAGACGTTATGCATCCTGGCAAGAGTTGGTGGCAAGGAAATCCTATACGCAACAGGTTTGATTTCCTCAAGAACTTCAAAAGGTCCAATATAGTGTGGAGCTATTTTGGATGACTTTTCAAACTTGATAGAACTCTTGTGAGGTTTGACTCTCAATAATACCCTATCCCCTACTACAAAATTCCTAGGTACCCACTTAGAATCAATGTAACTTTTTTGCCTATCGTTAGCTTTTGCTAACCTCTGCTTGATAATTCCAACTTGTTCCTTCATTTTCTACAACATCTATAGCCCAAGGCTTATCCTATCTTCAAGCTTATCCCAACTTATAGGATTTTGACACTTCCTGCTATATAATGCTTCAAATGGAGCCATCTTCATCGCAGAATGATAGGAATTATTATATGTGAACTCTGCCAAAGGTTGGTAATCCTCCCACTTGTATTGTTGATCCATACAATACATCCTTAGTAGTTCTTCTAATACTTGATTCACCCTTTTAGTTTGTCCATCCATTTCTGGATGATACACAAAACTTATGTTCAGTTAAGTTCCAAGTGAAGAAACAAGGTTTTCCAAAACCTAGATGTTACTGTAGCATCCCTATCAGAAATGATCTTTTCAAGAATCCCATGCAATATAAATATCTCTTGAATAAAATTTTGTGCTATTACAAGAGCTCCATTGGTTAGATTCCCTGGTATAAAGTGTGCCACCTTTGTAAGCCTATCCACTACTACTGGAATGGTATTGTGCTTATTCCTTGACATAGGGAGACTTTGCACAAAATCCATGCTAATAATTTTCCACTTAATTTTTGGAACTTCATGTGGATATAGTGGACCTGTAGGATGATGATGCTCAACCTTCACTCTTTGGCACTCTAACCAACTTGCTACGAATCTCATTGCATATCCTTTCATACCTTTCTAGAAATATATTGGTTTTACATCGACTAACATCTTGGTTACATCAAAATGTCCTGAATATGGTGTATTGTGAACTTCTTTCCATACCATACTCCTTAACTCCCCATTTTTAGGTACATAAATCCTTCCTTTAAATCTCAATAAACCATTAGGTTCAAAGTGATATCCCTCGTACCTTCAATCTTGCAGATTTTCCGTGAGTGCTTGCTTAACTTTCTCATAGAGCTCGTCACCTTTAGATTTTTGCAACACTTGATCCTTGAAGTTAGTTTGGATTGATATCATAGAGGAGATATGCCTCCTTTGACTTAAGGCATCGACAAACTGATTCTCTTTTCCCTTGATATAACTAATGTTGAAATCATAGTTAGATATCAACTCCAACCATCTCCTTTGTCATGCATTCAGATTGGGTTGGGTAAAAAAATACTTTAGACCATGATGATTAGTCTTTAGTTCAAATGGTTTTCCCAACAGATAATGTCTCCACATCTATAATGCATGGACAACTGCTACTAACTCTAAATCATGTGAAGCATTTTTTTTTCATAGGGATTTAGCTTCCTAGATTCATAAGCTATGACTTTCTCTTCCTGTATTAATACTCCACCCAATCCTTCTCTAGATGCATCTATAATAACTACAAAGTAACCATCTGGATCAGGTACTTTTAGTATTGGTGTTGTGTTCAACCTTTCCTTAAGTTGGTAAAATGTTGCTTGACACTTCTCAGACCACTCAAACTTATTCCCCTTCCTTTATAATTACTTGATGGGAAAAGCTATTCTTGAAAAGTTTGCAACAAACTTACGGTAATACCCAGCCTAACCCATAAAACTTCTAACTTCTTATTATTTTTTGGCACTAGCCACTCTAAAATTGCTTTTATCTTCGTTGGATCTACCACAATCCCATCAACTGAAATTATGTGACCCAAATACTACACTTTCTTCTGGAAGAAGGTACACTTTAAGAGTTTTCCATATAAATTTTTCTCTCTCAATCATTGGAGAACAATCTCTAGATGCTTGAGACGTTCTTCTTCATTCTTGGAGTAAATTAAAATGTCATCGAAGAAGACCAACACAAACTTATCCAAACAGTCTCTAAATACATTGTTCATTAGGTTCATGAACGTTGCTGGTGCATTCGTTAACCCAAATGGTAGAACTGTGAACTCATAATGTTTGTATCTAGTTTTGAAAGCAATTTTGAAAATATCTTCATCCTTGATTCTTAATTGGTGATATATAGAACATAGATCAATCTTCAAAAATACTACTGCTCCTCACATTTGATCAAAGAGATCATCAATACATGGCAATAGATACTTGTTCTTTATCATTGCTTTATTAAGCAATTGATAATCAATATATAAGCGCAGTGTACCATCCTTCTTCACAAAGATCATTGGTGCTCCCTAGGGTGAAACATAAGGTCTTATCAATCCTTTAACAACAACTCTTCTAGTTGTGCCTTTAACTCCATTAATTCAGTTGTGGTCATCCTATAAGGTATTTTCGATATAGGTTTCAACCTTGGTACTATGTTGATAGAGAAATAAAATATCCTCTTAGGTGGTAATCCAAGTAATTCCTCTTGAAATACATCCACAAACTTTCATAAAATAGGATATTTTTCCATATCCATTGTTCCAGATTCTAATACTTCACCTTCTTCGACATCTTGGGAGTCTTGAGGTCCATAATATACTATATCATCTTGAGAAATGAATTCCTTGAATTCCTCAAGTTTCTCCATTTTTATTGCAAAGAGTTGGCAACCTTTCTTCTTTTCCCTATGCATTTGTATAGTGGATATCTTATGTAACTTAACCTCTCTTTACATCCCTTGAATTGACACCTAGTTACCTAGATAGTCTAAGCATTCAACTATTTTAGCATGACAATCTACTTTGGCCTTATGTTTTCATAACCAATTCATCCCTAAGGTGACATCATAATAACCTAAAGGGGCTACATACAAATTTACTTCTGTTGAGAAACTTGGAAGTTCAACTCTTGCTTTGATTAGACATTGACTTACTTCAGCTCTTGTCTAGTTTGCATATTCTACAACCTAGGAATTTTTCATGTAGCCATATTTTCTAGACATTTGACTTGCTACTCTAGGAGAAATTTATTTTTTTCTTGCATCAATATCTATTAAAATTGAAATGGGAATTCTAGATAAAGTACCTGAAACTTCTACTAGAGTAATCTTAAACTCCACTTGTCGATTATCCACAACAACATGAATCCTTTGTTAGAATGCAAGTCTTTGAGGTGGAAGAGAGTTACCATGTGGTTGTGTCCTACATGGTTTTCTTGGACAATTATTTGCATAGTGGTCCTCACCACATGTAAAAATCCCCTTCACTGGTCCCCTCCTTTACGTAGGTCCTTTGCTAGAATGCAACTCTTTGATCTAGAAGAGAGTTACCATGTGGTTTTGTCCTAGATGGTTTGCTTGGACAATTATTTGCATAGTGGTCCTCGCCACATGTAAAAATTCCCTTCACTGGTCCCCTCCTTTACGTAGGTCTTCCAAAATTACTTTCATTTCCGCTAGCATTGCTTTTGTAGTTGTTGTTTTAATTGTTGTTGTTTCCTCTTTGATCTCTCCTTGGCTCACTCCAATTATTTTGGGGTACCTATTCCCTTGCTTTTGAAAACTCTACCCTTCACTAGGCTTCCTTGGATTTTGATTATTTTGCATCTAAATGAGCTTCTTTTTCTTTCTCTCTTGGTAGTTTGAGATAGACTTAAGCCTTTATTCTTGGTTAATTGCCTTCTCATACACCAAATCCATGGTAATTGGACCATGCATGCCTACCTCACCAGCTATTTGCACATTTAGACCCATGATAAACTTTCTTATATGAAATCACTTGTCCTTCTGGTACATAGGTACCTACTGTAGGAGTCGAGTGAACTTCTCCCAATACTCATTCACTAAGGAGTCACCCTACCTCAGGTTTTGGAAATCAATGAGCTTTTGGTCATAGAATAGTTGGGGCAACCATCACTTTCAAAAAATATCCACAAACTCCCTCCATGTAAGACTTAAAGAACTAAGCCCAAGCTCTATTTTCTTACTCATCCACCAGTTGGATGCTTCACCAACCAACTAAAATGCTCCCAATATGGCTTTAGTGACGTTGGAGTAATTTATGATTTTGAAATACTTCTCCATCTCCATAATCCATGCTTCTGCTGCATCTCCAATATCAATACCTTCAAATTTTGGTGGTGTGATATTTCTCATGTCATGTGATAACTCATTTTCCAAATGCTTCCTTTTGTTTCCCTCAGAATATGATTGTGATCTATCACTCTCTCGATCACTAGATTTAGTATGATTATGGGAATCATCCCCTTCTTCCTCATTGTTGGCAACTTCTTTATTATTTGGGACTTCTTGCTCCACTCTTTCCTTTCCCCTAACTTCTTGTTCGATGTTTCCTATTCTTGTTCTAGCTTCATCCATGATAACCAGAATAAGATCCAACTTAGCTTTGGCATTCCCAGTTCCTTGACCTACTTCTTGACTCTCCCTAAAGTTAGTTCTTGTCCTAACCATGTTTTCAAGAATATTTATACCTGAGGGTTTCATTTTAATTAGATCTATGAAGGTTTTCTCAATGCTGTAACAACAACAAAGACGACGAATGTAGCGTTAAAACGAGGCCTTAAAGAATCCTTATTCATAAAATTTCAAAGAATCTTTATAAAACGACTTCATGTCTCCAATGCCGCACCATCGATGAACATCCGTTCCGCCAGTCCCGCCCATTCCGTCGTTCGCCCATCCAGCCATCCCCGTCCATCCCAACCGCCAGTCAAGTCCAACAAACCCTGCCCGTTCCGTCCCGTCCCGCCAGTTCAACCCGCCTGCCGCGTCTTCCGTATCGAACTACAAAGGGCATGACTACAAAACCGCCCGCGCCGCCCATGCTATTTATAATTAGGCTCCTGCCGCAAAGAACGCTTCTTTTCCTCTTTTCCCATAGGTAGCCGCCCCATTCATTTCTCGCGTCGTCTCGTTGAGACGCACCACTTCGGGCACAAGCAATGCAACATTAGATTCATATAATGTTGGATTGGAAACATAGCGAACACATAAGTTCCAGAGCTGAACCTAGAAGCTCTAATACCACGTGTAACATGCCCATTTTTCTACCTACTAAATCTACTAATTTTTACCCACATGTAATTTGTTTATGCATCTAATGTAAAAGTAATATTTTTTTTCTTTTCTATTCAATAATAAATGCATCATTTGAAATAGAAATTTATCCAAAATTTTCCATTACATAATCAAATAATCATTCGAATAATATAAGTATGATTTAACTTTACATAAATATATTCAAGATAATGTTTCACATTACAATTTCCATATAGATGGACACATGATTACATACAATGCTTCAACAAGATTACAAGAACTATAAATACAAATGGTCCAAAATGTCCTCCCAAATCTTGGCTGCCAACCACATGAGGAGGTTCAACGCCCATTTTCATCAAACATGGATCTCTATCAGGATCCTCCCAAACAAACATCTACCAAACTTGGTAAGATGGACCTCCCTTCGACGAAGAGATTGGTTTGGTAGCCTCATCCTTCAAATAGCCTTTTCTAAGCATAGTGATGTGTCCTACATATCTAGAGCTACCATAATGTCTACTACCTCATATATGATTACCCTAGCCTAGAATGTAAAATAGATCACATAGTGAACTAATAGTGTAGACAGTGGCTACCTACACTACTTTGGCCAAAGATTCATCACCTAGTAACTTCAAATGAGGTCATCTATTTCACCACATTTAGTTGCTCAATTTTTATTGACCATTAGTATTCTATTCTAAGGTTATCCCCTTTCTCATGGATTATCCTAACCCCAGGAATAACCTTTCCATTAACTTATATCTAATTTCCTTTACTATAAGAACCATATTACAACTCTATCTTATGCTACACACCTAGAGTATTATCAAACTATGTATAGTTCCGACATTCTATGAATATTATAAATAGTATACAATTGTATAAAACCCCTTTATAGTATAAATAATTATATAAATTTAAACCCAAAATATTTTTTTCTAAAACAAGAGATAATCAAAGAAATTTCAAAAGATTATAAGCATCAAAACACACATAAAAGACAATCTTTCCAACATGGCATCATAATAAACAATCTTTTCAACATAATGACAAGGGAGTAGAAATCAACATGCCTTTTAAAGCTCCAATTGAATAATCTTCCCTCCTAGCTTATGGGTTCAAGATCTCTTGCAACTTCCACTACGAACAACCCAAATTCCTCTACTAGCTTCTCTCTACATCTCTCAACAAAATCAATGTATAGTTCAACAAACAAATCTCTCTATCTCACAACTCTCAATTCACTTAGCATAGAAATTGCAGCAAAATATCACAAGGAAAATCAGAATGATAAGTGTAACAATTGGTAGAATGAGCACCTCTATTTATACTAATTTGTGAGCAATTGAAGGTTACAAACAAGTTAATATTTCTACCACCTTTCTAACCTCATGCAATGACTCACCAAGCTAACTCACAGGTTTTCAACACATAACAGTTCTCACCATTTAAATGGTCGAGTCGACTTGTTATAAGGGACAACAAGCTGAAAACAAGTTTCCTAATTCGAATTCCTTCACATAATTTTTCCAAGTTTTCTCTTGATCGAATCTCAATGCTATTACAGACTTATGCACATTTTGCATACCTCTTAGGTATTCCAAACACTTACAATATGGCACCACATTCATATGTTAGTGTGCAAGATAATAGTGTGTGGGTTGACAATTTCAAATGGCTTTTAAAAAACATTAACTTCTTATTCATACACATACACAACAACGCATAAACTCTTACGTGCTTTATTCATAAGTTTGACTTGGTCTTAAAGTTCTTTATGCATTGGTTAATATTCTACTATAAGTTGTGCTATATGTGATATATGCACTTTATTCACTACAACGCTTCACTTAAGAATAACACTATGTTATGTGCTTGAATATTATCTCAACAACTTTCATATATATATCCATCAGATTATATATATATACAAATATATATATATATATTAATACATATCCATTTCACTAAGTTATCAAATACATTTAATTAAAAAACATATATATAATATATAAATATATATTAATATATACGTGACTATATTAACTTATACATACATACATATATATATATATATATGAAAATAATACCATTTCAATATCTTTATAAAAATGCTTGTACTCACAATTCCATCGATCGACATATATACACTGGATGTATATATATATGTCACTATAATTGGTATTCCCATGCGTATGGATAATCCATCCATGAGCATGCGTAGGTACATCTACCTACATATACTCATGTACGTATTCACTCATATATATGAGTTTACCATAGACACACATATATACATTTATACACATTTTATGCATATATCTCATCAACATAACAATAAACACACAAGGAAGGATTTCCACTTAACATTAGGACTTCATCACATTCCTCATTCCAAACGATCATAAAACAAGATTACAAACCAATATAAACATTCACAATCAAAACAAAAGATCACTTACCCATTACCCAAACTGACTTGACTTAGCTAAGACCAACTAGGGCATGAGTGTATGAATGCTCAGTAAGGCCTAATTAAAGGTTACTAGACCAATTTCTTCTCCTGAGTGATACTTCCCCTCTCTCCTGGAGGCTTGAACATGTCCTTGCATTCAACTTAGTTCACCATAACATTAATTAGCCGAATCAATACATTCATATGCAACACATATATTTTATTTACAAAATCATTGTAAAACATTAAATTGAATCAAACATTCATTCAACATATTTCCATCAGTATTCATACATAAAATACGTTCACATTTATTGAAGCAATTTATCAAACTAGGTAATAGTAAATAGATAATAACATATGGGGTGTAACAAAAAAATGTGTGATTTTAGGTAAAAATCAAGATGCTCTAGCAATGGGACCCTATGGCATATGATGAAGTAATGGTTGTGAGGGATTTCTCCCTAAGTGTAGCAAATCCAAAATATAAAGGTAGCTTGGTACCTTTTTTGTGCTAGAATAATAAAATATTTGTTAGGATCTATAACAAGAAGACTATCAATGAACATTACATCGAGATCTTGTTACATCTCTAGCAATTTCGTTAGTGATAATTCAGAAGAATCTTGTGTGGTGTTTCTTAAAACAAGAATGACACCTAAACAAGGTGGTGATGGTTGTAATACCCCTCAAATAAAATGTTAATTCAAATCTTAAAATCTCCTTTTTAATCAAACTCAAATTAGATCAAATCGGGTAACACTAAAATGAACACCAAATTACACTAAATTGAAATCGGATATTGAGAAACTGAAATGGAATGATATATTTTAGATATTATCATGGAATTACATCAATTTCTCTATCATATACATCAGAAAATAGAAGTGAACAGTTGTAGTAAAATACATCATCAAATCTCCAAACTGGAAGCCAAAACACATCGAAACTAGAGTTAACTCCACACAAAATCACCCCAAAATTATTACAAAGTTTTGGACAAAAAATTACATGTATTAATATTAAAATGACATCAAAATATTCTACTCACAATAGTAATACAGTCCAAAACTCATAAATCTACACTACGCACTCCAAACTACATCAAACTCCTACAATCAAATTGGAATAAAGAACACAAACATAAATCTTTCAACACAATAGTAATCTTTGAATTAAATTTCTCTTGGAGACCCTCAGAGCCACTATCTTTGAGCCTCAATCCCCCTAGTTTATTATCCCTAGATATTCATCCTTCATCGATTTACTAGCCTTTAAAAATCGTCACAACATGTGAGAGAAAATAATGCATAGAATGAAATCCAACTTGGAAAATAACCAATAATATATCAAACCACTACCAAAACCAATTTGGGCACCCAAATCACATGCCCAAGGGAGGGAAACTTGAATTTGAAAGGTTATAACTCTCGTTGACAAGAATAGGTCACCATAAAGTTTGTAACTCCTACTGCCAAGAGGAGAATCACCAATTTGACTATTAACATGCTCCACTAGAAACCCACGCCCAACTTGGTCCCAAAAATATAGTTTATGAATATTGATAAATTTATCACTCAATATTATTTATTCACTTTAAAAACCCAACATTCCCAATTCATGTGTAGGTCTTGACTTGCTACTTACGAAACTAGGTTTGCCAAAAATAGTGAATGTTATTTTTAGAAAAGGGGACATGACAAGTTCTCCTTTATTTCTTGTCCTAGAGAAATGGAGACTTCGACAGTTGATGCCTTTTGTCCCTTTCCATGTTGCAACTTCAATGGGAAAATATTTCCATTTGATTGAGTGCTTGGTGATACCTTCGTTTCTTAGCTTCTCTTCTCTTGTTACCCAAACTCTTTCAGGCATCCCATTTTTCTTTCTCTCATAACTTGATGGTGGCAACTCAAAGGATATCACCATTTGTTGTCCCACCACTTTCTAGAAACATGGAACATGAAAGAATTTGTGTATTCCACAAATGGGTGGCACATCTAACTCATAAGTTACCTCTCCTTCCTTCCTAACGAATTTGTAAGGTCCCTTGAACTTTTTTGCTCCATTTTTTTTCAGGTAACTTTGATTATATGACTGCAACCTAAATAAATATCCAATTTGGAAACTAGAGTGCACACTGAAACTAGATAAAATACCAACATCCAAGACTTTCTCCATTTTCTTCCTAGAAGTGTACATGTGATAGAAAGTAGTATAACAATACTTCCCTATATGCAACCATTCCTCCCAAACACCATGTTGATGATGTGCCACTGATGAGTGATCATACTCAAACTGAGCTCTCCCCACCCAGAACCTCACAAAGAAAACACCATCCAACCCAATACTAAAATCCCTGAGAATAGTGGAATCAATGCCATGGAATATGTCTTGTCAAAGTAACTCAGAGAAGACCACATTAGAAAATTCATTTCCAATCATGATCCCACGTAAAATACAAGACACCCAACTCAACCACAAAACATAATCCCTAGCAACACTTCCACCAATATAAAGCAATTCAATCACTATCACATCTTTGAGATATGCTAACTAGGAAATCCCTTTGTTGTTGCCAATTGGAATCAAAACATCGACACTTAACCTCCATGTGTCAAATGGAAATCCTCAGGCACACCAACACAACCAAGCCACTACAATCATTAAACTATCATCTAAAATCATGTATTTCATCCCCATGAAGTAACTATAGTGACCATCTCTCACCCAGGTGGAAACATTGAATGGATGAACTATGTCCAAAAAAATACTTACAACCAACTGCCCAAAATTTTGCTAATGCTCAACAATAATATGCTCATGAAAGGATATCTCCATAACAAACAAAAAGATACAGGGGAAGCAATAACCAAACATGAATCCAACTGAAAAAATAGGAGAGATGAGTATGGAAGTAGCAACAGGATCATCTCCTATGGTCAAATTATCTTTACCATCCAACCTCACCCAAGAACTATTCAATTGTTGGGTTGAAGAGACCATCCAATTCATATGCGAATCAAGATCTGGAGTCATGTACAAGTTGATCAAGAAGTGGGCAGCAATACTAACACTGGAGGTTGACCCACTACCACCATCTTGAAACATCTCATGGCAAGAAACTACACTTGGTCTCAAATCCTGCAATCAACTCCAATCTCACCATTGAAATCAGTTAGATCTCCATCAACCAATTGGGAAAGTGGATTGTCACGAGTCAAAATGGAATCCATCATAGATATAAGATTATCAACAAACTGAAAATTAACATCAACTCCAAAATCAAGTTCATCCTCTTGCTAATCCAAACTCCTATTTTCTAAATTTTTAGGCCATCGTGTAAGATCATACTCCTCCATTACCTGATTGACCTTCTTGGACCTTTCTCTACTCTCCTTATCCTTGAACTATTTATCCTCATAGAGCTTATCACTTTCCTCTAGAAGTGTCTCTTGGACACTGTCTAAGGTAAGCTTTTTAGATTTAAGCTTACTAGTAAGCTCACCAACTTCTCCCCTTAATTGTGTAATCACGAACAAGGTCTCATCTACAAACTTGTTAGCTACATTTCTATCATTTGTCATGTGCAAGTAGGATATTTTAATCTCTTCCATGGTGTTCTTCATTATTTTCAAATCAAAAAAGGAAACATTGAGCTTATCTTGGCCTCTTGGTGCATTTTGGATTATGCTTTCTACTTGTCTATGAGTACTATCCAATCTAGATAAAATGTGTACTTCATTTTCAACAAACACCAAGAATTGATTCTTACAACCCTCCTCATGGACTTTAATTTTTTGCAAGGTTAGAGTGCATTAATTGTATTGCATTCAAAGTAAGAATCTTCTTCGTACTTGTCATTAACATCACCATGGTTGTCCCAAATCTCATTAATTTCTCCTTGACCATCTTGATAAAAATGTGTAGCATCAGGTTGAGGATCCAAATCAACAAGGCTACTATTTCTATGCTCATAATTGTTGATGGGTGTTTTTGCACCTCTCAACATGGGCAATGCATAAGCAAACTACCTCTCTTGAAAGGCAATCTCCAACAACAAGTTGCTGAAAATTACCCCAAGGTATCTCAGTTGTCAGGTCATGACATGCTTGGAATTTCTCAGTTGGTTCAATGTGATTTTGTTGGTAATCACAAGGAAGCCTTACATGGGTTAAACTAGAAGGGAGTTGGATCCTTGGATGGAGTTCATAAGATTTTCGATATGTTGCTCTATTGCTATAATTTTAGGACAACATTCCCAAACTCCACTTTAATCTTCAAATTTGGCTTTACAATGTGCAATAAACTTTTTCTAAAGCACCTATTTAAAAGGAAAGTCAAAAGGGTAGGAAAGGGAGTAAGTTCCTAGACTTGAAACTACCAATGTACAGTGATAATGGAGGGCCCTATAGTGGACAGCCTTCCCAAAACAAAGTTCCACTTAACCAAACTAGCTTACAGTATCATGAAACTAGTGCAATATTCTGAGGTCTGCAGATTTTCAACCTATTATTCACCATAAAGCATGAACAAGAGATAGAATTTAAGTGCAAAATTTATATAATGTTCAGACTATCTTTACACTGCAGTTTATCATCAATAAACAACAAAAAGCATGAACAAGAGATAAAATTTAAGTGCAACATTTATATAATGTGCAGACTAGCTTTACACTGCAGTTTATCATCAATAAACAACAAAAAGCATGAACAAAGAAGGGCATCAACACAACAGAATTCTTCACCACCAATGAACAACATTAACTAACCTACCAAAACAAGCTAGAACACACAAAATAGCAAATTAAATCTATCCAAAATCACTAACTATGAGAAGAAGAATCATGTAACATGCAAAGGAACTCAAGAATCCACCAAAATCAATGAATTTCTATTAAAATTCCAGCAGCATGTCTTTACAACAACTCAACTCTCTCTTGAAAATGAGAGGAGACCCCCTATTTATAGTGTCCAAAAGTCAAAATTAATGGCCAAGATTCAATCTCATTGTGTGGCCAAGATTCACTACAAACTATGGTTTCACCTACCCCCAAATATTTTACAATTTAAAATTACATTTTGTCTCTTAGCCTATTTTGTCCTCTTGTGGGTAGCACTATAGCTCTTTTGTCTTTTAGTTGATTACCTTGTTGCAGCTACTTTGTGAGGAATTCATCATCAATAACCGAATTTCCTTCTTGTTTCTTCACAGTACCATATTCCATGAATTTTCTGATAAACATCTAGAGTTTTCTCCATTCCATAATATCGGATTGAAGCACCTGGAAGTTTAATTTCTTTGATCAGTTGGTAATCACATCCCAATCCTTGTCACACTTGGGAGTATTCTTCATCACTTGATTAGATTGAGCAAAGGCTCACGCAACAAATCCCATGAAATCTAACGTAAGTGCATCTGTGGTTCTACTCTCCATCTTCTTATGGAAGTACAACTTTATCTTATCTGGGTCCAACTCAACTGCGGGAATATCATAATCTATCATTAGTTTCAGGTACTCTCCACAGGCTGTCCTGATTTCTTGGACCCAATCGATATCAAGCTCCACTTCATGGAGTAACCATTCCAATGTTTCCTTTCTATGGTCGAGGCCTAGCTTCCATGTCTCGACGAGCCAATGATCATATTTTACCAATGTGAGCTCCTTTTCCCATATTATTTCGGGCATCTTGAGGATTTCCTCAATTTTAGGATATGTAATCCTGTATAGCTCGGGGAAGTCAGTGCAGAACTTTCTCATGCCCTCAAGCTGCTTTTGCACCTCTAAGAACTTGTTGGAAGTCTTGACAGTGCAACCAATGCCCATGTTTCCATTGTAGAGGACTTGTTGGAACCAATCCTTTATGGCCTTCATCCAATTCTTTCTCCTTTTCAGCTTGTCAATGTGGTCCTTGGACAACAGCTATGGTGGCGTGGATGACGTGGTGGGAAGCTCCTCGGTGGAAGACCATTGTTGAATATAGGTCGTCAAATCTGCCACTTGTGCCTTTAGCTCCTCCTTAGATGTCTTATCCTTATGCATTTGGTGCACAATGGTGGTGACGGATCCCTAAAGATGGTCAATTTTTTTGTTCTCTTGTGGTTGTTCCCAGATAAATGGTAGAAATATTATAGCTGACTCCTTCTTCCCCCATCATTGGAGTAGCTACTTGTACCCTCCTAGATCCTGATGCATCCATTGTCAGGTGGGATCTGACCCTCGACTTCTTTTCTTTCTTCATACTTATTTGTGCTCGGGCTAGAATTACTTCTAGCCTTTCCTTCGGATCCATTGGGGTCAGGGTTTTCTTTTCTAACTACTTTTCAAGCCATTTAGGCACTTGGGATTCCCCTTTTGGTGATTCATGATCACCTTCTTCCTCGCGGACGTGTTGAATTTCCATTACCTTGCCACCCGGAGTCTCTTGCTCTATATTTTCTTCTTCTTCCTCATCAGAATCCCAGATGAATACTGTTTCTTTTCTTGGGGACCCAGTGGCTATATGCTCCTTGGGGATATCCTCCCCCTCAGAGGTTTTCTCTTCTTCCTCTTGTTCAGGCTCGTATTCTTCATGATGCTCTGTCTTTGGGCCTTTCCTTATTTCAGCCTCTTTTTTAGGCTTGTCTTCTTCTTTCTCTTCTCTTTCCTTTTCTTCTTGTCCTCCTAAAAGAGGCATTTCTTTATCATCTTCGAGGCTTCTATCTTGTTTCTCAGTTGGAGATTCAGTGTCCTCCTCCATTTTTTCATTTCTATCATTCTCTTCATCAGAGGGTTGCCCTTCAACTTCTTCTCCAACATCCTTGAGTTGTTGGTCCAACTCTTCCTCTAGCTCAGGGTCGAATGTTTCCATAATATACTTTGTACCCGACTCCTCAACGTCTTCTTCAAATGATTGTGTTTCCTCCTCTTCCTCCTCATGCACCACTTTATCAATCACGAGATGCTGATATTCAGGGTGCTCATGGTAGTCATCTTCTTTTTCTTCTATCTCCTTGGTTGCTTCCCTCTCTTTCCTTTCTAATTCTTCATATATCTGCATTTCCACCTCCATCGTAGGCAGTTCAGTCAGGGGAGGAGGGACAGGGAGGTTAGCAACAACCTATGCTAGGGTAGCTTGTATCGTTGTGTTCATTAGCACCCTAGACAACTCTGTCGGTATGTTTTGCATGTTTCAAGCAAAAGCCTCTAAGAGTGAGAGGGTGGGCATTGGCATTGTTGCAGTAGTCAGTGGGAGGGTTGATGATGGAGACATGGAGGAGGAGGAGAGCGGAGAATTCGTGGTAGATGAGGAATCTATAACCATTACTTGTGTTGCAGGGGATGTGGAGGCAAGGTGGACTGAAATGTCCACCACAGGCGGAGAAGAGGTAACCATCGCCTGAAAAGTAGGAAGAGGAGCAATAGTAGTTGCAATGACAGTAGCAGTGACCGCGAGAGTGGAGGTAGCAGGTGGGTACTTTGGCTATCTTGCCTCTTCTTCCTCTCCTTCACAGAGTGATTCCTCCTGTATAGTGGGATTTTTTGTGAAACTGCCCAACTTCCTTGGTTTCTTGGAAGGTTCACCTTTCGATACTTTCCTTGAGTACACCCTTGGCTTGGGCTGATGTTTAGATGTTTCCTTCCACTTCTTGGATTGTGTAGTGAGAGGAGATACTGAAGTTTCTCCTGTCGAGGCGGCAGTGGTAGAGGCACTATCAGTTTCGCTCTTGGGTTCATCCTCGAGCTCTCCATAAATTAAAGCAACCCCTTTTAGCTTTAATTGTGCAATTTGCCCATCAATCCATTGTTTTGTCCTTGCCTCTACAGGCTTCATCAAGAGATCGAGGTCATTGACCTCTTCCTCATTCCAGTCAATTAGGGGCAGCGGTAAATTGGCAACTGCATCATATCAAGGATCAACCACTGTGTTTTCATCCTCTACTATTTGATCTGGCACAGGAAAAAATTTGACCATCTTGACAAAGTACGTTGTCATGTGCATGTAGTGCCTCATACATACTTCTTTATCATCCCTGCAATTGGCCTAGAAGTCTTCAACATTATGTAGATGGGCATACTCTATCCCGACTACCCTCTTCAATTTTCCATATGGGTCCATTCACGGTTGGGCAGTGTAGAGCTCCAAGTTGTATTCAACTAACTCCTTATTAGAATACTCCACACACTGGGATGCGGGGAGTGCATACATTCCTTGACCAAATGTGAGGGGTTAAGGGATCCCCACCCTATGTTTGTCACTCAAAAGGGTATGTGCACGCTACAATTGTCAGGAGAGTTCCAGTAATACCAACCGGTCGTTTGGGTACCGAGGAAGCTTATATGGTTTCTCTGAGAAACCCTCAGCTCGAATCTATGTGAATTTGGGAAATTGAATAAACAGGAAGCCAAAACGGTGGATGAAGGCATTGGAACTGTGTGTGACTCTTCTTTCAAAGTCGCCCCCAATCAATCTGATAATATGGTCGATGAAGGCATCATTGACCTTGTAGTAGTCCTTCTTGAAATTCCTGTATTGGAGCTGAGGATACTTATCATATACCTTTAGCTCCCTTCCTAGAGTCTGACTGGGAGCCACAAATAAGCCTTTGTATCGCACCCGGTCAGCCAACAAATAGACGAGGTATGATGTTATGTAAAATTTTGAAGTTTTCTTCACTTCCACAAATTGCTCATGCAAGCATTGGCTAATCATTCCAGCCCAATAGAATTTGGTCTTTCCCCGAATAATTTCCTCAATGAAATACAACATCCATTCCTAGAAGAAAGTTGTCGTCCGAAGGCCCATAACTCTGCTCAATAAGGTTACCAAGTCATGGTAATCCTCGTAGAAATCACTTTTGAAGAGTTCTTGGGGAACTTTTTTTGCACTGCCCATTTTCTCCTTTAGCTAGTATTGATTGATAAGCTTCCTGCACTTGAGGGGGTCAACATCCCACATGGTCTTGGCATATTCCTTGGATGTCTCTTCCATTTCATCGAAGGTAGGGATATGGAAATTCTTCCATATTGATTTGGCAGACATATCAGGCAATATATTGCAATCCCTATTAACAATTATTTTAGTATCCTCTTGATATGCCTCTCTGCAGGCCATCATGGGCTCGGGAGCAATGTGAGCAGGCAGGAAATCAGCAGCCTTGGCCAACCCACTCTTTCTAATATTCCTAGCATTCTCTGTGGTAGGATTGATGATGACCCTTTGCTTGAATTCGTCGATGTCAATATGTCCCAAGTTAGTATCTGAGATCTCTTTCTAGTCTGTGGTGAACTTTGACTTGAGGGGCTCCCCTTGGAATTTGTATTTCATTTGGTCTTTATCTTCTTTACCCCCGGGTGCCTTGGCAGCTTTCTTTCCCTTTTCTTTCTCTATGACCACCTCTGAAGGTCTTGCAACTGGTTCCATATATCCTGTAGGAAAGAGAGCCGTAAACATATTCAATTGTAAAATCATGAGAAGAGTTAGCAGAAATCCTGCAAAAAAAATGTTAGATTAGGTAACTCATCATTCAAGGTCTCAACATCTCTTTCGGATCAACATTGGGCACGTGTTTGGGGAGGTCTGCATCATCAGGTCCATGAGGGGCTTTAGTATTTATCATTTGTTACCTGGACAATTAAAGGGAGACGGTGGGGCTAGAACCCACATAGCGGACCGATGGGGGTCAATGTCTGTTTTGGAACGGCAGGAGCAGGATGAAAGTCTGCAAATGGTTGCCTGCAAGAGTCGGCCCACCTAGGGCTTGATACTTGGTCATTTTGCATTTGGGCTCAAATGAAGATGGAAATTGCGGGCTCTATAGGACGGGGAGACAGTCACCGAGGCCGTTAGGAATAGCAAACTGACCACAGCAGGTCGTGCACGAAAGTCCGCAGGGCAAGGTCTGCGAAAGGACTGACCACTTAGTCATTCAATTAGACGACATCATTGAGGTCGGGACCCACTCACCGGAAGGACCTTAGGGTTTTTCCATTCTTGGGTAGTCGTTAATGTAGCGGTGAAAGGGGAGCAGAAACCTGCAAAGGAAGGTCTGCATTGCATAAATTGCTTTGTTTTGACTCAGACGACAGACCTGACGACCGGGTCCGCCAGGTAGACAAACAGGCCCCGAAGGCCATTCAGAACAGTGGTACCAAGGCGTAAATCCTCAAATGAAAATCCGCAAGGAGAACTCCACAATGAGTCTGGACTTAAGCATTTGGTGTGGTTAATTTTGATCGGTGATGACTGGGGAAGGATCCACCTATCAAAATGACATGATCAAAAAGCCATTTAGAACGGTGAAGCTCAAAGGGCATTCTACAGGCAGAGGCCCACGCTATCGAACCTGAGGGGGATGAAGGGTCTATGTTTTGGGCTTATGAATTTCAGTTAAGTTTAGGATGACCAACTCGGGGTGTCTTCCCGCAAAGGCGGGTTCGATGAAGGTATCCGTCAATTTTTGAAGTTTAAACATTTTAGGGAAATGGCAACGACGGTAGCCATGTTGCAGGCTCGCAGGGCATGAACACCCTGGTTCAAGAATGGTCGTGAGAAGTCCAAGTGTCACAAGCCTCCAGCAAAGGTTTTCAAAGGTTTTTCAAGATTCGAAGATATGGGTTTTGACCGCCGAGGTTGGTTCTAGCTAGTTTCTTAGTTTTCTCCTACCAAAACTTACCAACTTTCATGAAAATCGAAGAAAACTCAAAGTATGACCCGGTGGCAGAAAACCAATTTGAACAGCCCGACAAAATTGATGAAGAAATAGAAAGCAAAGACCTCAAATTGGCGAAGGAGCTCGGCGAGCGCGACAGTGGCGTTGGCGGGAGGCTCTAAAAAACTCTTGGAATTCCTAACGGTGAAAATGACAGCTCAAAATGGGCTATTTATAGACCTTTTAACATTTAATGCATGCCATTAATGCCGGTACGATGGCGGGTGCAGTTGGTGAGCACACATTTCGAGAAGGGTGGCGGGAAAGGCGGAGTCCACAGAGCAGACGGCTCCCCGAACTTGGCCGTCAAGTAGACTAGCAATCAGAAATGGCATAGGAGGGTGTAGGCCCCACTGAGCAGGAGGATGCATAGAGCCCACAGTTTGAAACAAAAAAATCAAGGCAGCACTCCACATAGAGCGGCCCGCATGGGCAGGCCCGCAGTACCTAGAGGACGACAACTTTAAAGCATGAAGGAAAACAACTAGGGAAATCCCACAAAGGCCTAAGGCCTTGAAAATTTGAGGGTAGCAAAACTTGGTCAACCCAAGATGATTCTTCTAAGACTTTCTGACCACTTAAGACTCAAAAATAAGGGGGCACACAAAACGAGGTGGAGGCAAAAGTGACCTGACGAAGTGAAAAGGGAGAGGGTCCCCGTTCCGAACGGGGTGTGTGTGCTATAGGCAGAACAATAATCGAGGCTTATATGTCTTTGCTCAAAATCAACACCAAGAAATAATAAATCAGATTGGTATTCAATATCATCAACATACCTTTTGGCCTTAATTAGCTTCTTCAATTCCTCCATGCATTACTCCCAAGATGAATCTAAAACAACATTAGAATGAAAGAGAGATTCATCCCAAGATAGTACCACATCATACTTAGATGTTGACACACTTGGATCCCAAGTGAAAGCAGGTTGATTACTTCAATCAAGGTATGAGTATTCATTATGCTTCTCATGAGTGGTTGCCTATTTAAAAGACTCTACATCATCCTAGGACTGATAGCTTCATCAACATCCTTCTCCATAGGCTTGGTTTGGAATCCAAACCCAAAACCACCTGAAATCTCATCAATGAAATAAGATGAGTGACCATCAAGAGCTAATTTGGAGATATCATCACCTTTGCCTCCTCCATGTCCATCTTCTAAAGGTGCATTAGAGGACCCATCATCAATATCTTCTCTACTAGAGACATCAAGGTAGACATTAGTCTTAGAATTCTCACCAAATGAATCCAAACTAGGATCCATGGCTATCATTTTGTCTTGTTCTTCATGCACATCCTTATCTTCCATCATTGCATGCATGTCCAAAGAGTCATCCTGAAACTTTGTCACACATTCATCATGCTTCAAAGCACTCACTACATCAAAATTTGCTGCTATGAACTCTTTTGCAACCAACTACTCCTCTTCAACTTTTTGTTCAAATCTATCAATCAATCTTTGGAAAAATTCATCAAAATAATTCACCTAACTGTGGACTTGGGTGTTCATACCTTGGTGCCACCAAACATGAGCAACTCATTTAAGATGTAATATTGCATACTAAATGGCAACTTTCTCCTTCATGCGATTGCATGTGAAATGGTCCAATATTCTCTGTAACTATGCTTTGGCCGAGATCTTGTCTAATTCTTCAAAAGTTGGAATTAAAGATTTATTATTTTTACTCATGAGTTCCTTTCTACTAGAATCTGAGTGATGTATGTAGCCCTTTTTAGCCGATATTCTTTGCATCAGAGTGACATAATCACTTTATGGGACTAAATTTCTAAATCCTTCATCTTGATTAGCATAAGTTCCTTTGATGGCCGCTAGATCTTTTGCCAAATCTTTCATGGGACCCGAAGGGGGAATGGATGTAGCAAGATCACCTTCAGGTAGGAACATAGACTTGGAAGCTTTTAGATTGATTTGTTGAACCTTCAAAGAACTCCAACTCTCTTTAGGTGACACTAGATTTTGATTTGTTTTTCCCTGCAACATCATTGCCTCTCTTGTCTTTGCAATGTTAGGGTTAGAAATGGCAGATATCTAACAATTAAATGCAGATCTATGTAATAAACAGAGAAACTAAAACACACACAGAATAAATCATAACACAGATAATTTAACGTGGTTCACCCAATCCGGGCTACATCCACCAAACTGCAACCATCCAATACTTTTATTATCTAGTGTAAAACCTATTACAATCTTGCGAATAATCATGTTTTTCATCATACAATAATACCCATCTGAACCACTTTTTACCAAGCTTAGAAGCTTCCAGATTTTTGGGGTTATACAAAATCAGAATTTTCTTTTTTCATTGATTTTTCCCTTTTTCGGTGATCACGCGAAAAAATAGGAAGAAAATTTTTCTTGGGGGTTGCCGCCGAACCCCCGAGGGCTGGCGGCCCCGGTCTGGCAAGGATAGGGGCAAGGGTGTATAGTATACCATGGGCTATATAGTATAGCATGATCGTTCGCCACATACCAACAATCTCCCCACTTGGAGATTGATGGGAGCTCATACCAACACAATCTCCCTTGGAGCAGTCATGGGGCGACACTGCGCAATTCACGGCTCCCTTTGGAAATAAGTACCTTGGACCCCTCTTGCTTTCTGTTATACTTGAATTCAACCTTGAAGACCAAGCTGAAGTTGAAGGAGCTCATTCTCCCTTGTCACAAGCCGTAAACATATCTACTGGATTGACATCTGTATGTATCTTGTCGGCTTGACCTATCCATTCTCCAACACCGACTAAATGAAATGATATCTCAACTGTATGTGTTTTGTTTTAGAATGCAAGGCAAAATTCTTTGCAAGATGTATAGCACTATGGCTGTCTGTAAACAAGTAATTTTCACCTGTTGTTTTCCCAACTCCTCCATGAAAAGTTGCAACCATATCATCTCCTTTGCCGCCTCTGTTGCAGCAACATACTCTACCTCTGTGGTGGATAAAGCAACCACACCTTCTGCAATCGAGATATCCAGCTCACTGTGTCCCACCAACTGTAAATACATAACCTGTGGTACTCCGCCTGGTATCTATATCCCAGCCAAATCTGACTCAACATAGCCTTTTAAATCAGTATTAGAGCCCTCAAAACATAGACAATTATTGGATGTACTTCTCAAGTACCTGAGAATCCATTTTACTGCATTCCAATGCTCAACTCCGGGATGACTCAAATACCTACTAACAACTCCTACAACATGTGTAATATCTAGTCTTGTGCATACCATGGCATACATCAAACTGCTTATAGCTGAAGCATATGGTACCTTGGACATTTTTTCTTCCTCCTCTTGTGTCTTTGGACACATATCCTTAGTCAATTTAAATGACTAGGCAAAGGTGTCTTGACAACTTTTGCATTCTCCATATGAAATCTTTGCAACACCTTTTCAACATAATTAGCCTAAGATAAAAACAATTTTTACGTTTTTCCTATCTCTACAAATTTTCATACCAAGGATTTGTTTTGCTGCCCCAAATCCTTCATAGCAAAAATTTTGCTAGCTGTTGTTTAACTCACTTATGTGATCTATGTTGAACCAGACTACAAGCATGTCATCAACATATAAACACAAAATAAAAATGTAGCTATCATTATCCAACCTCTTAAAATAAACACAATGGTCGAGAATTACACACTTTGTAGCCTTGCTTCGACCATAAAACTATCAAATTTCAAATACCATTGCCGAGGTGCTTGCTTCAAGCCATATAAACTTTTATTCAATGCACACTAGTTTCTCCTTACCTTTGACCTCAAATCCTTGTGGTTGTTCCATATATATTTCCTCTTCCAAATCACCATGGAGAAAGGTTGTTTTAACATCAAGTTGTTCTAAATGCAAATCTTCAGCAGCCACAATACTTAAAACAATACGAATAGAAGTCATTTTAACAACAGGAGAAAAAATCTCATCAAAATCAATACCCTTTTTCTATGCAAATCCTTTACAACTAATCTAGCTTTAAATATTTTCTTACCTCCATCCTCCTCTTTCAAGCCTATAAACCCATTTGTTTGGTAAAGCCTTTTTACCTGCAAGCAACTTGCATAATTCCCAAGTCTGGTTTTTCAGCAAGGAGTCCATTTCTTCTTCCATTCCATACTCCCACTGAACCTTGGTGTCCATCTGCATAGCTTCATCATAATATTCTGGTTCACCAACATCAATTAACAAAATAGTATACAAAGAGGGAGAGAATCTTTGAGGTCTACTTATCCTTGAAGATCGTCTAACAGGAGTTTGTGGTATTTGTTGTTGTTGTTGTTGCCCAGCATGAGGAACCACTGAAACATCATTGTTTGGAATATCATCCAACACAGTATAATCATTTTCTTTCTTCTCATGCTGCAGCAACAGATCTTTGTACAACACTTTCTCATTGAATATGACATCCCTACTTCTCACAATTTTTTGACTTTCAAAATCCCAAAACCTATAACCAAATTCACCAATGCCATATCCAACAAATACACATTTCTTTGATTTTTCATCAAGCTTGGTTCTATTTTCAAAATCTACTTGTGCAAATGCTTCACAACTGAAGGTTTTGAGAAAAGAATAACTCGCCTTCTTACCTTTCCATGCTTCCTTTGGAATACCACAACCCAAAGGATTAGAGGGACTTCTATTAATTAAATAAACAACAGTGTTTACAGTCTTTGCCCACATTTTTAAAGGTAGCCCAGCATGCAATCTCATAGTTCGTGCACGCTCCATTATTGTTCTATTCATGCGCTCAACCATTCCATTTTCCTGTGGAGTCCTTGGAATCATTTTCTGCATACGAATACCATTAGAGGAACAATAATCTTCAAACTCTTTACTGCAATACTCACCACCATTATCAAATCTGAGACATTTTAACCTTTTACCCGTCTTATTCTCAACCAAGCTTCTCCATTTTTAAAAAATTTCAAATACTTCAGATTTCTGCCTAAGGAAATAAATCCATACCTTTCTAGTTGCATCATCAATGAATGTAACATAATACAGAGAGCCACCGAGAGAAGATACCTGAGCTGGTCCCCATACATCCGTATGCGTAAGCTCCAATTTCTCATCTTTCTTTTGCTTCCCATCCTTGAGAAAACTTACTCTCTTTTGTTTTCCATACACACAACTTTCACAGAAATCCATATTAACACATTTTAGACCTGGTAAAACATTATTTGAATGAATTACTTTCATACCTTTTGCACTCATATGCCCAAGTCTATTATGCCACTGTGTTGATTCGAGTCCGGCAAGCTGTATGATCTTCCTAATTCTTTGAGCTGCGACGTTCTGAACATTTTTTTGTAACAATTAAAGTAGAAGGAGCGGTATGACTGTACAAAGAGATATAAGGTGCCTACTTTCACACCTTTTGCTACCACTAAGGCACCCTTTGTGACCCTCCGGTTTTATCACTAAAAAACAACACAACCTTCATCATCTAGTTGCCACCTAAAATTAAATTTACGTTTAACTTTGGAACATGCCTTACCTCACGTAGTAGCCAATGATTCCCATTCTGCAACTTAATCTTGATTCTTCCCTTTCCAACAATCTGACAGGGTTCGTTATCTCCTAAATAAACCAGCCCAAAATCCCCTTGGACATAATCAAGAAAATAACTTCTATGGGGGGTAGCATGAAATGAAGCCCCTGAATCTAACACCCAAGAATCATCAGCATTATCAAGGGAAAGAATCAAAGCATCCTCATCAGATTTATTACTTACCACATTTGCCTCTTTACTTCCTTCCTTTTTGTCTCCTTTATTTTTTGAGACCGCAATCTTTCTTCAATGACCCGGCTTACCACAGTACCAGCAATCCCTCTTGTCTCTAGATTGGGACTTTCTATCCTTTGATTTTCCTCGTGACTTCCCACGATTTCTGAAATTGTTTCCTCTCTCCTTTGTTCTGCCCCTGCTTTCTGCATTCAAAACACTGCCTGATGTGGATGTTCCACCTGAGCTTTTCCTACGAATTTCCTCACTCAAAATAACACCAACAACATCATCAAATTTCAATGTATTCAAACCAAGAAACAGAATTGCTAACCACCATTACCAAGCTATTCCAACTTTCAGGCAAAGAACACAGAATCAAAAGAGCCCTAACTTCTTCATCAAAGTTTACTTTAACAGAAGTTAATTGACTGGTGATGTGTTAAACTCATTTAAATGATCGATGTGACCCACCTTCTACCATTTTCATATTAAATAAACGCTTCATAAGAAATACCTTATTTGAAGCGGAAGGCTTTTCATATAACTTTTCCAGGGTTTCCATCAACTCTTGAGTTGTCTTTTCTTTTGTAATATTGACGCACTGTTTGTGCTAGGCACAAACGAATATTGCCAAGAGCCTTTCTATCCAAGATCTCCCAGTCCTCATTTGACATTGCTACAGGTTTCTTGGTTTTCCCTTCCAATGGCCGCCATAAATCCTTCTGATAGAGATAGTCCTCCATCTACATCTTCCATAACTGATAGTTCTGCCCGTTAAACTTCTCAACCTTCTTACCCTCGTCTGCCATTGCTCCCACTCAACCATGAGACTCCCACTCAGCTGTGGGACCTTCCTACAGACGATAATCGAAACACAACCCGCTCTGATACCACTTGTTAGGGTTAGAAATGGCAGATATCTAACAATTAAATGTAGATCTATGTAATAAACAGAGAAACTAAAACACACACAGAATAAATCATAACACAGAGAATTTAACGGTTCACCCAATCCGGGCTACATCCACCAAACCGCAGCCATCCAATACTTTTATTATCCAATGTAAAACCTATTACAATCTTGCGAATAATCGTGTTTTTCATCATATAGTAATACCCATCTGAACCCCTTTTTACCAAGCTTAGAAGCTTCCAGATTTTTGGGGTTCTACAAAATCAGATTTTTCTTTTTTCATTGATTTTTCCCTTTTTCGGTGATCACGTAAAAAAATAGGAAGAAAAATTTTCTCGGGGGCTGCCGCCCCCGAACCCCCGCCCGGGGCCTAGCCCAGCCCTAGACCCCAGCAAGGATAGGGGCAAGGGTGTATAGTATACCATGGGCTATACAGTATAGCATGATCAGTCGCCACATACCAACATGCAAGACATCTATAATTTGTTTATTACTCCCTTGTAGATCTTGAAAGAATCTCCAATCAACATCAACCATATCTTTACTCCTATTTCCCTTTTACAAAAATATGATAAAACCCTTAGGCTGGAAATATCATGGCATTGATACCATTGTAATATCCCTCAAGTAAAATGTTAATTCAAATATGAAAATCTCATTTTTAATCAAACTCAAATTAGAGCAAATTGGGTATACTGAAATGAACCCCAAATTGAAATCAGATATTGAGAAACTGAAATGGATATATTTAAGATATTATTATGGAATTACATCAATTCATCTATCATATATATTAGAAAATATTAGTGAACAACTGCAACAAAATACATCATCAAATCTCCAAACTAGAAGCCAAAACTCACAATGAAACTAGAGTAAACTCCACACAAAATCACCCCAAACTTCATATAAATTTTTGGACAGAAAAGAACATGTATAAATAATGAAATGACATCAAAATATGCTGCTCACAACAGCAATATAATCTAAAACTCATAAATCTACACTACACACTCCAAACTACACCAAACTCCTACAATCTCACTGGAGTAAAGAACACAAATGGAAATCTTTCAACAAAATGAAAATCTCTCAATGAAATTTCTCTTGGAGACCCTCAGAACCATTTTCTTTGAGCCTCAATACCCTTGGTTTATCAACCCTAGAGATTCATCCTTTGAAGAATTGTCACAATTTGTGAGAGAAAACAATGGATAGGATGAAATCCAACTTGGAAAACAAGCAATAATATATCAAACCACTACCAACATCAATTTGGGAACCCAATCCCATGCCCAAGGGTGGGAAACTTGAATTCAAAAGGTTGTAACTCTCATCGACAAGAATAAGTCACCATAAAGTTTGTAATTCTTGCCACCAAGATGAGAATCACCAATTTGATTGTTAACATGCTCCACTAAAAACCCACGCCCAAATTGGTTCCAAAAATATAATTTTATGAATATTCATAAGTTTGTCACCCAATGATAATTTAATTAATTCATTTTGAAAACCCAACTTTCCTGATTCATATGCAGGTCCTGACTTGCTACTTAGGAAACTAGGTTTGCCAAAAATAGTGAATGTTATTTTTAGAAAAGGGGACATGACAGTGGTGTTTGATCACTTGAGTTGAATAAATGAGAAGGTATATCAAACTCATATTGCTCCTCACACACATTTGTGATTATGTTTGAGTTATTTTGGTTAGACCCCATAAGTTTTGTTGTTGAGACCTTGTAATAGGTATACAAGTATCAAGACCTTGCGAATGATGTTTAAGATGAAAATGTGTTTGATTTGTATGGATGCATGAGTTTCAGACTTCTTAAAGAGACTATTTGGACTTGAACAAAGATATGATGATTTTAGATTTTTATTTTTGGTTGGTAAAAGATGTTGTGATGTTGTTAGGTAAAAACCTCAATAGTTCAAAGTTAATATAGATCTTTTAGTGATGATAAGTGATAGTATATAGATGATTTTACTTGAACTAAGCTTGTGAGTCTAAGCAAAATAATAAAGAGTGGAGTTTACCAACTCAAGAGTAGCCAAAGCTCCCAAGCTAGTCTATCCACTAATGATAGGGACAACTCAACCCTCTACTTGAAATAGAAAATTTTAAAGCAAAAAGGTAAGTTAGTAACATATGACATAAGATTTAGCCCAAACTCTGACTATTTGGTTGTTGATTGTAAGATTGGATTGATGATTACAAATATGTTGAAAAATATTTTGTTTTTCCAAGCCTAGGATGGTAGCCCTAAAGTCTAATGAGATGTTTGATATATGAAGATTTATTTTGAACTATTCTGATGGATAAAGATGGTAGGATGTTTTAGGTCTTGCTCTAGGTCTACTTGGTCAAAAATCCTAGTAGTCTAATTGTTATAGTGTTAAAAAAACTCAAGAAATTGTCAAAATAATTATTGTACTAATTAGATGCACAAAAAAATGACATAGAAGTGCAATACATAGACTCAAAAGTGCAACTATGTTAGAGAGATATATAGGTCAATCAGTTCAAAAAGTCATAGAATGAATCAAAGTATAGGTCTATAGGTCAAAAGCACCTTTATTTTTAACAAAAGCACATTAGAATAGATTAAATGCACTAGAGAATACTCAAAAGAACAATAGTATGGCTTAGAAGCACAATTCTATGACTCAAAAATGCAACTTTGCAGAAAAATGCACAAGCAATGAATTCAAAAGTGCCACAAAATAAATCAAAAGTGCAGTGTTATGACTCAGAAGCACTGTTCTATGACTCATGAGTATAGGTTTGTGTAAAAATTGTGTTCTTACAAGTGAATGTTTTAGATAGTTTGTTTTCTTTAGAAACAAAAAAAAAAGATGGTTGATGACTTCACGGTATTAAGGTTAAATGGATTTTACTGGTTTTCACAAGAATGCACACCAAGCACATAAACAACCCTATTCAATTAGGAGTGTCACACTAGTGTAGGCCCATATGAGAAAATACCTTAATATTACTGCAAACAAATTCTCTCTTCTTGTTAGGGTTTAGGTAGATCAAAGCAATAAACATTAACAATTATATGCAGATATGGGCTAACCAAAAACAATTATATACAAGAAAATACCTTAATATTACAAGGTCTCAACAACAAAACACAAAAGAAGAATAACACAAAAGAGATCCACACAAAAATTTAACATGGTTCACCCAATATGGGCTACATCCACAGAAACTCAACCACCCAATGATTTTATTATCCAATGCAAAAAAAATTACAATCTCACGAATTACACACACCACAACTTACTTCCCAACTGCTTATAACAAGCTTTTTGGAAGCCTTTTTGGAAGCTTTTTTGGAAGCTTGCATGATCAGTCACCACATATCAACACTTCTCAATAGTCAGAAACTAAGAGTGAAATGACACATAATCAACTCCCTTTTTTCCTTACTTTGAATTTTTTAACACCTTTGGCCCAAATAATTTCTACCTTAATCAGGGAGGTACATGGTGAGTAACTTCAAGCATAATATTATACCTTGCACCACACTAGATTGATAACTAGTGGTCTTAGGATTCTAAACAATAAGGTTCTTAGTGGTATATGTGAATTGAGGGTTTTCCTATAAATGCTTGAGTTTAGGAGGGTCTCTCTTATCATCTTAACCAAACGAGTCTCGTCGAACTGAGGGTCTCGAGGCTTAGCTAGACGTGACGATGACTCACTCTTGAGGTATAAATTTTGTTGTCCCCCTTTATATACCTTGCTTGAATACATGGTTAAAGTTGATCTTGGGGTGATGAAATCCCCAAGAAGGTTCCTTAATAGGAAAGATTAAAACTAGTGCTTTTGATCCCTAGGCTTGCACAAAACACAAGGGGAGAGCATACACAATCTAGCTCAACCTTAGGTATGAACATATAAAACAAATAAGTAAACTAGAAGGTGCTTTTGATCTCTAGGATCATATATAGTGCAAGGAGAGATCATACACACCTAAAATATTACAAAAACACAACAAACATGTTCATTTCAAAACCCAAAACCAAATGTGAAACTAAGCTAATAAAAAAATTAACTTCATGCACAAAATCATGTCAGTAATCTGCAAATTAAATTTTCTTTCTCATTGTGATTTCTAATCTACACCACTTGATTAGTTTCTAAAGATCACAAAAAGTTAGCTAAAATAAAGTTCAATTCACAGCATCATAAGCATCAAAAGAACTATCATAAGTACAACAATACCTATCAAATGTGCCACTATACTTGTCAACAATGCCATTTTGTCTATTAGATGTGCTGATCTATTTATCAGAAGCATCAATTCTCTGCAAAAGCATCGATTCTCTACAAAAAAGTTGATCTACTTGTACTTGCTACAAAAAAATTTGCTAACAAAGGATAAAAACTTACAAATTGACGATATAGTCCAAAAAATAAAGTAGAGGTTAGTCGGAAACAAAAGTTTGTCAAATTTCAAGCAAATAAAGTTTACAAGTAATAGTAATTTAAATTCAATCAATAACTCAAAATATTGTAGACAAAGATTAGATGCACCAATATAGGATCAGAAGCACAAAGTTATCAAACAAAAGCACCAATTTCTATTATAGAAGTGTTGATATCCTGAACAAAAGTGCTAGTTTGTAAAACAAAAGCGTCAATTTGCAAAAAAATTGCGAATATGTAGACATAAGTGTTGATATGAACTTGTACCTTTCAAAATCATAAAAACTCAAATAAAATTGTGTTGTACCCAAAATAATAAAAAAAATATTCATTAAGGCAGTTTGGTAAATGATCAATATTTTGTAAAAATCATCATCAAAAGTCAAACAAGGTCAAAAATTTTGACCTTTTCAAAAATTTATGAAAAATAAACGGACCATATGGTTTTTTTGGGTTTATTGTCAAGAGGATGCTCACAAATTTTTTTCTAAAAATAGAAATTTGCATGCTGGCCCCTATTTATTAGGGATTCACGCATGTTGGTGAAAAACTCATATTTTTCAAAATCTGACAATCTGGGTCTCTTCAGAACGAAATTATCTACAAAACCTAGACTTCAGTTTTTCTGCCCTATTTTTTAGGAAAATGTCTAAAAATATAATCTTTGCAAAAGTGGCTCAAACTAATTTTGATTGGTTGAAAATACGCCACGATCAAGATGGTCTAGTCAGAATTGTCAAAAAATCAATTTTTTTCTCTAGTGGGCCTATTTCGCTTTTTCAAAAAAAAAAAAGGACCTTTGAGGTCATTAATGGAGGATGGCCAACTGCTAGGTGTTAGAATCAAATTCTCAAACACTGCACATAATAATCTACAGCGAAAGATGCTTGAAAAATGGTGAACGAAGGAGGGGAATTTGAAAAGTTGAAAATTTAAAAAAAAAATAAACTAAGTCTAGTAAACCCAGACACCTTATTTCAAGGAAGGCACTTAGGCTTCAATGCCTTAGTCATTTTTCTCACTTCCATTGATCATGGCCATACAACAATGAACACAGTCGTGTCAGTAACGACGGTCGACGTAGTCAACAAAGACGGTGAACGACTGGCGAGGAAAGTTGAAAATCTTCAAAAAATGTTTAACACTGGAGAAGTTGGGTGCCTTATTTCAAGGAGGGCACCCATGAGCTCATCCTTATATTTTTTTCCACATTTTTTAGAAAATGTACAATTTGACTTCATCAGCCCAGCTCAGATCCAATCAAATGCAATCAAAAAAACACTTTTTAGGGTTTAGGAAGTTGGAAGTCATCATCAGATATGTTCAAGCTCTTCAACGAATCCATCATCCAGTTCATAGGATCTACCAGACAGCGGGAATTGCAGATCAAACAGGGGTATTTCGTGTGAAAAGAGGAAAATCAAAGAAGAATTGAAAATTTCAAAAAATAAACTGTCTAGTAATCTTGAGCGCCTTATTTCAAGGAGGGTTCCCAAGACATCAACACTTAGCATTTTTTACATTTTCAGAAAATGTTAAAACTTCTTCATCAGCCCGTTTTCGGATCTTGGAAAATCAGTCGAATGTAATGATAGAGGTTGATATGAGGTATCATTCTTCTCAGATTTGATTAGGCTTTCCAGATTGACTGACTTTCAGTCTCAGTTGTTCACCAACTGGCAGGAAATGACGTCTGAACAGGGGTTGTCAGCTTCACGCAAAACAAAGAATGCAAAAAGTTGAAAATCTTAAAAAATAAACGAAGAATGCAAAAAGTTGAAAATATTAAAAAATAAACTAACACTGGAGAGGTTGGGTGCCTTATTTCAAGGAGGGAACCCAACATCCCAACAATTAGAAACTTTTGATTCCCTCCATGTTTTCTTTAGTTTCGGTCTTCGTTAGCAAGTTCGAGGATTTGCAAACATGATCAAACGTCGTCAGATGATAGAATGAAGTTGGGGATCACTTCAACAGTGGTCAAAGATTAGATTGCCATGGTCAAACAGAGATTATCAATTAATAGTGCCAATTTTACGGATCTTCAAAGTCAGAGGAAGGCTTCAATGGAGGCAGAATCAAGTGAAATTTGAAAAATTCAAAAAAATAACTAAGTCTGGAGAAGTTGGGCACCTTATTTCAAGGAAGGCGCCCAAGTCAACTTGACTTGAAGACTTTTCAAAAAAAATCTCATATGCATGCTTTGGCTGCCCTATTTTTTTAGGAATTCTTCGAGTTGATGCAAACAGAGTTAGATATTTTCGCATGATGGCTCCTAAATTTTAGGGTTTTGCATGAAAACACCTTTTTACTCCAAATTTTATTTAAGAAAGCTTTGCACATTCATTTTTCACAATTTACAGGTTGGATTTCAAAGGAAGAAACATATATTTTTCTTCTCATCAAGATATGGAAGCTCAACCGAAGACATTTTTCAACGTTCTTCATGGATTCAAGATTGGCAAGAATAGAAGCTCACTTTTTCATGGTATTTTTTTTCTAGGGCATCATTTTTCAAAAACAGGTGATCAAAATTTTCAACTTTCATCGATTTGGGTCTACTTGTTCTTCGCTCCTCTTGAAGTATGGAAAATTTTATAATTTTCAAGAGAATCTACTTTCTCATGCATGTTCAAGAAATCCTCTAATTTTTTAAAATTTGACGATTTGGGTCTCTTCAAAACGACATTCTCTATAAAACCCAAACCCCAACTTTTTTTCAAAAAAAATTGCATAACGACTACTTTTTAGGGGATCTTTCATGTTCTTGAAAAAATCTACTTTTTCAAAATCTGATGATCTGGGTCTCTTTAGAATAAGATTCTCTACAAAACCTAGACCTCAACTTTTTTTCCGAAAATCTACCTTTTTTTGGAGAAGAAATCAACAATCTATTTTTAGCTCTTGTGCAAAACTTTTTCAAACATAGGCATGTTTACAATCAAACTTCATGGTTTTCATCATACAATACTCTTCCATTGAAAAAATCAAGAGAAGCATCAGAAGCATAAAGCTGCAGAAGAAATAGAGGTCATCACTCTAGTTTCAGAGCCGCCAAAATTATCAATCAGTGAGTCACCAGTTGAAGCATGCAAAGATTTCCAAGAATAGAACTCAAGAAAAGGTGATAGTTAACTTGATGCCTTTTTTAAGTTAAATTGGTTGTTCTCATTCATGCTTATCTATTCTTTGGAAATGTCAAATGTATAGTTGGAGATTTTCTTGTTGTTAAATCAATTAATTGATGTTTGTAGTCTAGTTAACTGTTAGCTATATTTTGTTTGGTCTTAGAAATAAAGCTTGCATGTTGGCAAGACTAGTTGTTAAAAACAAGGAGATTTTAGGCTTCCCTGCTCCTTATTTGTGTATAAATAAGGGCAGCCTTTCCCATTTATTTTTTTAACCATTGTTGTGATAAAAAATTCCTAAGCCTATTTTTCCTGCTACTTTGTTATTTAGTGTATGTTCACTTTTGTTTATGTAATTTGGTTTGATCGCATATCGTATACCTATTTTGCTACAATTTGTTATCCCAGAAGTGTTTTTGTTGTTATAAAATTGAGGAAGGAAATCTCATGCCTACCTTGATCCGATCTATTGTCTCAAATCTATTTCAGCACTTTGTCTTATGTTTTTTGCCTTCGTATCTTTATTTCAACTTACATCTAATAAGTACAATGAGTCTTCGGGTGTGTTCTGGAAGAAGTTTATTTAAGTATTTGTGTTAAATCAAATCATTCCCTATTTAATTATGATTCCCAAGCTCTGAATTTACTTGAGTTATAAGAAGCATCATTATTTTAGGCCTAGTTGTAGTTGAAGTTACGAAACCTGAGAAAACCTCAGCTACGACACAAAGATTTTTATAACCTTGTGCTCTTAAGCTAAGAATAAAAAGATTGGCAGTAGTTTAGCAATTTTTTAAGCATAATCAACAAAGAGGGAGCTTCCCCTCCTAATTTGAAGAGCATTCTAACAGTGCATAACTAACTATTTCTAATCCACATTCCAGAGGCGCAAATTGAAACGCCAACAGTTTTTTGGCACCCACCGTGGGGCACGAGGCATAAAACTTCAAGAAAGCTTATGCTTCATGTCACAGGAATGACCATCTGGCATCCTATTGCATAGAACCTATGATCCAACCAGAAGCATTTGGTGATAACAATAATAATCATGTTAATAGAAATCAACAACGTCCATCCCCTTGGGGTAACAACATTGGACCTTTGGCTTTGCAAGAAAATCATGAATCTGAAGGGTCAAGGAAGCACTTTCCCCAATTGCACGACGATAAGAGTCAACAACTGGATGAACATATCTTTGCATTCATAATGACTTGCATTGTGTTGCACGTAGCACATGAAGACATTGCAGTGCATCTCTTTGTGGAGACTCTTATGGGAAATGATTTCGAATGGTTCAATCACCTAGAGTCGGGCATTATTACAAGCTGGGAAATTATGAGCGATAAATTTTTGGTGAGATTCAAGCTCACTGAAGACATTCATCTATTGTTTGCTTGACTTGAAAATTCAAAGATGGAGCACAACGATCCCATGAGGGAGTTTGTAGCAAGATTTAATCATCTTGTTACACAACTTTCTTCTACACTTAATCCATCACTGGAAATTTTGATGAGTTGTTTCATAAATACTCTTCCATCAGAGATAAGCTTATTCCTCATGATGACAAAAGAAAAAGAATTGAAGGATGCACAATAAGACGCCATCGAGTTGGAGGATAATATGATCACCTCCGACAAGCTGAAGAAGGACTCAATCAGACCTCTAGTTCAGAGTTCTACAAATCCACTACTACAAAAGGTAGCCAATGAAATGCTTGCACTACCACCACCATAATACCAACCTTAGCAACAATACCAACCAAAGAAAAATAATTTTCAATATTTTAATCATTACAGGCTGGGATTTCTAGCACCTCCACCAAGACAAATAGTTGAAGCTACACAAAATGCAATATTTTATTCTTTCCATGAGATTGATGCACATACCACCTTCTACATGTCCTTAAAATTTAAGAATTAATTAGATCATGGGATATGTTGATGCTGCACCCAGTTCAAGTTTTGTCTCTACACCAAGTTTGAATGTTGTCTTACCATAGATAGACAACTTTGATGCTGACTCTACTGCTAGACACTTTAAAAGTGAACCCATTATTGAAGAAAAAGAAGACTTCCACCACTACTCTCTTGCAGGAAATCATGGAAGATATTCAACGCCCGTGTTTACACAAGCTTAGTACTTGAAAGTGCAGAAGGAAGAAGAAGAGAGGCAGAGAACTAAAGAACAAGTTAAAGAAGTGGTTGCTCAAGACCCATCTCTAGCCAATTTTGACATTGTAAATTCCCATGATGAAGACCAAAGTTAAGATTTCACAGTTGGAGTACCTTCATGATCATCCTGAGCAATTGGACAGAATAATACAAAATGTAAAGAAAGAGGCTTCAATTCATCCTATATTGCTTGAATCGTCCATGTTAGTAGAAGAAAAGCCCAAACCCTTCTATATATCTCTATATATAGGAGGGTTAAAATCAAGCAATTGCATCATAGACTCAGGACCCTCAAACAACATCATGCCTCTACAAGTGATGAATGCATTGGGACTTTTATGCACTAAAACACAAGACAAGTGTTATTCACTTGAATCTAGGTTGGTGTCATTGGTCAGACAATTAGAGGACGCTCAAGTAAGGTTGGTGGCTTGTCTGAATAAAAAGATAATGATGACCATCCTAGTGGTTGTCATTCTAGCCAGCTATGGGATGTTATTGAGCTAAAGCTTCTGTAGAGATCTTGGTGGTGAAATACAGTTAGATTGGTCATCCACGACCATTCTTGTAAAGGAGGGCCAAATCAAGATAGAACCTGAGCCCAAATCTTGATTCATAGTGGTAAAATCCCTAGACCCCCCAGCCCAAATTCTATATCAATAAACGGGTCTTGGTAATTATGTGACGCTGTCAAAGATGGAAACTGAAGACCAAAACATTGCTTGTTTTGAAAAGAGACTGACAAAGGATACAAAGTTATGGACAATGCAGTTCAATGGGGGTTGTTCAGTTGCAGGTTCAAAAGTAGGGGAAATGGTCATCTCCCCTAAAGGACAGTTGTACCCAGTTGCATAATGCTTGCAATTGGAATTCGCTGAAACTAAAAAAGAGGCATTTTTGTTAAGCCTCAAAAATGCCGAAGTTATAGAAATCAAACTCCTATGTGTAAAAGGGGATGTAGAGTTGATCGATGAGCCAATCAAAGGATATTTCTAGGTCAAAAAGGATCACCTACGACATTATAGAAACTGAGTTTGGAACTCGATCGATTGGTTTGAAGCATTCGACATCCCGAGGATGGACGACAACAAAATTGATGCCTCAGTGGTATTTGCTTCCCTCTTTGCTCCATATTCTAACTTTTGTCAGGGTGCCTTTGCCTAGGTGTATGAAGATTTGAGAATCTTCTTCCCAGAGGAATTGTCTCCTGCAATACCCATCAAAAGAGAAGTGAAGCCTTTTAGGCAGAAGCAACATCGTTGTAATCCATTCCTACTGCCACATAGCGGGAAATATCTAAAGCACTTCATTCCTTCGGGGATGGAGTGATTTTATTTTTAGTTTTTCAGTTTTTGTAATGTTTTCCCCCTTCCATAATGTTTACATTATGTCATAATGTTTTTCCCGGTTCCACAAAGTTTTCGTTGTGTTCTAGGTGATTAGGTAGTCTTGTTTTAGGTGATTTTAAGGAAGTTCCAGTTGATAGGTGATTAGGAAATTATCCTAACTCTATTGCCCAACTAATAAGACACTGATCTATGCTTAAATATCTAGAGATTCTTGGTTCTCCTATGTCGTAAGTATTCGACATGGTCCCCAGACAAAGCCGATTGTTGAACCCAAAATAAAAAAAATTGCTTCATTAAGGAATTTTGGTAAAATGGTCAATATTTTGTAAAAATCATCGTCAAAAGTCAAACAAGGTCAAAATTTCTAAAAATATATTTTTTGACCTTTTAGAAATTTCTGAAAAATAAACAAACCATAGGGTTTTTATGGGTTTTTTGTCAAGAGGATGCTCACAATTTTTTTCTAAAAATAGAAATTTGCATGTCGGCCCCTATATTTTAGGGATTCACGCATGTTGGTGAAAAACTTAGATTTTTCAAAATTTCTGGGTCTCTTCAGAACGAAATTATCTACAAAACCCAGACTTCAGTTTTTCTACCCTATTTTTCAAGAAAATGTCTAAAAATAGAATCTTTGCAAAAATGGCTCAGACTGATTTTGATTGGTTGAAAATACGTCACAATCAAGCTAGTCCAGTCATAATTGTCAAAAAATCATTTTTTCTCTGGTGGATCTATTTCACTTTTTCAAAAGAAAAATCATGACCTATGGGTCATTAATGGAGGATGACCAACTGCTAGGTGTCAAAATCAAAGTCTCAAGCACTACATAAAACAATATATGGCAAAATATGCTTGAAAAATGGTGAACGAAGGAGGGGAATTCAAAAAGTTGAAAATTGCAGAAAACAAACTAAGTCTAGTAAACTTAGGCACCTTATTTTAAGGAAGGAACCTAGGCTTCAATGTCTTAGTCTTTTTTCTCACTTATGTTGATCATGCATGTACAATAGTGAACGCAGTCTCATCAACAACAACGGTCAACGCAGTCGACGAAGATGATGAACGACTAGCGAGGAAAGTTGAAAACCTTCAAAAAATGGTTAACACTGGAGAAGTTGGGCACCTTATTTCAAGGAGGGTGCCCATGAGCTCATGGCTTAGAGATTTTTTTCCACAATTTTTAGAAAACATGCAATTTGACTCCGTCAGCCCAACTCAGATCCAATCGAATGCAATCAAAAACAATTTTCAGGGTTTAGGAAGTTGGAAGTCATCATCAGATATGTTCAGGCTCTTCAACAAATCCATCATCTAGTTCATAGGATCTACTAGACAACGGGAATTGTAGATCAAATAGGGGCATTTCGCGTGACACAAGGAAAATCAGAGAAGAATTAAAATTTTCAAAAAATAAACTTTGGTAATCTTGGGTGCCTTATTTCAAGGAGGGCGCCCAAGACATCAACACAGCATTTTTTACATTTTCAAAAAAATTTAAAACCTCTTCGTTAGCCTATTTTCAAATCTTGGAAAATCAGTCGATTGCAATGACAGAGGCTAGCATGATTTATCATTCTTCTTAGTTTTGATCGAGCTTGCTAGATTGATTGACTTTCAGTCTCAATTGTTCACCAGTTGCGGGAAATGACATCTGAACAAGGGTTGTTGACTTCATGCAAAATGGAGAATGCAAAAGGTTGAAAATCTTAAAACATAAACTAACACTAAGAGGTTGAGCGCCTTATTTCAAGGAGAGTGCCCAACATCCCAACACTTAGAAACTTTTTGATTCCCTCTATGTTTTCTTCAGTTTTGGTCTTCATCAGCAAGTTTGAGGGTTTGCAAACATGATCAAACGTCGTTAGATGCCAGAACGAAGTTGGGGATCATTTCAGTAGTGGTCAAAGATCAAATTTCCATGGTCAAAAAGAGACAAAGATAGGCTTCAACAGAGGCAGAAACAAGTAAAATTTAAAAAATTCAAAAAATTAACCAATTCTAGAGAAGTTGGGCACCTTATTTCAAGAAAGGCACCCAAGTCAACTTGACTTGAAGATTTTTCAAAACAAATCTCATATGCATGCTTTGGCTACCCTATTTTTTTAGGAATTCTTTGAGTTGATGCAAGCGGAGTTAGATATTTTTGCATGATGGCTCCTAAATTTTAGGGTTTTGCATGAAAACGCCTTTTAACTCCAAATTTTATTTAAGAAAGCTTTGCACATTCATTTTTCATAATTTACAAGTTGGCTTTCATAGGAAGAAACATATATTTTTCTTCTCATCAAGATTTGGAGGCTCAAACAAAGATATTTTTCAACGTTCTTTGTAGATTCGAGATTGGCAAGCACAGAAGCTCACTTTTTCATGATCTTTTTTTTAGAGCATCAATTTTCAAAAACAGGTGGTCAAAATTTTCAACTTCCATTGATTGGGGTCTACTTGTTCTTTGCTCCTCTTGAAGATTGGAAAATTTTATAATTTTCAAGAGAATCTACTTTTTCATACATGTTCAAGAAATCCTCAAATTTTCAAAAATATGACAATATGGGTCCTTTTAGAACGACATTCTCTGCAAAACCCAAACTTCAGTTTTTTTTCAAAAATTTGCATAACGACTTCTACTTTTTAGGGGATCTTGCATGTTCTTGAAAATATCTGCTTTTTCAAAATCTAACGATCTAGTCTCTTCAGAATAAGATTCTCTACAAAACCTAGACTCAACTTTTTTTCTAAGAATCTGCCTTTTTTTGGAGAAAAAATCACAATCTAGTTTTAGCTCTTGTGCAAAAAAATTCTGAACATAGGCATGTTTACAGTCAAACTTCACGGTTTTCATCATACAATACTCTTCCATTGAAAAAATCAAGAGAAGCGTCAAAAGCATAAAGTTGTAGAAGAAACAAAGGTCATCACTCCAGTTGTAGAGCCACCAAAATTATCAATCAACGAGTCACCAGTTGAAGCATGCAAAGATTTCCAGGAATAGAACTCAAGTAAAGGTGGTAGTTAACTTGATGCCTTTTTTAAGTAAAACTTTTTGTTCTCATTCATGCTTATCTATTCTTTGTAAATGTCAAATGTTTAGCTGGAGATTTTCTTGTTAAATCAGTTAAATGATGTTTGTAGCCCAGCTAACTGTTAGTTATCTTTTGTTTAGTCTTAGAAATAAAGCTTGCATGTTGGCAAGACTAGTGGTTAAAAATAAGGAGATTTTAGGGTTCCCTACTCCTTGTTTGTGTATAAATAAGGGTAGCCTTGCCCCTTTTTTTTTTTAACTGTTGTTGTGATAACAAATTGTTGGGCCTATTTTTCCTGCTACTCTGTTATTCAGTGTTTGTTCACTTTTTTTTATGTAATCTAGTTTGATTGCATATCGTATTCCTATTTCACTATAATTTGTTGTCCCAAAAGTGTTTTTGCTATTATAAAATTGAGGAAGGAAATCTCATGCCTACCTTGCTCTGATCTATTGTCTCAAATCTATTTCAGCACTTTGTCTTATGTTTTTTGCTTTCGTAATCTTTATTTTAGCTTACATCTAATAAGTAAAATGAGTCTTCAGGTGTTTTCTAGAAGAAGTTTATTTAAGTAATTTTGTTAAATCAAATCATTCTCTGTTTACTTCTAATTCTTAGGCTCTGAATATACTTGAGTTATCAGAAGTGTCATTAGTTTAGGCCTAGTTGTAATTGAAGTTACAAACCAAAGAAAACTTCAACTACAATGCAAAGAGTTTTATAACCTTGTGCTCTTAAGTTGAGAATAAAAAGATTGGCAGTAGTTTAGCATTTCTTTTTAAGCATAATCAACAAAGAGGGAGCTTCCCCTCCTAATTTGAAGAGCAGTCTAACTATGCATAGCTATCTGATTCCAATCCGCATTTCAGAGGTGCGAATTGAAACTCCAAAAAATTGTTAAATTTAGGGACATTGGTCCCATTGAGCGCACCAAAATGTGAGTGTATTAAATTAATGAATATGAGACTAAGAATACATGAATACAAATAAGCCCAATTGGATAATTCAATAACTAGCTCAATGAACCATGTGCACAAGCATTGTAAATCAAATCAAGTCAATCATACCTCCATAAGTGTGCCTATTCCTTACTCCATTGTACTTGATAATGATGTAAAAGTATGTATGTGGATTGCTCTTACCTTAGCATAACCTTGATTACAAATGGGCCTAGTGATAACACGTATTTCTCAAATAAATTGTGGATAGATTGAGGGCTTGAATGATGGGTGATTTTTAGATTTCACCTGATATCGATCAATGATGTAAGATGATTTAGAGATCAACAAATGAGATTAATTAAGGGATCATAATGAATGTGCAAATGACATGCGTCATGATGAAGGACTTGATTGGTAAGTTAACTGTCTACATGGATAAGTGAAGTGGACGCATGGATGAGTGAAGCAAAAGTAAGAGTGATCAAAGTTTTTTAGTTTACTTTATGCATGAGAGGAAGATATAATTAGAAAAGAAATAAAATATCAATTTTTTTATTTTTTAAAAGAATTAAAGATAGAAAAATATTTAATTTAATTTAAAGGAAACATTAAGTAATGAAATAATTAAAATTATTTAATTATAGTAGATGAGATGAATAAATGCATTAATTAATTAAATAATTAAATCATTTAATTAAATTGTGGAAGGAGACAATTTATAAATTAATTAAATAATTAAAAGTTATTTAATTTATGTGGATAAAAGAAAATTTAGATATTAATTAAATATAAAAATTATTAGAAGAAAATTTAGATATTAATTAAATAATTAAAAATATTAATTTGTGGATAAGGGGAAATGGGGAATTAATTAAATAATAATTATTTTTATTTAATTAATATTGATGATGGAAAGTGATGAAAATAATTAAAGAATTATTTAATTAAGGATGATAATGTGTTAGCTTAATTAAATAATAATAAAATATTTAATTAATATTGATGGACAAATTTAGGGGAAATGATGAAGATAAATGATGAATTAAGCGGACTATGTTAGTCATTTTTAGGTGTCTGTAAATGGACCAATTAATATCAGATGGTAAATACAAGTTGTATGTGGTGTATAAAATATGTCAGTTTAAACATAATACAACATAATTAATGAAACATTATATTAGAGAATTCAAATACAATCTAATCGAATTGAAACAAACAAACTCTCTAAAGTTGTCCCATTGTCCTCTATCTCCAAGTATTTTTCTAGTCATTATGTGGCTCTCAGATTGTTTGTATGCACAAGACTTGTCAAATGACAACCTGAAGAACGAGATGCTAGAAATGCAATAAACCTTTCTACATGATTGATTGCTAAATGATATGTTGTAGATGATTGTGCAAAGATTATGATGATACTATAATATTGATAATGGAAATGCTATGATGCAATTACAAAAATTAAGATGCAACTGGTGCTAAAGCCATGATTTAACTAAATGATACTAAATGCAAATGCTAACAATGCTCAATACTCAAATGCTAAGATAACAATGCCAAGGAAAATTTTGTAGAGTGTAATTATGCTCAATTATCTATATGAAATGTTGTAAATGAGGTTGTATTTATAGATTTCTCCAAGGCATAAATTGATGTGGCACGATTCAACGGTCTAGATTCAATCTAGAGAGATGAACGGTGGAGGATGAAGAAGTTAGAGAGAATCAAGGAGAGTGTTCCCTTTAGTAGAACAAATTTCCAAACTTGTGGAGGAGAATCAAATGGAGGAGGAAGCCAAGTGTCTCAAATTGGTTATAATTTGTTGAGATAAATGTCAATTTAAATATTAAGAATATTTATTTTCATGACACATGATGAGGTGGAAGATGAGAAGTTAGTAGAAATGTGACTAAATTCAAATATAAAATTTGAATTTAATAAAAGGGAGTTAATTAAATAAAACCAACTAATAAAAGTTGTTTATTTAATTAAAACATGAAGAAAATGATTTAGAATAAGAAGAATTAAAGAAAGTGAACTATATAAATAAATTTTACAATTTATTTATAAGTAGAAGAATTAAAGATTTATTAATTAAATAACTAGTATTTGATTAATTTCCTCTAGACCAATTGTAGGTGTATACATTTTGCCCCTCTTTGAAGTGATGTGTTTACACATTACTTCAAAGAAAATTTTTGATAGTGTTGATAAAAAAAAATTGGCATGCCCCAAAGACACTGATTTTTGAGTGATGTTGGATATATGCCCCCTCGGGAGATAAATCGAGAATTTTTTGAATTTTTAGGAATTGTTTGAAATTTTGATGATTTTCTAATGATGTTCAAATTTTATGGTGTTGAAAAGACTTATCTCCCGATAAATAATACTAAACCTACCATATTTGATTAATTGATGCCCTAGTTTTAAAAAAAACAAAACAATTCCACTTAATTACCCCTTTTAAAAATTCAAAAGGTGAAAAGAAGCTCATTTGAAATCATTTGCACTTTGGAGATTGAGCAAGTTTGAGCAAATTGAACAAAATGAACAAAATGGTGATCTCGTTCCAAACCCATCGATTCGAGCGAGTTTGACATCACAACCACCCAGCCGCATATGGACCTCTGGTACGTACCTCGAGAAACCCCTTGTTGAAATTTGAAATGTGTTTTTCCCGCATTTTTTCATGTTTTCAATTGTGTTCTTGCATTTTAGCGCATAGGGTCTCTGATATAGTGCATTAGGTTGTTGTTTTAGTGCATAGGGTTAGCTAGCGCATAGATGCCATGAGATAGCGCATTGAGTTGATGTTTTAGCGCATCCAGAGAATTAGCGCATTTAGATTAGGATTTAGTGCATTCATGATATGTTTTGGCACATAGGATGATTTAGCGCATATAGGTCATGACGTAGCACATCTGTTGATTTTGGTAGTGCATAGAGAGTTTTAGCGCATTTGTGTTGCAAAAGTGGCACATTGATGAATTTTGATAGCGCATTTGGTAGTTTAGCACATTGGGACCTTGTTGCAACACATAGATGGAATTTTCTAGTGCATCCAGTTTTTCAGTGCATAGAAACACTGTTTTAGCGCATCTACACCAAATTGATGAAATTTTGATTATTCTCCTTGATTTTGATGTTTTGATGATTGCATCAGTCGTCATTGTGATGATGTTTGATGATTTCTTGATGATTGACCTCATGATAGGTGAGAGTCAATGATAGGATAGATGATGAATAACCTCATGACAAATGAGAGTCGATGATAAACGCTCTATGAGATTTGATCAAGATCTCCTTTGAGCTGATTAGATTGATTGACAAGTTGCTTGATAAGATGTCGATTTGTAATACGTTATGATTATAGGAGGATTTTAGGATTCTTCAGTCTCAAGAGTGATTCCCGAAGACCTGGGATAGGATTCCGCAGCTGGTGCAGGCTGATTTAGATTTGATTGCGCGATGTGGGTTGACTTCTTTGATCGATATGCCCTAGTATAAGATCAACAGGGGACTTCTAACTGCTTTGGCTCAGAGGTGGCATAGTGACCACAACACCTTCCACTTAGCCATTGGTGAGATGACAGTCACGCCAGAGGATGTATATCATATCTTGGGGATTCCGGTTATTGGTGAGCTAGTGGTTTATGACCACACGAAGTAGGGTGGGACTGATGCATTGCGAAGGATTTTCCATGATGATGAGGTTAGCGGATATGAGATCCTGTGGCGAGAGATGGTTGCATTATATCAGACACTACCTTGTGTGCTAGTTGGATTCATTGGAGGTTTTCTATGTCCCGACCATAGGTTGAAGGGATTATCAGTTGGATGGGGTCGTATACTAGAGAGCATGATTACACAGGGGATCAAATATGCCTGGGGATCCTGCATGCTAGCTCATTTGTATCATGATCTTCATCAAGTAGTTTATCTTGGTGTTGCTAGTCTATCGGTTGGGGTTACACTACTACAAATTTGGGTGTGGGAGCACATAGCTGTCACTCGGCCTGTTGTAGACAAAGATCATCCTGTTGGGAGACCTTATGTTTTTGGATATATAGGCCCAGTTGTCCAGCATAAGCTGTTAAAATTAGAGTATTGGTGGCGTGTATTGGATGATTTGGAGACAATTACATGGCGACCACACTTGGACTGTGAGCAGTGGCCAGAGGACAATACTAAGATGTCATTTATTTTCAGTTCCAGATACTTGATTGGGCGGACACCATATGTGCTCGAGAGATTCATGGTTATGAGGGCGCTTCGACAGTATGGCAGAGCTTAGGTTATGCCCCAGGGAGTGGCAGTGTATGCTCAACAACGACGGGACATTTTGGAGTGGGGACCCACCTTATCCCATGATGCTTCCTGTCAAGAGTATTTTGGATTACAACCCCAAATATGGCATTACCATCCTGAGATCGTTGATGTGCTGATATTTATTTACCCATCCTTTCCCCAAGATATCCAGCCCAGAGGAGCCAGTACCAGCCATGGATGATGATGAGAGGGCAGCACTGCATGCACCTAGATAGAGGAGAGATGGGGGAGATGGAGATGAGGAGGAGGGAGATGGCGGTGATGGAGGAGGTGGTAGAGATGGAGGGGATAGAGATGGTGGAGGTGCAGGGCCGATATTGGATGTGAGAGTGACTCAAAGGAGGAGATCCACGGTATTTTTAGTAGATTTATTTGCCATCACATCAGCATCAGGCACAGATAGCTGCTTTACAAACATAGTTGCAGACTTTATAGGCATAGCTGACACAGGCACAGGCACAGGCACAAGCACAACAGAGAGAGATACCTTGCGATAGAGATGTGAGCATGCAGAGGCTTTATTAGAGAGGTTATAGTGAGTTGCCGATGGGACCAGTACAACAGATATGCTTAGAGAGGTACGACATTCTGCCAGGGAGGCTAAATATTATAGGTTGTGTTATCATGAGGTAGTGCCTGAAGAGCAGGGTGTCAGTTATGCACAATCTGCCAGTGCCAGATCAGGTCAGAGCCACTCACAGACGACTAGCAGAGGTGTGACTGGGCCACCTCCCAGAGATCCAGGTGTAGGACCATTAGGTGGTGCAACAAGAGGTGCAATGGGGCCAGCATTATCTGGGGGGAGTAGCACATAGCTCCTGATGTTGACATTTGACACTTGATGATGTATTTAGACTTTATGTATACTTTGATTCAGTCAGAGACACGATGATTATTCTACCATTTTGATGATGTACCTCTCCATTTTTTACAATATCATTGTACACTTGACATTTATTTTGAGATTATATATGATATGCAGCCGATATTATTAATCTATATGCTTTTATGATGGATGCTTATAATGGATGCATTTTAATTTTTGTTCTATATGATATGTGATGTTTATATGATGCTTATATGATTATGACATGATTATGTGTGGATGCAATGATGAAATTATTGTGCATGGATTATGATTCTATATGACTGTATGTATGATAGTTTTTATGTTATATGAGATGGATTTGATTATGCAAATGAGATTTAATTACCCTTTTGTTTTTTTGTATTTTTGTAATTCAAATATATGATCTAATGCATGGATGGATGTATAATGGTTCTAATGCCTGTATGATATGATAATGCTTATGCAACTATATATGTGAATGATCTTGTTTTTGTTAATGTCAAATGTACTCAATCTTTTGATGAGAGATAGAATCAGTTTGAAACTTTTTCTAGCCTTGGAGAAATCTAAAATGCAAATGCAAAACTAATATGAATGCAATCTATCTTAACCATGCAAATCTAAATATGCAAAGTTGTCATTTTGTCAGCCGATTTCTTGTGCTTGGTATCATCATTGAGCCTTTTAATATGTTGAAATTTAGTACAAAAATCGATGGTATAATTAGACCATAATGACCTGAGTACAACTTCCATGGATTTTTGATATTGCAAGGTAACACAAGCATCTAGGCATAATTGAATTGAGATGACCTGAGTATTGCTTGCGTAAAACAGACAAGAGTTAATCCTTTTCCTATGAAAATTCATAATGTCATCAATGATACTTTGTAGAGAATGTCCCACAACAATTTGCATAGTAATAATGATTAACTCACAAACAACAGACAAAGAAAAAATCACTCTCGATCATAGCTCCTCTAGTCCATGACATCCTTGAGTTGCTCCAAAAAAATGATAACAAAAATCAAGATACAACAGTTGAACATTCATGCTAAAGTGATAAAACCATGTTTAAGAAAAGTATCATCTATTTAGATTTGTTTTGACTGATCTTGCTGATTTGGATGGTTGATGTTTAAAATTTTGATCAATGTTCAATGTTGAGTTTTTATCGTGATTGTTGTGTTCGTTGTCCAACTGTTTTCTTGTTTGTTGTTTTAAGATCAACGTAGATTGCCCCCAGTGAGTTCAGGATTTTTCCCCCAGTGAGAAACCAACCATTTATTATGGATATGCACAATGATAACCAAGCCAGGATGAGACACAACCACGATGCTCAGATATGTACATTGAGGTTCTTCTTATTAGGAATTGTGATGGCGAAAAGCAAATGACCGACACACGCTCCAATAGATGGAAAAGCTAATCTATCACAAATAGCGCCTATTGCCAAGTTTTCACTAGTTTTTATTGCACTTTTTTAGATTTTATGATTTTTTTGTTGTTACCAAGATGCCTGTTTGCCAGGTTTCTATCAAGGTAATGTTTTTTTTGTTTTTTGGTATTTTTTGTATTTTTTGTATTTTTGACTTTTTTGCTTTTTTCGGATTTTTTTGCTTTTTCAATTTTTTATTTTTTTTTGCTTTTTGACCGTGCACTAGATGAGTTAGGTGTAAAACTTCTTGAGATGAAGATTGTTGATGGGTTCTTCAAATAGGTCCCCTTTAGGTGTAGACAACTGATATGCTCCAGATCCACAGCTTGCCTTGACGATGCCCCAATCCTGTGTGAATGACCGTGTTGGATGAAAGGACCTAATCAACATGAGTAGTATGAGTGGCAAGTATGAAGGACGATAGATGTGATAGATAAAAGAGGATATGGTAGGATCCCTAATGTGCACACTACGTGGGCCATCAGGCTTTAGATGAAAAGGAGATTGGGCAACCAGTGAGTTATAGTATGTGAAGGGGTCGTCATCAAAGACACACTGAAAGACATCACCAAGGGAGGTGTAATGAAATAACGGATATGTGAACATGGATGGGTGGAATGGAATATGTGGTATGAGTGAGGGTAACATGGATGGAGACCTTAGATCGACAAGTTCTTTCTTTGATTTTCTTCCTTGATAGATGCCCCCAGTGATTCTTGAGGGAGAAGCATGTTTGGAGATAGACTTTTGCTTGCTTTCACTTTTGACTTTTATTTTTGATTTGTCTGATAGCTTTTTATTTTGGCTATGGGAATTGTTTGGATCTTTTTTCTTTTTTGATTTGTCCAATAGCTTTTTATTTTGGCTAAGGGACTTTGCTTGATCCTCTTTTGTTTTTGATTTGTCCAATAGATTTTTATTTTGGCTAAAGGAATTTTCTTGATCTTCTTTTGTTTTTGATTTGTCCAATAGCTTTTTATTTTGGCTAAGGGACTTTGCTTGATCTTTCTTTCTTTGCATGCTTTCTTTTGATTCTGGATCTCCATTTGAAAAAGGCACTTTTACCTTTGATTCTTGAATTGCCTCCTTTATATTTTCTTTGGGTGATACTTGTTGATCTATGTCTACAAGGTGGATGAATGTGGGTGAGATGGATGAAATAGGTGAAGTGAGAGGAATATTTGGTGGATGAATGGGAGTGGTGATGCCATCAATGGAGTCTGTGATACTATCCTTTTTGGTACTGTTAACATCAAAGGAAGCTTGCACATCCTTAGTGACTTGGTAAGATGGATTAGTAGAGGAAATAATAGGAGATTCATATCCTAGCCTAGGGGCAAGTGGGATGGAAGGATGATGGTTGGATATCCTCATCAAGGTCATGATCAAAGAGCAGGTTATCATAGATATCCTGGTCAAATAGGGGGTTATCATAGGTATGAAAAGCTTGAGTGGAAGCATATATGGAAATGACAGGTGTATCATCAGGATCACAAAAGGTTTCAATCTAGGCACGGTCATCTTTCTGCATTCCTTTAGTAGTTGTCTCGACATCATTGTTGGAATTATGACCCTTCTCGATGACAGTAGCCATGTCTTTTGCTAGCAACTTATCCAAACGGTATTCTCCACATCCCATATCATGAATTTTGACCTTGGGGTTTGATAGTGTGGTAACTGAAGTGGATGCTTTTAAGGATTCAGGATCAACATATGTTTGAGATGGAGGTGCTTCATGATTGCGAAGGATCAAGATTTCAGCTTTAGGGCTTAGATTATGGCAAGACATGAAAGCATTGGGATCTCCTTGTATTGTGATTTCAACTCCATTGTGTGGGAATTTGATACACTGATGGTATGTAGAGGATACTACTTGCATTTCATGTATCAAGGGTCTTCCAAGGAGGATGTTATAGGTCAAGGGGAGATCAAGGACTTGGCAAACCACATCCTTCACCACAGGGCCAACTCTGATTGGTAGAGTAACTGATCCTTTAGATGAGCGTTCCTCTTCATCATATGCCTTCATGATAATATTTTTACTGTAATCTATTGCACTTTTTGAATATCCCAAGCATGGATAAGCTTTGAGGTGCATATATTTAGACCAACTCCTCCATCTATTAAAATATGTTTGACTAGATGTTTATGGATTAAAACCTCAATATGGAGTGGAGCATTGTGTGGATGAGTAAGGGATGAATCATCATTTTCTAAAAAAGATAGACAATGGGGTGCAGTTGAATGTCACATCATGGCTTGGAATTGAGAAACTTCCAAATCAATTGGTACTGGTGGGTTGTCCTGTTCATCCTTGATTTTGGTAACATTACTTTGATTATCAACTACAAAAATGTTAAAGAATGGTAGAGTCATAGACATAATTTAAATTTTTCCCTTAGGTGTTTGTTGAAGAGGATTCCCCTTTTTCGTAGTTTGGTAAAGGATTTTTGAATGCTCCATAATTAGTGTTTATTGTAGGTTCTTCAATTGATATTTCCTTTCTATCTATCAAATCTTGCACCAAATGTTTCAGTTGCATGCAATCATTTGTTTTGTGACCCTTATTTCTATGAAAATCACAATAATGTGCATCATTCCACCATGATGGTTTAACCTGTGGTTCCCAATCTCGTGCCTCTGGTAATGTTATAAGCTTCATTACAAGAAGCTCTTTTAATGTTGATTCAAGTGGTTTTCCCAAAGGTGTAATTTTTTTTTGATTTGATGGTGTTTGATATGGTGGTGGTTTAGATTTAGTATTGTTTTGATTGCTCTTTTGATTGGTGTTTTGATTGGCCCTAGGTGTAATTCCTAATAGATTAAAGACTGGTTTTGCATTATGTGTTTCAGCTGCACCATCACCAACATTCTTGTTTCTTTTCCAAAATTTAGGTTTCTCATTGTTGTTATAATGATTGGAGGAGTTTGTTGAGTTGTTTCCTTCATTGTATATTTTTAAGACTCCTCTCTTAACCAAGGCTTCTTCGATTTTGAGTCCATTTTCAATCATTTTCTCAAAGTTGGGTGGACATTGCAATTCGAGTCTATAGCTCATTTCATCATTTAGATTGTCAATGAAGATTTCCATATTTTCCTTTTCAAGTATAGGACAAGGATATCTAGCAAATAGTCTTCTCCATCTTTGTAAAAATATGAGGAATGATTCACCCTTTTTCTATTTTGTGTTGAAAAGATACTTCATGGTTATCTCGTGTTGGATATTATATGAGTATTGAGTGATGAATTTATTAACTAGCTCTTGAAAGGATCTAATACCGGGTGGGAGTTTTGAAAACCATTCCATGCAATAGCCACCTAAACTTCATGGAAACAATCTCATCAAATAGGTCTCTTCATGTGCAAACTCAAGACTCATGGTGCGAAATTCTCTTACATGATCTATAGGATCAAATTTTCCATTATACTTGTCATATTTTGGAAGATCACAATTTGGTGGAAATGGTATCATGTTCAAGATTCTATCAAAGGGATAAGGGTAGATATCTTGCAACAAATATCTTTTTGTGGTCCCTCTTTGCATGTCTTGAATCTGTTTTTGAAGATTTTGTATTTGTTGGGTCAAAGCATTCATTGGATCAATATTTTGTGAATCAGCCTCTATCCTCTTGGGAGTTCCTTTTAATTGATTAATGTCAAAATCATTAGGAAGTTTCACACCTTGGTTGGCCAACATCAGAAAATATTTTTCTCCATCTTTTTCTAAAACCTTTTCCATGAACTTGTGGAATTTGGGATCTTGTTGAGCTGTTTGAATGTCTTCATCAGTGATTTCATCAGTTTCAGGTTGGTGGAATCTATGAAAGGGATTTTCTTCTGCTTCTGCCATGGTGGTTTGTCTTTCAATTTCCTTCTCTTTGAGCTTTTGTTTTTTAGATCTTGTTAAAACGGGCATATAATTGATAAAATTTTACTAATACTTTGATCTTTTTTTAAGAGTGCTAAGGAGATTCCTTAAGTCAAATAGAATGATGAATTCTATTGATGAGACTAAGGTGATAAATCTGATGTACAACATGTTGTTTCATGATGAAGGATGATAGATCCTGATGATGAAACTTGACTAACAATCAGATGATAGGTTTTAAGATTTGGCACTTTAAGATGGTTTGATCCAAGTTTAGTTGAAAGAATTTCACTTGCAAAATCCAATTTCTCCAAGTTTAAACTATTGTGGTGAATAAGGAATGATTTGTATTATGGAAAAATTCCCTAAATCTGATTTTAATTGTCTGACAAACGTTCAAATTAGCTCTCTATTTATGACTTAGATGGATGCGCTAAAAGATGACACAAATGCACTAAAACATAGATTGGATGCACTAGACTATTCCCTAGATGCACCAGAACAAGAAATTATTGTGCTAAAATATCTGAGGGATGCGCTGGAAAAGACTGTGTATGCACTGAAAGGTGTAATGGATGCGCTAGAATATGAGTCAAATGTGCTAGATTGCCCCCTATATCTCCTGGAACAGAAAGCTAATGTGGTGGAAAGATTTGATGAATGCGCTAGAAAATACTATGTATGTGTTGAAAGATGTTACAGATGCGCTGGAAAAGACCCTAGATGCACTGGAGAATGAGCCAAATGCGCTAAAAACAAGCCAAAGATGCACTAGACTGCCCCTAAATGTGGTTCAAGTTATCTAACAAATGTTCAACCTAGTTCTCTGTTGGAATATCAGTCAAATGCGCTAAAAAAATTTGCAAATGCATTGGAGGATGGGACAAATGCACCAGAACATGACCTAAATGCACCGAAAGGTGTGATGGATGCACTAAAACAGAAACCAGATGTGCTAGAATATGAGCTAAATGTGCTAAAAGATGAGCTAAATGCACCAAAAGAGAGCCTATATGTGTTGAAAAATGAGGAAAATGCACCGAAATAGGGAGTGTATGCACTGGAAAAGAAGTTGTATGCACTGAAAAATGAGTCAGATGTGCTAAAACAGGTAGCTAATGCACTAAATTGGAAATGGTCACCATTTTTGAAAGGTTTGTTTGGTTTTTTCTGCTTTTGGATCAATGAATTTGAATGTTTCTGGTGAGTGATCTTTTGAACATTAAGCTTTCCTGGTTTTCTTGTTTGTGAACCATGTGAATTAAGTGCTTTTTAAAATGGATGATCTCTTGAAAAATCATATCAAACATAGCAGCAAGTTGTAAAACAATTGTTTCACCCTATGAGCTAAACATTAAGTGTATGTTCAAAGATCTAGTATGATCCTTTTGATTTCCACAGGTATTACACAATAGCAAACAGATCAGTCACTTTTATAATGTCAAGGGTCATTTATAATATCACAGCCCACATCTTAGAACTACGTCAACTCACACAGTCATGTCACCCCCTAGAGGGCGCCCGTGTTTTTGCCTTTCCCGAGTCTTAACCAAAGTTGAATCCTCCACTTTTGGCCAGTAATCCCTAGTAGTTATATGGTGAGTATCTTGGGGGCAGATTCTTCCCTCCCCTTGCACTGTGAATATTAAAAATGTTCAGAAACTGACTCGACTAGCTACTACACTTAAAGTTCTTAGTAAGGGTTTTCGTTTGGTGCAAAAAAATGATAAACTCCCTTAGGAGACTTCCCAACCTTTAGAACAAAGGCTTTGAGGATGGTTATCAATGCACACCACTGTTGATTGGAAGTTTCCTCGCAATCACATTTGATTATAGCAGGTTGGAATACTTGGCTTTAGACGTTCCCACTTAGGTCGTTCCCGTAGGATGAGTACTTTTTTCCACTACGGCAAGCCTTCTGTAGTTTTAGATAATTGTCTTTGACAATGTTTAAATCACTTCCAAAACAGAGAGACATCAATTAGTTTCCTGAATTTTAAGTTTCTGCAAATAAAACTTAATGTGCTAAAATAGAAAACATATGCGCTAAAAGATGCACTAGATGCGCTAATAAGCACCCTAAATGCGCTAATCTGGAAAGCAGAAAAATGAAAACCCAAATCTTGTATGCACTAGAAGAGAAGCCAAATGCGCTGAAAAATCCCACGGATGCGTCGAAACAGAGACTGAATGCACCAAAAGAACTGATAGATGCACCGAAATAGAGACAAGATGCACCAAAAGATTAGATAAATGCGCTAAAAGATGCTTTGGGTGTGCTACATTGACATTCGCGATCAAACCTGTGGACAAAAACTTGCTAGGAAATGTTAAAAACTGGTCTAGGCCCCACAATGGGTGTCAAAATGTATTTGGTGTATAAAATATGTCAGTGTAAACATAATACAACACAATTAATGAAACATTATATTAAAGAATTCAAATACAATCTAATCAGATTGAAACAAATACACTCCCTAAAGTCATCCCATTGTCCTCTATCTCCAAGGATTTTTCAAGTCATTATGTGGCTCTTAGATTGTTTGTATGCACAAGACTTGTCAAATGACAACTTGAAGAATGAGATGTTGTAAATGCAATAAACCTTTCTACATGATTGATTGCTAAATGATATGTTGTAGATGATTGTGCAAAGATTATGATGATACTATAATATTGATAATGGAAATGCTATGATGCAATTACAAAAATTAAGATGTAGCTAGTGCTAAAGCCATGATTTAACTAAATGATACTAAATGCAAATGCTAATAATGCTCAATGCTCAAATGCTAAGATAACAATGCCAAGGAAATTTCTATAGAGTGTAATTATGCTCAATTCTTTATATGAAATGTTGTAAATGAGGTTGTATTTATAGATATCTCAAAGGCATAAACTGATGTGGCAGGATTCAACAGTCTGGATTCAATCTGGAGAGATGAATGGTGGAGGATGAAGAAGTTAGAGAGAATCAAGGAGAGTGTTCCCTTTAGTAGAACAAATTGCCAAGTGTCTCAAATTGGTTATAATTTGTTGAGATAAATGCCAATTTAAATATTAAGAATATTTATTTTCATGAGACACATGATGAGGTGGAAGATGAGAAGTTAGTAGAAATGTGACTAAATTCAAATATAAAATTTGAATTTAATAAAAGGGAGTTAATTAAATAAAACCAACTAATAAAAGTTGTTTATTTAATTAAAACATGAAGACAATGATTTAGAATAAGAAGAATTAAAGAAAGTGAACTATATAAATAAATTTTACAATTTATTTATAAGTAGAAGAATTAAAAATTTATTAATTAAATAACTAGTATTTAATTAATTTTCTCCAGACCAATTGTAGGTGTATACACAAACATGTCACAAATAGTAATTAATGAAGGATGATATCACTTAGCTCTATGATTGAAGATGATGTTGATTGATATAGACAATGAAGTTGATGCATCTCAAAATTTATAGATGCTCTAGATAGTTGGATATGTAGTTCGCAACTAGAATATTCAAATTTTCTTTGTGTTATCTAGACATCACATATATCTAGGTCTACATTATGATTGTGGACTTTTTTTGTAACTATAAACACAACTTGTGTCGATCTTTGGATTTTATCCCATGAATTATCAAATAAATAAATTGCTAGATGTCAATATTCTTTTTTGTACTCTTAAGGTTTTTTGTCAAGTTAATGATATTTAAAAATACCTTGATAGTCAATAACCTTTAAACACACACATGAATGATAGAATGATTGGTAGGTGATTAAATTGTACTAGGATGTGTGTGATCATATATACTAGATTCGTGATTTGATTTATTTGTAGATGTTGACGATAATCTTGTGATAATAAATGATCCTCTCTTGTTATTAGGTGATGAATATTTAGTTCCTAGATAGATAAAAGTGAATGCAATGAATGTATTTTGATACATGAAGAGAACATGAAATCATGAATGTTTGTGCATTAGGACCAAAATTTAAGATGGGGGTTGTTGGCCGAATGTTAAATTTAATTTTAAAGTAAGTGGATCAAGATCGTGGTTGCAAGGATGATCTTATACATGTGGACTCAACTTGGGTCGAATAGCTAGGTTGAATTTATGTTTAATAAGATTGAATTATGGATAAGAATTGGATAATAATTATAATTAGATAGGTAAGACAATTGAAATAGGAACGTGTGCACATAAGCACTGTGTTAAGCAAAAATTATAGGGTTAGGTACAAGCAAGGATAAATACATAGGTACAACTATGCACAAAAGTAAGCCATTTCTAGCTATATAAATGCATTAAGAGATTGCCTAAAACTAAGCACACAACTAAATGGGAAATGCATTGATGATGTGTTTTTCACATTATAATCTTATTCTCCATTTCAATCCATTCCAACCAATCAAGCTTATATGGGTGTATGGTGTGTTGGTGTTTCAATTTGCACCTCTGGTGTGTGCATTGGAAACAGACAGCTATGCACAGTTAGACTACTCTTCAAATTAGGACGGGAAGCTCCTTCTTTTGTTGATTATGCGTAAAAAGAATATTAAACTAAATTCCTATATTTTTATCTCAACTGAGAGCACAAGGTTTATAAAACACTTTGTTTTGTAGTTGAGGTTTTCTCTAGTTTCACAACTTCAACTACAACTAGGCCTAAACTTATAACACTTCTATCTCCTCAAGTAAATTTAGAGCAAGAGGATTTAGAAGTAACGAGGAATGATTTTTGGTTTACACAAAACTTAGACAAAATTTTCTCCAAAATACATCTGAAGGCTCATTTCTCTTTCAGATGTATGTTGAAATAAAGTTTATGAAAGTAAAACATCAAACGATAAGCTTGATCTTAGAATTCCCTCAAAGGCTCATTGCTCTTTTGAGGTGTAGGATGAAATAAAGATTATAAACACATAACATTTAAACGATAAACTTGCTTTCAAAATTCCCTCAAAGGCTCATTGTTCTTTTGAGGTGTAGATCAAAATAAAGATTATGAAAACAACAATATCATGAAAAGATCTTGAGACTTTGGATCAAAGCAAGAGTGGGAATATGATTTATTTCCTCAAAAATTTCCAACAACAATTACACGTTTTGGGACAACAAATTGTATGAAGAAGACAAACTTACAACATACAATCAACCAAAATACACTGAACAAAGTGAACATATATTGACTAGCAAAGCTTGAAGGCGCTACGGCTCAACAATTTTGTATAGTAATAATGATTCATGAACATATATTGAATAACAAAGTAGAAGGCACTAAGGCTCAACATTTTGTTATCACAAGCACAGTTAAGAAATAATGAGCAAGGTTGCTCTTATTTATAGACAAACACAGGAGTAGGGAACCCTAAAATCTCCTTGTGTTTAACAATTTGTCTTGCTAATCAACAAGATTTATTCCTATGTCTAAACAAAGATAACTAATAGTTAACTGGAAAGACTACATCAGTTAACTGATCTAAAACTAAAGAAATCTCTAACTGTACAATAAATATCTCCAAAGATAGACATGCATGAAAAGTGGACGGTCAATTAGAATCAGAAAAGGCCTCGAGTTAATTGTTGTCATTACTTGAGTTCTATTTCTAGAAATATCTACATGCTTCAATTGACAGTTGACTGATTGGTAACTTTGGTGGCTCTGTAACTGGAGTGATGACCTCTATTTCTTCTGCAGCTTTATGCTTCTAACGCTTTTCTTGATTTTTCTCAATGGAAGAGTATTGCATGATGAAATCGTGAAGTTTGACTATGAACACAGATATGTTCGGACAAGTTTTGTGAAAAAGCTAAAAATAGCGTCACCAAGAGGCAGAAAAAGGTAGATTTTTGGATAAAAATATGAGATATGGGTTTTGTAAGGAATTTCATTCTAAACAAACCCAAATCATCCGTTTTTCAAAAAATTGACCTTTTCAAGAACATGCAAGAATCCCTTAGAGGTACAAGCTACGAAGTAATTTTTTCTCAAAAAATCTAAGACATGGGTTTTCTAGGTGCTTGAATGTTGAACAAACCCAGATTCATCATTTTTAAAAAAGATGATTTTTTTAGAGAACCTAAAAAGTGGAGGAAGTGGGGCAATTTTTTTGAAAAAATCTAGGACGTGGGTTTTGTGGCCAATTTTATGTTGGACAATCCCAGTTGTTCAAATTTATGAAAAAATTGATATTTGTTGAACATGCAAAAAACCCTAAGATAGAGGAAGTTGTTGAAAAAATTTCCAATCTTGGAGAAGATTGAAAAAGAAGATAACCCAGATTGTCAGAAGTTGAAAATTATGAACTGTTGCCTTTAAAAATTGATGCCCTGGAAAAACGCCTTATGAAAAGATTGCAACTTGAACTCAAAAATATAAAGAATGTTGAAAACCCTTTCCATTTGATCCTTCAAATGCCATAGAGAAGAAAATTTTGTGTTTGGCGTTTGAAGTCAACTTGCAAGAATAATGAAAAAGGATGCCCAAATGCTTGATAAAAAGACTTTGGAGGTGGAAGCATCAGTTAACTCGTGAAAACCCTAATTTTAGGAGTCATTTGGCCCAAATATCGGTTAACTCAGAGACTCCCTAAAATTTTGGGCGGCCAAGGCATGAGAAAATTCTTCAAAAATCTATAACTCAAGTTGACTTGGGCCCACCTTGAGATAAGGTGTCCAAGCTAACCAAAGTAAATTTTTGAAGAATTTCCATCTTTTCTAGTGATAAAATGCCTCTGTTTGATCCTTGATTCTAGATGCCTGACAGGTTCTATGAACTATCTGACAGATTCACTATGGAGTGTGATCAAATTTGAGAAGATCATCTTGGGAGCTACAAACCTCAAAAACTAGTTTTGGTGGCTTAAAAATCTAGGCACCCCTAGCCAACAAGGGTGCTTTTGGCTCCAACGTTAACCATTTTTTAAGTGGTTTTCAAATTCTTCAATTTGCACCTCTCGTGCTTCGATTTGCAATTGTCGTCGACTGATGGATCTCGTGATCAGGCTGAGATATTCAATGGAAAGCCTAAAGAATTCCAGAAAGGATGACTGGTTCTGTAGATCTTGAAAGCTGATTTTGAAGGCTCAAATTTCTAGGCGCCCCTAGCTAGTAGGGGCACTTTTGTGTGCAGAAGGTATGATTTTCACTTTGTTTCCTTGACGAAAACACTTGAATTTGATCTTTGTTTGTCAGTGTTTGACTTCCCCGATGAACTTGCCAACAAAATCATCACGAAGCTTGAAAAAATCTGAGGAGGACCTACTAGAGGTCGAGAAAGCTAAAAACTAAAATTGATGCTTCAAAATTCTAGGCACCCTAGCCTGCAGGGGCACTTTTCTGCTCTAAACTTGATTAATTTTGAGTTTCTTGACTTTTAGCATTTCTTGCTTGATCTTTTTTTTTGAGCATCTGACATGTCCTATGAACTAGATGTTGGATTCATTGCGAAGCTGGAAGAATTATAAAGACCCCCAACACTGCAAACCCTAACAAGTGCATTTGACCTTTTAAATTCATGGGCACCATTGGCCAGTAGGGGCGCTTTTCCTTCAAGAACTTGATGATCCTTTCATTTTTCATGGCGTGTCTTCACTCGATATGCATTTCGTAGCATTTGATGACTCCTCTGGATTGGCTAATGAATTCATTGGAAAGCCTACTTAAATCTAGAAAGAAATTGTTTGCAGCTACAAATCTTTAAAACACTTTTGACTGCCTAAAACCTTAGGTGCCCTTCGCCAACAGGGGCACTTTTGTGCTCAATACTTAGCCATTTTTTTATGGTTTTCATCCTTCTCAAGCTTCACGTTCACTGTGTCGTCGACTGCATTGACCGCGATCACTATCCGCCGACTGCGCTCGTCGTCCATGTGCAACACCAACACTAGCCTTTCATGTGTTTGTCGATTGCGTTGGTCATCGTTGCTGATGTGTTGACTGTATTTATCATTGCATGTGTATGATTTGCGAAGAGTCCAACATTCCAAACTTAGTTTATTTTTTGCAATTTTCAACTTTTTGAATTCCCCTCCGTTGTTCACCATTTTTCAAGCATTTTTCATCATAGATTGTTTTGTGCAGTGTTTGAAGCTTAGATTCTAGCACCTAGTATCTGGCCATCCTCCATTGATGACCTTGGAGGTCTTAACTTTTCTCCTGAAAAAGCGAAATAGACCCACCAAAGGAAAACTAACTTTTTGACAACAATTTTACAGGATTTGGACCATTTTTACCAAATGCCTTAATGAAGCAAATTTTTTATTTTGGGTACTGTGAATACAAAATTCACCATGCTCCCTTTGGGTTTGATTTTTGGCTATCGGCCCATGCCTTTGACGAATTTCATCGGCCCCTTTTTGGTTGTCACCGCAACCTCAACCATGTGTTTGCTCATCCAATTTCGAAGGAGTTTTCTCCTTGCTCTTCTATCGGCCCCCGCTATGCTCCCACATGTCTCCATCGTGGTTTATTTTGATCGCTTCCTTTCACTTCTCCATCGGTGCTCGTCTGCGTGCCACGTAGCTTTCGTTCGCATAAAGATTTGACGAACCCCACATGCGACGTCTATCAAACATTATTGCTATGTGTCATCCCCACGCATGTTTTCTACAAAGGAAGGGTAAATCAATCATGGGTAGTGATATGCTGCCATGCATCTCTTCAGTGCATGTTGCTTCAACGGAAGGAATAAATTGACCAAGGGTTGCGATCTTCTACCATGTCTTCTAACTGCCTATCCAAAGAGGTGACACTTGTCTACACGGGTCTTCGTTGGGACTACTGCCATCATTCGCAAGGGATGCACTTGAATGGGGGATGACCAAATGCTATGTCTCAAATATTTTTTGTTACAACGGCCGAGGAAAATCATTGCCTCAACATCATTGCTCAAATTTTGAATCTTCTCAGTTATTGCTCGCCAGGCAGTGGAAGGCTCACTATAAATACTGCTCTCTGCTTCAGAAGAAACTCCGGAAGGTTCCAAAGGTTCCAATGTTCAAGGTTACATGTTTGGAGATCACATGCTATTTCACCAGTTTTTAGAATTACAGGATTTTTGAGAGACCAAGCCTTCGTATTGTTTAGATTATTGCAAGAACTCATAGACTGTGCCATTGTTCGGCCTCTCTGTTTCTTATGCTATTGATAAACTTTATGTTGTGCCATTATTGTTTGAATGCTTTATTTGTCGTACTTCTATAATTTGAATGCAAGTTTGTTGGTTTAGATCATGTCTTTCGACTCTTCTTTTCAGTAAATGGGCGTGATTATTATTTTATGTCATTGAATGAGTCATTCATGCTGCAATCCTTAAGTTTTGTTATCCTAAGACATGGTAAATTGCTAAGCGGGCCCTTAGAGCATATCCAAAAGATAGGTTTATTGTGTCTTTTATCTACATTCTGACGCATCGCCTTAGTTAGATTCTTTAATTTTTATATCTGCTTCAGTTTCCCATTCTAAAACCCCAATTATAGAAGAAGCCGACATCTTTAAAATCTGGAGGTCACTCAGTTTAGTGCAATAAGTCCCCCATAAATTGAGTTTCCCACAAAGGGTTGTTACCTTGCCAAATTTTGGTATCAACAATCTTTCTTTTTCCTGGCACGCCCGGTGGGACTAAGCTTCAATGAACCTAATTTCAAGAAGGGTGTATGAGTCATCGGCCTATTACTAGGTCCTAAACAACAAATAATCCTGGTTTATTAGTACCACCATTAGGGACAGTACAACCCGCGACCCAATTAGTGAACATTCCACTCCCTCCTCCCTTTCTGCTAGCCATGTTGTTTGCCGCTAACAGAAATTATGTGGCATGGGATGCAAGAAGCCCTCTTTTTGCACCAATAGCGCCTGTCGTTTGAGTCGCTATCCTAGTTTCTACGTTAAAGGCTATACCTAAATTCACCAGAGATGGCTCAAGAACGTCATCTAAATACTTGCAAGATGTTGCAGACGTATGTCTGGTACATGGGGTTACAGCCCAAAATGTGGCATTAAGGCTACTTGCCGCCTCTTTCAAGGGAAAGGCACTGGATTGGTATTGCACGTTGCAAGCAAACACTATCAGTACTTGGGATGATCTCAGGGAGACTTTCTATTAGATATTTTTGAATGAAGGAGACTAATCACCACTCTATTATTAGCTCTCGGTCATAAAGCAGGTCCCGCACGAAGCCATGGCTGACTTCCATGCTCGGTTCCATACAAGTTGGTAGAGGATTCAAGTTAACATCCACCCACCACCTGATCTGGCATTCGTGTTCTACTTAAAGTCTATCAATCCTAACATTTCAATGATGATCCAGTCTCTTGGCGGAACCACACTACCAGGTGCATATAGCATCGCTATCAAGGCAGAGAACAATTTGATAGACAACTGGAAATTGCCACCTCGGCCCATCATTCCTATATTCCCCGAGATATCAGTTCCTACCCAGGAAATTCCTTCTACTAGCGCATAGGCTCCTCCTCAATCCATGTACACATATCTGAGCATGCCGCAAAATGTTGCCTCTACATCCGGCTCTTCAAAAGAGGATATGAGCGAGTTCAAGGAAATGTTGCAAACTATTGTTAATGAGATAACCATTATCAAGTGCAATCAGGTCGTACCTCTGAAGCCTACCTACCAGAATTATCAAGGTGGAAGGTCCCCTTACCAACAAAACTAGTTCCAAGGAGGCGCTCACATAAATCGGTAAGCGCAAAAACCAAATCAAATAGTACCGGTACCCACTCCACTACAGAGCACTAATCTAAGTTCGAACAGAGAGCTGACTGCGGGACAAAACAATTTAGCGAATGACACCAATCCCTAGTGCTTCCCTTGTGGCGATTCACATATGCCCCAAAATTTCTCGCGCGACAACCTACAACAAAAGGTGGTGGAGCATCATAGCCAAGCCACAACGTCAGACTCTGGAAGCTATGTGTATACCTCTAAGTTACAAATGGACAATGTGGTGCTCACTACGCATATGCAAGGGATGTCACTAGAGCAAGAAGTGGACATCGCTTCTGACCACACACTCTTCTCATGGATGGAAGAAGTAGTGTTTGCCAATGATACATCCGCATCTAAAATGTCGCAAGTACAATCTGAATGCAACACTTGATCAAAGAGGAGATTTATGGGCGAACCAGTCATCCCGCAACTAGTCAGTCTATAACCTAAAAGTTATCCTAACCAGACGCCTAGTACCTTTGCAGCGCTGCCGCAATATCAGCCACAAAGAGAAATTGTTATAACAAGAGCAAAGGAGCAGAAACCTCTGAATCTGCCACCGTTCAATGTGGTCAAACAATTGAAAAAATCATCCGCTAATGTGTCTCTGTGGGATATTCTAGCCATCCCAGAACAAAAGACGCTACTACAGAAGGCTCTCAGAGAAGATGTAAGTGCAACGCCAATGGAGAAATTTCCCAAAATAAGGGTTGTTGATCAAACATGTTCCGCCAAAGTTCTTACAAATAACACAGCGGAAGCCCTTGCTGAAGTAAGAGATAAGATGAAGCCTCAACCCTTCTTCTTAACTCTCATTATAGGGGAGAAATTATTACACAATGCCATGATTGATTCCAGTGCTAGCACCACAGTTATGCCTAAACAAATAGCTAAAGCTTTAGGACTCAACTATGAACCCTTAAAAAGAGGAGTAATGTAACTTGATGGAAACAGAGTCGAAACCGTAGGTGTCATCAAAGCACTCCCCTTGACTCTATTTGCTTGCCCTAGTAGCATAGTGTCGCAAGACACTATGATCATAGATGTTCCCCCCATGTTCGACCTCTACCTATCCTGAGAATTTTACTTCAAAAGTGGGTGGATATTTGTCCCTGGATTGGTCGCATTTGATCCTTAGAACCAAGCATGGTGCAAATATGAAGATAGAATCTGAAGCGTTACATTCAGAACATGTAGTTGATGAAGCCATGATCAATTTTGAAGTCGCGCATACCTCTATCACCAAGCGAGAAATGTATTGCGCTAAGCTACTAGAAGATGAAAAAGTGACCGGAGACCGAAATGATCAAGAAGATGTTCTCCTGAGTGAACATATAGATACCGACCCTTTCAACAACTACCATGCTACCGGGATGGGCACCTATGTCATCTACGATGAAGATCAAGTGCTCCCAAAGGTTGTCAAAGAATCTGAAGGTGATCAAGCTTCAGAACTATGGACATTGCACTTCGATAGAGCGAGATGCAAGAATGGTTCAGGAGTCGTAATATGTTTAATATCCCCATAGAATGAAAAGACACTAAGGACCTTTTGCTTCCAGTTCACTTGCTCGAACAATGAAGCTGAATACGAAGGACTAGTGCAAGGTATTAGCCTTGTGGAACATATGGGCATTAAGTAATTGATGGTGTTCGAAGATTCCGAACTAGTAGTCAATCAAGTTTGAGGGATTTTTGCGGCCAAGAATGTCCGCATACGATCGTATAGACACCGATTTTGGGACCTGATTGAGGGTTTTGAAGCCTTCAACATTCAAATGGTGCCCTAAGAATAAAATATAGATGCGGATCGCATGGCATCAATCGGATTTCAGTTTGATCCTACCTCCGATCTCATTCACAACAAACACTCTATACGAGGAATAGTCTGATCGACGATTCCAGACAATGACCAAAGCTGGAAAGTGTTTGACAATGATGAACACATTGCCTCATTCATCCATCAATAGAGAGAGTTTTTTGACCAACTTCAACCAAAGATTGTTGAAGCCTATGAAGGACAGATCATCTAGCTGAAATTCAACAAGCTTCCAAAAGGATTGGTAACTCTCAAAAACCTTTTCAATTGTGACGATTCAAGAAATAACAAATGGAAGTTTGTAGCAAACAAAGGTGACTATGCAGACCTTCAAGTCGGAGATGGAAGGAAGCTCAAAGTCGGGAAGGAAATCCCGCATCACGATAAAGAAAGACTTATCGACTTTTGCGATAAATACGAATGAGTGGTGGCCTGGTCATACGACGACCTCATGGGATATGATCCCAATATAATTGAGCACACAATTGAGTTGGAAGAAGGTGCAAAGCCTATCCACAAAAAACAAAGGCCAGTCAATCCAAAGATTGAAGCGCTAATGGCGCAAGAATTAACAAAGCTCATCCAGTCATGGATTGTCTTCTCAATCAAGCATAGCACATGGGTATCCAATTTGGTTCCTATCCGAAAGAAGAATGGAGATATTCACCTATGTGTGGACTTTCAGGACCTAAACAAAGCATCCTTGAAGGATCGTTACCCGCTACCTTCAATGGAGTCAATCCTGCAAACAGTGGTAGGGTTGGAGATGTTTTCCCTGTTAGATGGCTTCTCTGGCTACAATCATATTTGTGTCAAAGAAGAGGATAAACATAAGACAATTTTCACTACCAAGTGGGGAACGTTCGCATACGCTAAGATGTCATTTGGCCTCTTAAATGTAGGAGCTACCTTCCAGCGGGCAATGGATATTGCTTTCAGTGAACTAATCAACAAGATTATCCTAATCTATTTGGATAATTTGACGGTGTTCTCCAAATCCAAGGATGATCATTTTGATCATCTAGAGATGGTGTTCAAGAAATCCCAAGAGTTCGGGATATCCCCAAACCCCAAAAAATGTGTCTTTAGAGTTCTGCAAGGCAAACTACTAAGGCACGTAGTGTCCAAAGAAGGAATTTCAATTGATCCTGAGTGGGTGAAAGAAATCAAAGACATTCCTCTCCCAGTCAACAAGAAAGGTGTTCAATCCTTCTTGGGGAAGGTAAATTTCATTAGCAAATTTATTTTTGATTTTGCAGGAATAATTAGGCCAATTATCCTAATGCTAAAAAAAGGATCAAATATTCAAATGGACAAAAGAAGCCAGAGAAGCCTTTGAAAAATTCAAGGATGCTATCTCTTCCGCTCCTGTTCTAGTCAACCCAGACCTATCAAAGGACTTCATAATGTATGTATTTAGTAGCAAGTCAAGCATTGCTACTGTCTTAACTCATAAAGATAATGAGGGCAAAGGGGAAAATCTCCCAGCCCTGAAAGAATATGAAACAAACTACAATTTTTTAGAGAGGCAGGTGTTTGCAATAGTTAAGAGACTCAAGAAGTTTCAACATATAATCTCTTGCAATAAGGTAATTGTCTATGTTTCACATTCTAGTGTGCGCGAATACACCATGGAAGGAGAAATCACCGAGAAAAGAGCTAATTGGATCACCAAGATCCTCGAGTATGACATTGAGGTCAAACCTACAAAGACTGTTTGGGGAAGAGGACTGTGCGAATATCTTGCACAGGATGAAGAAATGGCCACCAAAGAAGAGCAGTCGGAGCTAGTCTTAATGAACGAGTTGGAGTCCAAGGGTTGTTGGATGGCAGATAGAATAAGGTTTATGCATACATGAAAGTATCCACCGGGCCTTCCTTCTCAAAAGAGGAGATTCTACTGGTTGCAAAACAATGGATTCACGCTCATTGAAGGCATCTTTTTCAAGAGAAATTTTAACGGCATTCTGTTACGATTTGTTACAACAGAACAAGAAAAAGGATCCTTGACACTTACCACAACAATTCTGCGGGTAGGCATTTCTCCGCAAAGACAATCACCATCAAAATTATGTGTGCGAGGTATTTTTGGCCGACGCTATTCAATGATTCCTACTCCTTGGTGAAGACTTGCAAGGAATGTCAGTTCTTCGCAATGCCTCTCAATCCGATAGTGGTGGATGAGTCATTCACGCAATGGGGTTTGGACTTAATCAGAATGATCAATCTAGCCTCTAATGCAAGACATAAATGGATCTTAATGGCCACAAACTACTTCACGAGATGGACTGAAGCCATGCCACTAAAGAATGTGACAGAGGCATAAATAGTGGACTTCCTAAAGGAACTGGTGGCAAGATTTGGCCCGCCAAAAACTATCATCTCTGACAATGCTAAAGCTTTCCTAGGTTCCAAGGTAAGTCAATTCACACTTACACATGACATATTCCTTAAAACATCATCAAATTACTACCCGTAGGGGAACAACTTAGCCGAATCAACAAACAAGAATATGGTCTGGCTCCTCAAAAGAATTGGGTCAGAATATCAAAGGGAGTGGCACCAAAACCTCTGAGCAACGCTCTGGGTAGACCACATAACTCCAAAGCAATTCCTCAAGACTTCACCATATGAGCTAGTTTATGGAATGGAGGCGTTGTTTCCTATCTCTATGGAGATTTTGGCACTGCAATTGCTAAAGTCTCTCGAGGTGGAGCAAAATGACACAATGGAGGTGCGGTTAACCGAGTTGCTAGATACAAGAAAAAATGGAAAAGTCCCTAACGGCCATGACTAACAGCCAGCAAGTGGTTAAAAGGTGGTTTGACAAGAAAGTGTCTGACCAAGGCCTAAAGTGTGGAGACTTGGTGCTAAAATATAACGAAAGGGCCACAAAGCCAAGCCAACACAAAAAGTTTGATAGCCTTTAGGAAGGCTCATTCAAAATAATTCAATGCAGGGAGCACAATGCATATGGGTTAGAGACTATGGAAAAAGAAGCGCTGGGAATTCTGGTCAACAGAATTCACCTGAAGATATTCAATTAAGCTTGCTTTCCATACCCATCTAAATATGTTTATACGCTTTTTCCCTTCTTTCCTTTTGTTTTGTGGTCCAGTCTTTTCATTTATTCTATGGTCTGAGGCGAAAAGAAACAAGTGACCCATTATTGCTAAGAGTAAGAGAAATGAACTCATAGCTGAATAGATCAAAAAATTAAACACCCACATGCAAAACTAAATTGATACATACATGCTAAAAAGAAAAAAATGACCCAATTGAAAAATCCAATAAAAGGCAACAAGATGATTATATAAGGATATATTTTCATTATATATGCTTTGATATTTACATTTTCAAAATGGCTCATAGGCCACGCTTCCAAAAGTATATTCTATTTTGCTTCTTATATATTTTACAAAAGCATTTTTAAGGCATGTATACAAAAAAGGACTAATTACTATGAGATTTTTGGAAGCAAAGAGAAAAACACAGGTCTTCAATTCATGGTGTGAGAAGCAGCAATAGACGCATCAATGGTAGCATCCACAATATCCTCGTCAACAGGGGCATCAGCAGTAGCAACATCATCCAATGGAGCAAAGGCAGGCAGAGGGAACACCAGGTTCCTGAAGTTCGTGTACCAATCGATGTCGTAAAACAACACCACATTGTAGATGGAGAACAAGAAGTGGTAGGCTCGAGTTAGCCTCTGGTGGTGTTCATCTCACGACTAGAGGAAAAAGCTACTCAAAAATGGAAACCACGACACGACGGCATCCTCTTCTATAAACCTCTAGAGGTCACTCACAGTCAAAATTCCCCCACCATATGCAACATTTGCAATGACCTCACTGAGGCCATTTAGGTATTTCTTGGAGAAAATTTCCTTCACCAGATGAAGAATCAATGGTTTGGGAATTCCTACATCTAGCATGGAGGCCACAAAGTGTGAACACATGTCAATGTTAACTCAATACTTGTCCTCGTACTCAAGGCAGTCCCGTCCCAAGATCCATTTAATGGCTATGATGGACAACAAATGCTTGTTCTTCATCATCCTTTTTAAGTGCCTGGTAGAAATATCTCCTAAAAAGGAAGTTTGAGACTTATGTGATATTATCCCAATTGGGGTGTTCATCTTGTCAGACTCACTATGAATACCTTAAAACTATTCCTGTAGAGCACCTAAGTCTAGCCTATGAGAACGCTACACAACTGCAAATGCTAAACTGCTACGCCAATTACCTAATACCAATTCTACTCAAATCGTTAAGTGTGATTTCACTATTGCTTAGATGCCTATTTATAGAAAAAGTGAGGAAAGGCGTGGTAATCCACTTGCCATAAACATGATATTAATCAAGTACCAACTTGAAAGTTGTGCCTAGGCTTGCTCGAATTTTCCACCCAGTTGCGTCTGCTGAGTACAGCTTACTGCGTGCAAAACTAATAAGGGCTAATTAATTAGCTTAAGCTAGTGGCAGCAATTGGCAGTGTTATGCATGGCTAAGGACTGAGGTGTTGTTATCCATGTGTTTTTCTCAGTCTAAGGCAGAGCTCGTATCTTTTCAAATGTTGAACACATCTTTGGCTTAATCATTCCTTTTGGGATATTAATTGCCAACACATATGAATGGTTAGGCTGCTTGCAAAGCATCGACTCAAGTTCCAAGAAAATCACATTGTACAATACGATTGCTAATCGCAATTATGAATTCTCGTCACACCAAAATGGCAAGTAATTCATCTCGCACAAGCCAAAGAGTTGGCAGTACATGTCACATTAAAAGCAATAAAGGTAACTCCCGTCTACCACCTTGAGAAAAAATAGCTAAGTATTGCATGCAAAAAATTTAGGCATTCAAAAGGTCTTTTCAAATACGCTGCCTAGAGCAAAATCAATTTCTAGCACACAACCAGAGCCAAAGTAAAGTTGCAAAAAATTCAAGCTAAAGCAAAAAGTTTCCCGCAGATTAGCGATGGTAGAAGGTTCAAGCCAGAGAGTTAGGCCAGTGGAGACACAAAAATTAGCTAAAGCTCTACGAGCTGCATCAGCCGTTAATGTCTTTGAGAATATTTCTTATGCTACGACGGGTATTCCTGACAAGCCAAAATGGGAAAACACAAAGGCGTTGGATAGGCCCAAAAACTACAAAGACCAAAACTTAGTTCAAGAAGATTAGGATAATGTTCATGATCCCTTTCTCACAAAGAACCCTAAAGGATTGAGGGAAGCTGCCTACAAACAAAGGAAGGTGTCTAGAAGGGAAATTTCAACTACAAAAAAAGTATGGTTTAGTGGGCTTCCTCAATAAATGGTCCCATTTGTGCACTACTACTTGGAATTGGTCAATGTGGCCATTAAGCATTTGAACCCAAGTACCAGCACTATTGAGGGTCAGACTGTCAGTTAACATCATCCCGACTGCTTCCTGGTATATGTTGTGCATTCCAGACCCTGCGCAAAGAGGGATGGAAGTGGGGACGTTCACTCCTAAGCAGGGAGATAAAATATGGAGCACCAGGGATAAGGATCTGGAGTTTTACAACGAAGAAACCGAAAGGATTGAAGTAAATCACAAGAAGCCGCCAAGAATTCTTGCTCCATACGACACTTTCAAGGAAGACCTACAAGATACCTTTTCAATGATGGCATTTGTTTTTGGTCTGGACACTGACCAAGAGGTGCATTCTTTTCAATTGGGCCCAACTTTCCAATTCCGTAGGCAAAAATCCCTGATTTCTTTGTTGAGCATATGGAGTTGTCTATCTTTGACAAAAAGAAGAGGAAAAAACCAATTTATGTCTGGACCCCTCTCCTCTCTTCTACTTTTGATTATTATGAATTTTTGGATTATTTCTTTACTCTGATTTTGCAAGATTTACTGGGAGAGGAGTGTATTAATCAGCGCACTTTGACTCAGATAGAGTTTATCCAAAATTTCACTCCAAAGTGTGACTGGTTTTTCGGTGCGGATTTTACATTCATCCAAATGTGAGGCTTCACTGGGGAACCCTTCCGCCTTCCAACATGTGTGACTAATCGAGTGTTGGCTCTGGAATTGTTCCGACAGGCGTGCATTATTGATATTACCTTATGTAGCACGAAAAGCGTCAAGAGGAAGGGATTCTTCACTTGTCCGTAAAGTTTCAAAATAGAGGCCATGAAAAAGAAGCAGACATACCTGCTATTGCAGGATAAACTGACTCATTTGGGGTTGGTAATAATCTGTTACAAGTGGGATTACAACCCTTTCAATGATTTACTTTATGATCACCTCAATGTAACCCACAACCCTCGGTCTTACTGGGAACAGAGGCGTAGCCTGCTAGAGGATGAAGATGAATTGTTGGTTGACCTGATTCATATCCCCACGGAAGATAGCAGGCCGCCATGGCATAGGTTCTATCTCACTGTGGCGGATTATGATGAGAACCACAAAATGGGGAAAACTTGGTACAATTAGCTGAGAAATGTAGAGGAATGGACCAATGAAAGGATCAGATCCTTCTGGGTGTATCACCAGGAAACAAAACGGCTTGATAATCCTTATGATAGCATAAAAAAGGATAAGTGGTTTGACGAGCTTTGGGATGAGGAGCACCCTGCTTCTGATTCAAGTGATAGCAGAGGTGACAACCTTGATGAAGGAGAAGAGCAAGCGGAAGAGGAAGCTGAGACATCAGCGCCCTCCGCCTAGCAAAAAAGGAAGTCTACAAGGCAGTCTGCTTATGTTGCTTTAAATGTGCAACTAAATATGTCACAAGCCTCGCAGACACTTACCTGGGCCTTGAGAACATCAAGAGTGCCCCAACAACAACTAAAAACTATAGAAACTGTGGAGATCAAAGACTCCCCACCCACTAAACGACAATGCACGGAAGCTATTCCAAAAGAAGGATCACAAGGAGTTGTCGCAAGCCAAGTGTTTGTAGCAAGCCAGGAGCTCAGAGTAAGTAAAGGGCCAATGACAAGCGAAGCATCTCCCACGTCTAGTCAACAGGTAATTTTTTCTTCCACTTTTCTTACTTCCCAATCTTTCGTATCCTCTTCCATTTCTACAATGCCCCTAACAACAAGTGTTGGCCCCACCTTCCCTCCCCCTACCACAATGTTTGTGAGAGGTTTCTCCCAATTCACCCAAACTGGGCAATCTATCTTGACACCTCTGTGAACCTTAACACCAGCTGTCGCTGCTTAATCTCTCCTCGCCTCTCTTCCTAAAAGCTTGGCCGCCATTGGCACCCCTATTGCCTCTACTACCTCGCGTTTGACCCAATATGCCCAACAAACAGACTCGATTATGACTACCCCATCACCGCAGCAACTGATGAGCCCTTCTGCCGGTTCGTAGATCCAACTATGGCAGGTTCCTTTTTTTCTCCCTAAAAACTATCAATCTCCCACAAAAGAAAACACAGGGGCCTTCACTTGTATTCCCTTTTGCCCTGCCTCCTGGTACACCTATCACTGGCGGGATGGTTCAGTCACCAGCCGAATTCATATCCCAAGGAGAAACCACAAAGAAAATGCGAGCCCTCAGGATCCAAAAGTGAAAAGCAAAGGATGATAGAAAGGAGGCAGAGTCCAAGGTGTATGTACAGTTTACAATGAAGCACAACAAATGTTGAGTTTCACCACCATGTACCCGAATGTTACCAAACCACAAGGCAAGATGCTGCCGGGCGATTACAACATGTATGCCATGGGGCTGGATCTGGTCGTAGCCAGTCGTAGGACAAGGTAGAACTCATGGAGGAAACACAACAGGTGGTGACGATCGACTTTCCAAAGTCTGGCCGTCAATTAAAGAAAAAGGAGCAACTAAAGCTTGTGAAGGAAAGGGTCAGTTTCCTGGAAATGAAGGAGAAATCACTAGAAGCAGAGGTTGTGCTCTTGTATGAGAAAGTGCGAGCGAAAGAGTTGGAGCGGAGAAAACTCTAAGAGAAACTCAATAAGACCCAGTCTGTTGACCCCACACTGCTCAACGAGCTGCGGGCGAGAAAAAAGAAATATTAGAGCCAATTGACTACGACAGAGCAAAATCTGTAGCAAAAGGATAAAGAGATAGCAACTCAACGCACTCTATACAAGCAAGAATTAGAAAAGAATCATTTGGAGTTTCTGAGCCAAAAGGCCCAGTTAGAAAAGAGATTCAAAAGACAAAGTCCTCTCTTGACACAGAATTGGCAAACCACTCCCGAGCTAAGGAGAACTGGTATAAAGAGATAAGTAGTTTCAAGGAGCAACTAGCATTCGCAAAAAAGAGGAATGCAAAATTAACAGAGGTTATTAACTCAAAGGATGCAGAGATCGCCTCTCTAAAGAGCTCTCTCCAAGCCTCCTCTGCACAACCGGACCTCATCCCATTGGCTTGTCAACTATATATTTCTTATTGGGAAAAGATTAAAACTTTCTGCCTAACACTGTGGCCGACGCTCCAGTTCATCTCGAAGGAAACAAAACTGAGCTAGGAGGTTCACAGAACAATTGAGCAATTCCCATGGTTCATCTTAGTGAAGGTTCCAGAAGCAAATAATTTGTTGACCAAGCTATATTCCGTCTCTAATGAAGACCTGGCCAAAGCAGGGATCAAAGATTGGGATGTTGTTTCCTAGATGACAAACAAGTTCATCCATTGCCACTCGGCCTTCCAACAGACTAAAGCGCCTGCAACCACTTTGAACCAGACAATGGATGACATGTGAGAAAATTTATCCCAGCTGAGCAAGATGGGTCTGTTGTCTCCATTTTTTTAAGATGGGTCAATCGCTACGGCCAAACAAATTGTAGAAAGAATTGAAGAGAAGGAGCAAGATCTAACTGCTTTCCAGAGTTTCGACCATCCTCCTACTGTAACAGACATTAAAGGTGTCATTCATCCTCTTGCACAACTATTGTTCCATTGTGAGGCAGGGGCCGTTTTACCTAAAACATAGCCTTATAAAGAAACGCTCGACTTGGGTGGAGCGCAAGAGAATTTGTGCAATATAGCGAGACCATCTGAGGATGACTGGCTGCCCCTGCAGGAAGCCCTTTCCAAGTTCTAATTCCATCGCCAATGGATGGCACTCTGATCTACGAACCAAAGAAAGTTTTGGGTTCCACGTTCCTCAAGCAAAACACCCCTGATAGTCGCTAGAAGCTGTGAATATGAAATTCACCATGCTCCCTTCGGGTTTGATTTTTGGCTAAGTACCGGCCCATGTCTTCGACAAATTTCATTGACCCCTTTTTGGTTGTCACCGCGGCCTCAACCATGTGTCTGCTCATCACTCTCCGAAGGAGTTTTCTCCTTGCTCTTCTATCAGCCCCTGCTATGCTCCCACGTGTCTCCACCGTGGGTTATTTTGATCGCTTCCTTTCACTTCTCCATCGGTCCTCACCTGCATGCCACATAGATTTCATTTGCGTAAAGATTTGATGAACCCCACAGGTGGCGTCTATCAAACATTATTGCTATGTGTCATCCCTGCACACGTTTTCTACAAAGGAAGGGTAAATTGATCACGAGAAGCGATATGCTGCCACTCGTCTCTTCAATGAAAGGAATAAATCGACCAAGGGTTGTGATCTTCTGCCACCTATTCTAACTGCCTATCCAAAGAGGCGACACTTGTCTGCATGGGCCTTCACTGGGACCACTGCCATCATTTTTAGGGGATGCACCTGAATGGGGGGTGACCAAATGTTGTGTCTCAAATCTTTTCTATTACAACAACCGAGGGAAATCATTGCCTCGACATCATTGCTTAGATTCTGAATCTTCTCAGTTGTTGCTCACCAAGCAGTGGAAAGCTCACTATAAATACTGCTCTCTACTTCAGAAGAAACCCAAAAAGGTTCTGAAGGTTCCAATGTTCAAGGTTACATGTTTGGAGATCACATGCTATTTCACCAATTTTTAGAATTATAGGATTTGGAGAGACCAGGCCTTTGTATTGTTTAGATTATTGCAAGAACTCATAGGTTGTGCCATTGTTCGGCCTCTTTGTTTCTTATGCTATTGATAAACTTTATGTTGTTCCATTATTGTTTGAATGGTTTATTTTTCGTACTTTTATAATTTGAATGCAAGTTTGTTGGTTTAGATCATGTCTTTCGACTCTTCTTTTTAGTAAATGGGTGTGATTATTATTTTATGTCATTGAATGAGTCATTCATGCTGCAATCCTTAAGTTTTGTTATCCTAAGACATGGTAAATTGCTAAGCGGGCCCTTAGATCATATCCAAAAGATAGGTTTATTGTGCCTTTTATCTACATTTTGGAACATCGCCTTAGTTAGATTCTTTAATTTTTATATCTGCTTCAGTTTCCCATTCTAAAACCCCAATTACAGAAGAAGCCGACTTCTTTAAAAATCCAGAGGTCACTCAGTTTAGCGCAATAAGTCCCCCATAAACTGAGTTCCCACAAAAGGTTGTTACCTTGCCAAATTTTGGCACCAATAAGTACAACATGGTGTTAAATGTATTTAGTCACTCCATAATGCAAAAATTCAAATACATTATGTTTCCACAGTCCATTGCTAATGTATTAAAAAGTTTCTTTAAAATCATGAGCTTTTTTTAATGAACATTTTAGATCACATTTCATGAAATTCACCTCTTCTTGATGATGGATCACAAAGTGCAATATGAAATTTTGATGCAAATAATTTCACACAAATTCTTCATAGATATTTTAATGCAATGTAAAAACGAAAAAATAAGTGTCATGTATAACAAGTCTTCGCCAACATATTAGACATTGTAATTGATAATGACTAATAAATATATAATTTTAATAATAACTATCACTATAATATTTACTAGCATACCTATATTAATTAATAATATATGTAAAACACGCCGAGAGTTATCTTTATCAAGACGCCTATTGACTTGAGAAAAAATGTTTACATTTTCATGAACATGAATTTCAAAAGCAATAGATATGATTTCATTATAGTTTCTATCATTGTTTATTTCAATTCCCATAAATAAGGGTACACATTCAAATTTAAAATCATACCAACTTGTATATAACAACAATCAACAAAGAACAATAAATTTAACATCATAAATTTTCATCAATCATTAGATTTAGTATTCAAAACAACAAAGAACAATATCACGACAAAAATCACATCAACTAACTTAGATATATCCACTGGTATTTTTTTTCAATGTTTGAATACATTGTTAACATGATATACATTCAAGCATTTGAATGTCATGAAACCTAGAGCTTTGCAATTGAATCTAATAAAGCTTTGGTCTCAGATGAATAATCAAACTTTGTTGTTTTTATGACTATGCATTTAATCCTCTGTTCATCATTATAAGTCTCTCTTTTCACTTGAAGTTTAAATATGTATTTGTTGAAAATAACCTTTTGTATAATGTGTGCAAACTTATCATCATCTTGTTCTTCATGCTTCAAAATGTTCAATTCTTTTGCTGTAACACCCATAATTTCTTTTGCCGCTTCTTCAAAAGCTGTAATCCAAGTGAAAGAAGTATGGTCTTGCACTTTGCATTGAAGTATATATTTATAATCACATTCAGAGAAAGTTTTATCACATCTTCCACAATACCACTCACCATTTTCATTAGTGTTTACCTTCTTTTTGTAGTGCCTACCTCCAATTTTGAAGGGGCAAGTTGTATAATAAAAATTGTCTACCTTTATGAAAGATAAGGTAGCTTTTATCACTATCCAATAAGGTTTATCAAAGTTACCAAGTTCCTGATCCTGTATTTGTGTGATACTTTTTAACATTTTTTCTTCTATTATAGATGACATTTCCTTTGTAATAGAATGATAATGGAGATTCTTCCCTTCTATATTAAACCATAATTGCAATCGGTGTGACTTTGGAAGATCTGGATTTATAAGGATTTGGGTTGTAGTAATTGTTCCCACAGATTTCCCACCAAAATCACTAATTCGTCTAGCCTTTATAGTAAGAATGGGGAAAGTTCCTACATTGCACATTTCTTGGAGTTGTTGACCTTATTGCAGAAACCACCCCACATTGTTAATTCCACCATACAACCTAACATGTCTTTGAGTTGAAGGGTTCTTTTTTGAGTTTGTGTGGCATTCTTTCTGAATATTGTGTTTGGTGTGTCAATTGATAAAACAACACCAATGATATCAACCAAATAATTGCTTTTCATGTTCTCAATTTCTCTTATCGGTGTTAAATGGAATTGTTGTTTTGGTATAAAGCTATCCTCCTCCAAACACAACTCAACAATCGAATTTGTTTCTAATAATATTTCCCATTCATTCTTTAATTGGTTGAAATTCTTTTGAGCAGTTTTGAGTCTCCCTTTTGAGATGATAAAAACTTTTCCAGTTTTTATGCGATCATAAAACTTTTCTACAATTGCATTAAAACGTGTTACTCTTATTTCATCACCATCTGAATCAACCAAGTCAAAATTAAACACTTTTCCATCTCCTTTTGCATTGTTAAAATGACGAAGTTGACCCTTTCTAGTGACTCTTACCTTTATTGACCATCTATTCTAGTACAGATTCAGTGCTGCAATAGGAATGGTTCCTATAGGAGGTTCATTTTTTCCAGAAATTGGGTGATTATATGGATTTTTGGTAGGATTCATGCCTACATCATCATCATACAAGAACATAGTATTCAATATAATTCGAACATGGCCAAAAAAAGTGGAAGAGTAAATGGAAACATTTATAATTTGTTGAATTTTAAATATAGTAGAAGAATTGAACATAGCATAAAAATAAATATCATACACATATATTACATTTTGAAATTTGACACTCATGGAATCAAAATTGAAGAACATATGCATGTTACATCAAGTATCTTCTAAAATTTTCAATCTATTTTCTTCAACCTTTCTCTTTGCAAGTTGTCTACCCTTTTTTCATTTTTTTCATAACGGTCATGTGTGAACGGTGGCATAATTCTTAAGTCGATGCATTTTACACGGGATATAGCTACAAATGTCAATCCTATTCTTTCTCTTGGTCCTATATCAATAGTAGCTTTTGATAGAGTCAAACCCTGTGATTTGTGAATTGTCAATGCCCAAGCCAATCTTAACAAAATTTGGAGTGTCCTGCCCCATTGTATTGTTGTAATTGGAATTGTATTTGGGTTATGATCATCAAATGGTATTCTTGAATAGCTGTCAAATGCAACCATTACATATGTTGGTGGTTTTGGTGGACCGGTTCCAGGTTTGTATACAATGCTTTGTATATATCCTAACGCTCCATTGACAAGACCTGCTTGTATCAATAGATTTGAGGTTAACATAACCCTGGCATCTTTATAGATCAATAATTCTAGATCTAGCTCATCATTTGATCATTCTTCTATTGCATTACTACTTCCTGATTTTGTTGCAACACTACGTGCAATAGGATACTTCAATGAGTATAGCATTTTCTTGTTATGGTTATTAACATTTTCATTTGTGGAGAATAAATGAACACCACTGTCAAACTCTTGATTGCTTGTCGCATCTAATGTAATAGTGGTTCTTGTCATAAGAAATTTCCAATCATTGATTGTGGGGTTTGCATCTCTTAGATTTGTCAAAGTTGACGAAATATTTGTTGGTGTATATTTTGTCCATCTTGTCGGAATATTTTATCTAGAGTAACCACGGTTTTGAATTCTTCCCATAGCAACTTAGCTCGTGTGTTGCTATCATATGTTGGTTTATCACTAATAGGAGGTAACTAACCCAAATCTCCAATAAAAATGATAGATATGCCTGATAGAAAATTGATAACAATTATTGTGAATACTATAGAACTTTATAGTTATACAATTTTCATTTACATGATTTTTTTGTATTTCAATATCAAATAATTAATTTGGTTAATCAAATAGATATCTACGTCCAAAGTTATGATTTGCATTTTGTGGGAATGCTTGTCAGAGTTGAGAATCAATGTTTTCTAGCAAGTTTTGACCAATGAAGCTCATTTCATCAATTAGAATGTACTTGATGTTTGCTATTTCTTCTTGAAAACTTGTGAGCTTCGCTCCTTCCAATTGAGCAAAATCTCTTATTGGGATTCAAAGTTTTGAATGAACTGTGGATGCTCTTATGTTGAATGTTGCAACTCTAGTTGGTGCAATTAATAGAAAAGGAGAAGGACTAGGTATACTGCATGTTGAAGATCTTGACTAATAGCACCAATTAGATATGACTTTCTTGTCCCTGTTGTTCCTTGAATTATCATTGAAACAAGGGTGATGCATTTTGATTATTATGGTAGTGTTCCATGATTATGTTGAGTGCCTTTTTTTGTTTGTCACCGAGGGTTGTGTAGTACATAGGTTGTGGTATTTTGTCATGTATGAGACATCCATGTTCTCTCATGCTACTGATGAAGTTCATTGCTTGACTCATGTACATTTGACCACGATATTCATTACACCAATCTACTTGTCTATCAATATCTCTCCTTCCCAACATATCTATTTCAAAAACTTGTATATTTTGACCATGATGTAGTCTAGATAGTATTTCCCATTCATGCTCAGTAGTATTTCTTTGAACAACTTCATTTTTTTCAATTTCAGTATCACTGATGTTTTCATCATGTTCTTCAATTGCTATTCGTTCCACGAGCCAAGGGTTATAATGGAATGACTCCCAGTTTTTTCTTATTGAATAATCATCATGACCAATATCTCTATCCACATCACGAAAAGGTTTGTACAACAATAATTTTCAATAACAAAAATCAATCCATTTATCTGACTCACATGGAGGAATGGATAAAAACTTAGGACATACTCGAACAATAGCTACTTTTTGTCTTGGCTCCCATTTTTTATCTCTTCTTATTTTAGGGTTATATATCCATGATCTGGCTGCATCAATTAGTGTAACACCTTCCATAGACAAAGGCCTTATTTTATATCCTTGAATGAAAGATGATGTTTGTTCTTCATTGTTTTCTTCATCATTTACACTTACGGGTTTGAACACCTCATGCGAAACATTTAGATTGATAAACCTTCTACTGCTCTCTACCAATGGAAGTTCAAGTAGCATGTGGCACGTCTCTTGAGCTCCAATATCTCTTTCTATGAGTCTCAGTAAAAAGTCTTCTATATGATCTTGCAGCCAAATCATCTGGATTTTCCATGTTTACAAGACGCATCAACATTTGTTGGTATGTTTCTGAACTTTTTTTGCTTTTGCTGCATTCTTTGCAATATATTTGATTACAACATGTTTGGAAAGAACAGGTTGCCAATCTATATTTTCTCTCCACAATTGCAATATGTAGCGATTGTGTGAGTTTACTTTGTCATCATTCCTGGCTGGCTCAATTTTTTTTTCACCTATTTCTATGTCTTCATATAATTTGGATCCCTCCAAATTTAATGGCCAAGGAGCATTATACCTATTATGAATATGAATAAGTAATATATTTTAGTAGTTTTGAATCATATTACATTTTATTTGAATATAAATATTTTAACTTATGAAAATTGTTACCTGCAAACCATTGTTCCTCATTTTTTTTGTAGGCATGCACCCTCCCTACAAATCAAGTGTCTCTCTACATAATTTAGTAGCTCTTCATAGTCATGATCAACATTTATCTCTGAGTTGTCTTGTATTTTTCAGACATGGATGTTGAGGAAAATTTTGGAATGCCTATAATTGGATATACAAATAAATTTATTAGTTATGTGATAAACTACAAATAATTTAGGCCATATATGATATGCATATGTTTTACTATTTTGAACATGACTGGATGTTTCACTGATGTGGATCTTGTCTAGGATTCCATGCTTAAACAATAGAATGGAAATATGTTTCTGCACTTTTTCATTGCTCTTCATTTGACCAATCCAAGTTGTCCATATTTGGTGCTCTGTGTATCCATATGAATCCATGCACATGTGGTGAGTCCCTGCGTTACCACTCATATCTAGACCAAAAATCCCTAATTTTCATGCCTTTTTCTAGTATTTTTGTTCTGAACATTGAATGTCTTAAATGCATGTACTGTGTGACTATATGAGGATAGTCAATAAAATTTTGTTTTCGCCATATTTGAGCCTCCCGTAGAGTAGTTTGCGATGTTTCTGGCATTAGTGCATGCAAATCAGGCCAATACATATCTGTTGCACTCAAAGTGAATAATATTGTAGGAGAGCCTATTTGATGAAACATGTCAATCAATTCTGCACGACATTGTGTCCAGTATGACCTTGTACCCCTCAATGTTGTTCCAAATCGCATTAACCTATCAGCTAGATGGGACTGTGGCATGTTTTCCATATGTTGACGCAACTCGTTGATGGTGATTGACATGTCTTGAAAACTTCTTTTGACAGAGACAACTGAAGAATATTGTGCACGGTGTCTCATTATCATGTTCATCATAAAATATCAAAATCTTGGATGTCAACCAAAATGATGGTTCCTATAACACAATAAATGCTTAGAAAATTCATGTAGATGCACTCTCCTCATTCATGGTTCTAACCAATCACATTTACCATTAGGGAACAATGTTGGGAATTCCATATCAAGTAATCCTGGAGTGACATATTCATTGATAGGAGATGAACCAATTCCTAACCAATCAATCAATGTTGTTGAATTTGCATCAGGGTTATTAACCCATGCCTGAATCAATTCCATTTCTCTTTGAGCATTAGGTGGCATAGAAGCCATTGGTGTAGTGTGCTCAAATATATTTCCTTGATCCATTTCCATGATTGGGCCCACAAATACAATTTCATTTGAATCAGAATCAAATTCGATATGCACTGTTTGTGATTTGTTGAATATATTTTCATTAGAATTTCCTATGAGATCATTTAGAGCATTTTCATTGATTTTGACATCTGAATAAAACTTGTCATGGTCTACTTTGTATTTTAATGCCCTATACACACGATCCCTATTCATTGTGAAGTTATTATTTTTGCCACGTTGATCCCTTTTTCGAACAATGATGATTTGCAACTCTCTTATTGAATGTGGAAAAACATTTGAAACATATTCCACATTTTGTGGAAAACTTATTGTGTGTCCTTTGTATTTATATTGACCACCTACTGCATGGGTAACTTGTAATATTGGGCTAACATGTGCAATCAACATTTCTTCTACTTGAGTCAATTTTGCAAGCTCTTCTGGTTGTGGCCCAGGATCCATACTATTTAAAGCTAAAACTCTATTATTCCCTTTCTCTTGATGACATCTATTACAAGCAACACCTTCAGAGGTGCCAAATACTTTCATTCCTAGGTAGCATTCTTGATAGATATAACACATGCTTGGTGTTTTCAAGTTATCTAATTGATGTCGAAATTGTATTTGATTTTTTTTTAAATCATCGTGAAGCATTCCATTTGGGTTTTGTATGTTTCCTTGTACACCTACATTTATCTCATCTTGTACTGTTACTTATGCTCTTCGTCTAACATAACTTTCTCTTTCAACTTCATTGTGTCTTTTTCTCTGTTCTTCCCTTTCAACATCTGTCATTTGTTCCTGTCGTCATCTTCTATATTCTCTTTGATATTGCCTTCTTTGCTCCTCTAATTCAAAATTCAATCTCGGTTGCACCATTTCTAGAAAATAATTGAAGTTGGATTTGTAAAATTGATGTTTTACAATGGTAAATCTACTTTTCTTTTAAATGAATTTCATTTAATATCAAAGACTATTGCTATCAAAAGGTTCTAAATAGAATACAAATTTACATGACTATTAAATAAGAAGTATAGTTGAATTATAATTAGTGGAATAAATTTCAAGTTATCAAACTAATGAAATTATATTCCCTTTTTAATCTAAAGATTTGAAATTAACTAATTAAATTAAAGGTATGAAATTAATTCAAGTTACTGATTTGTATATTATTCACTGAAAAAAACAAACATAAAAAATTCATCACAAAGAAGAAAAAATTAAACCTTTATTGTGTTTTGGATATTGATCCTTGAAAAAATGCACTCATTATTGTTATCTTGTGACTATTTATATATCAAGTAGGCCATGTACATCCAAAAGATATGAGCGGTTTTTTGAAAAAGTAGACATTAAAGTCCATATGAAAATATTGTTTGTAAGACTAAGTCAATCATGGTTGCCACCTACATACAACACGTATGAACAATTTTTTTACAAAATAGACATGAAAGTCTACATCAAAATGTTGTTCATACGAGTGATCCAACCATGGGACAACCCTCTATATGGTTCACATGTGTCTACCCTAATTATTATACAAGTACAAAACAAATTCTTCAATAGCGCTTTTTGCAGCTCTTGGTTCCTTGTATTGCTTGGCATAATAAAGTTCTCTTAAAAAACCAAAGAATCCTACAACTTTCTTGCATGTTGTATGTAATTTGTAGGAAATGTCTTCCATGTCATCAATCTCTTATCATTCTACTACACATGCAAGCAGTGCAACATCATGGAGTTCTCTAATGATTTGTTTTGAATGGGCTTCAATTGATGTACACAACTTGTCTATCGGACTTGGCACATGTGTGTTTGAATTCGTTGACTCCTCAGGGGCTTCTAGCTATTGGACTGATGGTTGGCTAGAAGGAGATTCATTATGGGTAGCCATTATCTAAACAATAAATGAAACTCATAAATAAGTAACAGGTTATAAAGATATGTATGATTCTAAGTTGTAGAATTTTTTTGTATGATTTTCAATTGAATTTTCAAAGTTAACAAGACTACAAAGAGAAGTGTAAGCAAGTTGTTGGTATCAAATTTCTTTTAATGGATGAGGTTGGTGAGTTATAGATTGAGATGATAGCAGTGGTACTAATGTCAAGAAAGCTTCATAAGATAGTTAATAATCATAAAAATTTTGAACAAAATTGCAATTTGAAAAATTTTGCTACCAAGATTTAACATATAGTCAACTTTAGTGTTACAAGAGTACATCTAGTGTAATTGCATACGTGGAACCAAAGGTTGACCAACCTCACATCTTGTACTTGGAGTTACAATTACACATAAGTACTTTATTTATCAATAACCTTTGCATAAATATTTTATTTATTGTCAACATTTGTATAAGGGTTTTGTTTAGGGTGTTTGAGGTGTATAATTCTCAGATTCATCGAAACTTATTACAATTATTTTAGGAGGAGGTTGCACACGTAGGTTCTCCTCATCATTTTTTTGTCTCTTTATTGGAATATTACTACTTTCTTCACTAGGTATATGATGGGTTTGAGGCAATTTCCTATCCAAGTCAGCTTGTATGCTAGCAATGACTTTCTCGGACCACTTGATTTTCGCCTTCACATCACAAATCCTTTGCATAGCATGGGAAAAGGTCTCATTTTCCTTTAGCTATCCTTCACCCTCAACGTTCTTCCCCTCTACGGACTTGGTCAATGCTTCTCGCTCCTTACATTGTAAATAGTGGGCATTCCCTGTTATTGACTTACGAGTAGTTTGTTTAGTTCGTACCATGTCTGACATAGAAGGTTTCACATTAGGATTACAAGTGTTAAAAATCCTCTGCAATTCAATGTGTGTAGACAATTAACATTATCATTTGGTCTTAACAATGATGAAAAAAATGAATGATCAAGATATTTTTGTATGTGAAGTGAGAACTGCCTTTTCATATTTCAATCAAATAGTGTAGAATGATGAAAGAATATAAAAAACGAGTGTTGAATAATGTTTTGAAAAAGTTGAATCTATATTGAGAGTTGATAGACAACCAACAATAAGAGTAAATGATATGTATCATTTACATTTTTGTTAATAATCTAAACTCTCCTAGCTAAACAAGACTCCCATCATTTTGTGTTGTTGTTAGTGATTACCTCAAGCTCAAAATGGTGCTCGATAGTAGGTGATTCAGAAGTCTAGAATCGACTCTCCTTAGCTATTGGCAATCTGCGATGGTAGACTTTCGGTTCGTCAGACATAAATTGTTCTCTGCTCTCCACATTCAGACCACTGGCATGTCTCTTAAGTATTTCTTTCCTAGCTAAAAGTGGCGTCAGAAGTTTTATGCTTCCTCCTATTGTCCAAACAAACAAATCCGTATCAAGAACCATTTTTGAGAATTTGGTTTTGGTTTTGGTTTAGCTGGTTTGTTTGTTTGTTTTTAATCTCGTATCAAGAACCATTTTTACTCCCGTCCAATCTTTTCTCCCCCATTTTAGAAAATTTCCCCACCTTTTACCTCCAAGAATCAGTTGGGCCAATCTATGTGCCATTATCTGTAGATTTTGATATTTTAATATAAAATTTTAATATTGAAAATGTTACCTTAATATGTATGTTCAATGGTATTTTTCATTCAAATATTTGATTTATACTAAATTTAGTCAATTTAATGAATTAAATGACATTTTTGAAATATTGAATTTATTTCACTTAATCTTTGCAAAATATTAAAATATATTTTAATATAAAAAATATGTATTAAAACTGTCTTAAAATAGTTTTTTTAATATAAAAAATATCTATTAAAAATATATTAACATATATTTTTTAATATTAAAAATATGTATTCAATTATAAAATTTAATATTGAAAATGTTACCTTAATATGTATATTCAATGGTATTTTTCAAATATTTAATTTATATTAAATTTAGTCAAAGATTTCATGAATTAAATGACATTTTTGAAATATTAAATTTATTTCACTTAATCTTTGCAAAATATTAAAATATATTTTAATATAAAAAATGTGTATTAAACAATGTGTTCAATAAATTTAATATTTCCATTTGTCATATGTATATTTATATATTTTATTTGAATTTTTTTTGTCTTAAAATAGTTTTTTTAATATAAAAAATATGTATTAAAAATATATTAACATATATTTTTTAATATAAAAAATATGTATTCAATTATAAAATTTAATGGTATTTTTCAAATATTTAATTTATATTAAATTTAGTCCACAAATTAAATGACATTTTTGAAATATTAAATTTATTTCACTTAATCTTTGCAAAATATTAAAATATATTTTAATATAAACAATGTGTTCAATAAATTTAATATTTTCATTTTTCATATGTATATTTATATATTTTATTTGAATTTTTTAATATAAAATACAAAGTAACCTACTTTTAACAAGAGCTGCAGGGCAGCGAAGTTCCTGCTAAAAAGATATAAAATAGTTATGTTTTTATTTGTTGTGTTTGATAAGTTTTAGCAACAATGTTGATAAAATGAATATACATGAAAAGCAAGTTTTCCTCTAATGATAAACATTTGACATTTATAACTATATTCTAGGATTAATATATACATAGAATTCCTAACTAGTTGCAATTTTGGTTCAAATGAAAGAGAAGCTAATGTATCGTAATGGGCTCTAGCATGAGTAGTGCTAATACATTTCCTTAGAAACTGGAGGTTTAGAGAAAAACCAAAAGGCTAAAGGAAGATGAAAAAAATCAAAAACATAGTAAATCATTCATAACCTGATTTGAACACAACATTCATGATTCAAGCAACATCAAGTATTCAACTTCTTGGAGACAATTGCTTGAGGAGTAGCCTGAATGTACACAACATCCATAGTCTGACCAAGAGCAAGAGACTTCAACCATTCAAGAAACAATCTTAAATATTGAGAAACCCATAATGAAAATAACATAGGATTAATACTTGACTTCATGGAAGGCAACCCGATGTGACTGAAACACTTAAAAAAACAAGAACACAATGCGTTAGCACACAAAAGTCATAGCTTTCCTCAGTTAGCATAGGTGTTGGATTGTTTATGCACATCCTTGCATATGTCTCCTTGATTAACCAAACTTTATCAACTATGCGGGAAGGAGCAACAAAAAATTCAAGAATTTGGAAACTTGCAAAACTAGCTTGTGCATTAGTTTTAAAAAGCTTGATTAATTATGCATCAATAGAAATTAGATACATAAAGTTTGCATCATCGACACAATAAAAGGGAAAGATAAGTCCAAAGGCAAAAAATAATTGTATAATAGGATGTCATGTGTGTGAAGTGCACTTCCAAATTGTGGCAAGATTTTTTATTTCTTCAAACCTTCAGCTTACAGCATTGACACAATAAAAGGGAAAGATAAGTCCAAAGGAAAAAATTAACTGTATAATAGGATGTCATGTGTGTGAAGTGCACTTCCAAATTGTGGCAAGATTTTTTATTTCTTCAAACCTTCAGCTTACTGTAGAGCTCTTGGCAACCTTTGAGAAAGAAATGAATTTCAAATGGATTTTGAAACTGTTCAAGCTGAAATAAATCATTGCAGTTTGAGCACGTTCAGTAGAGAAAAGCATGCCATTTTCTCCTGTCGAGAAAATCGCCCTTATTGCTCAAAAGTTTTGAGCCAATTACATTTCAGGAAATTAATTACACATAACTTTCTTTCACGTTTTATATAATTAAATAAAATATTTGAGTATTATTGTGACTATTTTTTTATATAAAGTAAATTATTAATAAAGATAAAGATAATTTATTGATACATAATTTTTAATTAAAACATAAATAACTAAAAATGTCATAATTCATTATTTTTATTTTTTAATTAAAAATAAAAAATTAATGAGTATAATCTATCCTGTAAAAATATATTTTAAAAAAATAATTATTAAGTAACAAAATTATGTAAATATTCTAAAAACAACACTAATGACAATCAAATAAAAATGAATGTAACTATCTAGTCTTTAAAGAATTATGTATGAAATCTAAATATTTTTTTGTTATATAAATTAAATTTTGTATTTTTCTTTTGATGTGTGCCACCCTCTTTTTTATCTTTTATAACTTATATTCCTTTTAGTTTCATAAAAAAAATTTGACTTTTTTATATTATTAATATATTAATTTAATTAAAATAATCTTTAAAATAATTGAATATGTATTTTTGTTTAATATATATTTTTTTGATATGTAAATGTGTTTATATTGATTTCTAGAAAAATATTACATTGTTTCACCCATCATCTGGCTAAGTTACAAAAAACCCCATCCCCTGAGCCACCATTTTTGTTTAATATATTATATATTAGTTTTTATAGATTTTATCTTCTTCAATAATTATGTATATATTAATATTTTTTTAATATTAAGAAATTATTCTTAGAAGATTCTAGTAGTCAAGCATAATATCAATATAGGACAACTATATTATTAATATATTAATTTAATTAAAATAATTTTCAAAAAATTGTATACATATTTTTAAAAAACATATATTATTTTTTATACATTTTATCATCTTCAATAATTATGTATGTATCAATATTTTTTAATATTAAAATAATTGAAGATAATTATTTTTAGAAGAGTCTAATAGTCAAACATAATATCAATATAGAACAATTCTCATACAAAACTTTACAACAAGCAATTAAGAAAAATTATAAAGTCTATTCACATTAATAAATCTCATAAACTATCTAATCAAAATAATAATAAATGTGATGAACATCTCTATTGGGTGAAAACTAAACTAGATAGGTAAAACCTCTTTTCATACTAACATGAAACTCTATGAACTAGGTTTATAAAATCATTCTAAACATGTATCTAAAAAAAATTAAATAGCCTATCCATAGATTAAAAAAACACTATTAGTTTGATTTCTCCTTTGCCTAACATTTTTAGGATGTATATTTTTAGTTCCTGCCGGTGGCAGGTATACTTATGCTTTCACCTAGGTCTATTTTGTTTGCAAATACCAACCAATAGAAGTGACAAATTAAACTATGGGTACAAATTTTGCTAAAGTTTATTTTTATGTCATATTTATTTAATATTTTTCACACACATTTTGTCAAATTCTATTGGACAATCGATGACTACAGTCATATTTTGGATGATGTAATCAATTGGAATATTGTATGGTTTTGTCATCTATTCGGATTTGAACACTCGTCCTGCATAGTGCATTTTTATGGTTTGACATCGAAATAATTGTTTTAGTGGAAGAGTGGTGTAGTGGGTAGTGCTTTTTACTGTGCCCCTTGACTATGGAGACTATTGACTGCATAATGCATTTTTATGGTTTGGCATCGAAATAATTGTTTTAGTGGAAGAGTGGTGTAGTCGCTAGTGTGTTTTCCTGTGCCAATTGACTATGGAGACTATTGACTGCATTATTGCAGCTGACGGCCGACAAAATGATTGTATGAAGATTGTTTTTTGATTAAAAAACTCAATAATCAGATTTTCTTCGAATCTTCATTTATTGCCATACTATCAAAAAAAAATCCAAGGTTTCATAAATACATCTTATGAGTTTGCAAATTGCGAATGTGTGGGAAAAACACTGGGAGTTTCTAAAGTGCTGTGCAGTGTTCGACAACGAAAATAAGCTGAATCAAAATTTTAAACAGGTGCATTCTTTTCGTCAAATTTGCTTGATTGTTTTGCGATTGAAAATAGTTTTAATATTTGCAGATTTATAAAGAATGTTTTATTGAATGGCTTTTGTATTTCTTTCGATTTCTCAGAATGGAAAGATTTTCATTTTCAAACATGTATATAGATTAGTGTTTAGTATTATAAAACAACAGTTGTCAGCTGTACGTTTGTTTAGCATTTTTGTGTTAAATGTTTGCTTCTTTTTTCTTCTTTCAATCCAAAAGATTTTTTACCAGGCTTGTTTTGGGTGCTTCGTCCAACATAAACCTGACCCTTCACCACCAGATCTGTGACTGTGACTCCAACCACCACCGCTACGGCCCCTGCCACCACCAACGCCACCACAATACCCACCATAACTTTGCCCTCCTCCATAACCTGACCCCAACCTCCGACTGTCCCAATGACCCCAAGTGGAGCGCGATGGGGGATATGCAGAACGGGAACCAGAACCAGGCCTAGATGCTGATGCAGATTCAACGGGAGCAGCAAGAGTAGTCATTTCAGTAGACCCTGTTGCTCGATTTCGCAAATGAGGAACATAAGCCGCTTTAGCAGGTCGGGCAGAAGAACCCTTACTATCAACTACATGTTCCGCTTCTGAGTGTGGTACTGAGTCTCCCCAAGAAGTTGGCATAATTGAAAACCTGTGGCAACTTCAAATATTCACCCACACAATTAGCTCTGCTTACCCTCCCAACTTCTATAAATCGCCCCTGATTACCCAAATACAAATTTCTATCGTAAGTACAAACTTTTTTCCACAAAAATCAACAGAAACTTTCAGAAGATTAAAGTGCGAATAAAAGTCTTGCCCAAAAAATGCTCTCTCCGCATATTTAAAGCCAAATATATAAAAAAATATCAGTTCTATCTACGGTTTTCCGGATACAAAGGCTGGAGACGATAAATTTCACAAGATTCTCGTCTAGTACAAATTAACCCTAATAATAATAATAATACGACTCTAATAAGAATAATAGCTCTTCTTTAATCTCGTATTTTTTTCCTTAAACCTACACGGGAAAACTGTCCTCCCAAAACGAGAAATCCGAAGATAAAATCTCTATTTTTTTGCTTAAATTTGTTGAAACCCTTCTTCTTAAACTTTTCAACCGTGTTTCAGATGAATTCACCGTCCTTGAACAACTATTCAAACAAACCCTTACAAATCTTTTTCAAATTGTTCGTAAACCGACAAGACTTTAGTAAACAAGCATTTTTAAGAACAATTTTGTTTTCAAATCCTCCACAAAACTAAAAATTGAAGTGATTTTTATTTTCTGCGGATTTGAAAAGATGCGAAATTCTGATTTAGTTGTTTACTTCTTTTGCGCGTGCGCTTCCATTTGCTGTGTAGGTCGGTGTTGCCAGGTGTCCTTCATTAAACTGCCGCCAATATTCCTGTCAGTTTGCGGAATGGATGGAACCCCTGCCTAACCGTCTTATGACAGGAAGCTCTGATATTAAGCCAAACTTTTAACGGGTGGGTACCTTGTTTTAAAGGGTAGGTATTATTCAACGGATTTATTCGAATGTAGGATGTTCTAAATTACACGTAATATGCTTTGAAAAAAACAATCCGCGAACTGGTTGTCTGATTTTCAAAAGCGTAGCATGTTTTATCGGCTGATGTGCATCCACATTCATATGTTAAAACTGTTTTTACTCTATGAAGTCCCTTTAAGGGTGCATAAACAAGAAACACCAACATGGAAGGGGAAACAGCTAAACAGAGTTTTCACAGTTATGGAGTGACATCTATTCTCAACCGCAGCTCACTTCTTTCTTTTTCAATAACGGTAACTGCAGTCTAGGCTGAAGGACAAATATTTAAGCCCGCCGTCAAATAACTGAAATTCGCAAAGGAATAAAATTCGGCCTATTGGCTTTCATACAATAAGGACTTAGGCATAATTACTTATAAGCTAGAGAAATCTTATAAAGCAGGATAACTCACTACTTTTCAACGTTATTTGCTTCCTCGAAATTTCTCCCGTTTCCATGTTTCCAAGCCTTGTTGGCTGGGCTTAAACGTCACACAGCAAGCAGCGTTGACTGCTTAGGTTTTTGTGACTCTTTAACTCAACTCTACCTGCTTCTTTAACCCAAACCTTATCTCAGTTGCCGCATTCTGGACATTAAAAGTTTTCCACATTACCCGTGTGTCAGTTGGCGCTACATTTTTATAGAAATATTTATGCCATGTCCTTTATTGGTTGCATTGAAGAATGGTCTATAAACTTAGCATTTATTTAAAATGATAAGGTTATATTTAATTTTAATTTTTTATTTAATATAGATTATTTTTATTTTATTTTTTATATTAAAATTTAAATATTTAATTATAATTTTTTAAAATTGAAAAATATTTAGAATATTATTAAAATGAAATAAAAATTGTTTTTTTTATTATAATGTAAAAAATATGAATATATAATATAAAAAATATATTGAAATCATTAAAAAAATTGTTTATATTAAATTAATTTAAATATGAAAATTTGATAGTTTTAATAAAAATTAATGTTTAAATTTTGATAAAAATATAATTTTGTTCATTAATTTTTTATTTGATTATTAATAAACAATGTTCAATTTTAAAATAAAATTTTGAATCTTATGTATAAGATTTTTTTAAATATTTAAATTTTAAAAAAATATGAAAGTATAATTTTGTGCAATAAAATATAATTTTTTTTAATAAAATTTTATATTGTAATATTTTTCAAACATTGTTTACTATATGCATCTTTGTACTCATTCAATATTCTTATATAATACAACTACAATCACAAATGTAATTTTTCCAATATGAGTAAGTATTTTAGAGAATATAAAGGTTTTGCAATGTGACTATGTTTTAATGATTTTAATTAGGGTTCATCATGGATATATTATGTTGCACCATACTCTACATTTGAAATTTCAAACTATAAATTGATTGTTCTAGATTTGTCATTATCTTATCAACTTGCACATAACACACTTTTTGCTGAATGAATAGACGAGTCATTTGCTATCACCAAATGAATCATACTAGTGCATATCAAAGGTACCTACACTAGACAGTTCAATCGATATTACATCAAATGTAGAACAACATTGACAGCCTAGGAATTATATTCTTATCATGGAACCAGATGAAGCATACATTATTTACATCATTCATTTTTTGACTATGTAGAATTGGAGACATTTGGTTTTCACAAAAGCATTTTTGTGTTAAATTTTGTTTCATTATACTATTGAAGTTGATAGTATATGCAACATGGTTTAATACTAAAAATGCTTTCGCTGAAATAAAAGTTGTCCAATGCAAGTATCTATATCGTAAACATGATGTTACATATTTGAAGAATGCAAACCATAGTTCATTAAATATTGAGGAAATGGTATTTCAGTACCACCACCTATCCATGTATTTGCGAAAATTGTCCTCGAGAAAAATAGAAGATGACAATTAGTGTGAATGAAAAAATATAACAAAGAATGCAATATATGTGTGTCAAGCACCTTTATGATGGCTACACAAGCTCATATTGATGACTATGGCATAAAGGGTATCGTTTCATGAAGTTTCAATCTACAAGAGAGTTGAAATAATTGGTTTGCCTTACAAGTGTAATGGCCATGATCATAGGTAGAGAAGCTCACATTGACCAGTATGTTGTAAAGAGTATTGTGTCATGAAATATAATACATATGCTTCTCAGAATAGGAATCTATAGTGTCTTTTGTTGAAGAACATCAAAAGGCTTGAGGTAAACAAAAGATAGAATTATGGTCAAACTTGACAGCTGTTAGCACAGTCGACAGTAGAAAATGAAAAAGCACATCCAATAGGACTTGAACATATATTTAACATCTGGAATGTTTACAACACACTTGACTTAGGTCTTGAATCCGTCTGCTGTGTGGTTTATATATATCACGGTGTGATTTTCTTCACAACAATGGAATTTGTGTTGTTTGTAGAATGTTTAGGTCTGTGGCGTTACTACTAGTATTTGTTCCAGTGTATTTAATCATCATCAAAGGCATTTTCACATCAGATTTCAAAGTGGGCCATAGTTGAAATTTTTTAATTTCCCAAGATTTCTTTGTTTTGACAAAAACAATCTAGGAGTTATGTCATTGGAATTGTGAAAATTTCTCATTTTTGAGAAAGCAATTTGTCATTAGAATGCATATTTAAAACCATCATCTTTTGCAGCTGAAGGACATCAAGGCAACAGAATGAGCAAATTATGCAAAAGGAATACAAATGTTGACAATGGCTATGACAAGATGATGTTAATGGGATTTGCAATTTTGATAACAGAAATGTTGATCCTCTTTGCATTGCTCATCTTAGTAAAAAAAACATCTCATTTTATAATATTAGTTGTAGCAAGTGTATTACTCATATTTTATATATTTGGCATTTGACTATTTCTTAGAAATAAAATACAGTTACTCTATGAATATGGTAAAGACTTTTAGATAAATAAATAAGTTGTGAATTTATTCTATTCTGATCTATGTTGTGTTTCCTATATGTAATTCTTTGTTATCAAATTTGTATTAAGAAATTTCAATTTGCACTTGATACAACATTAGAAATGCATATATGTTATATAGGGAAATGTTTTGACAAAGTGTCAATTGTGCTTTAGAAAATTAAATGAAGCAATGGAGAAAAGATACAAAGGTGTCAGAAAAAGATCGAGTAGTTATGGTGCAGAAATCTATAACCCCAACTTAAAGAAGCAACAATGGCTTGGAACCTTTGACAGTGCAGAAGAAGCAGCCCATGCTTATGATAAAGCTGCAATTGCAATTGCAGGAAAGAATGCAATCACCAATTTCCTCTATATCGATTCTAAACCATCTAGCGACTTGTCAAAGGAACCTGCTACTGAATTATGTGAACCTGAATCAAGAATAAAAAAAAAGAAGTCAAAGAATATATTTGGAAAACAGTGTGCATCTGATCGATGCAAAGAGAAAGTAGAGGAAAACAAAGAGCTATGTTTGAGTTATGTTGAATCTAAACAATTTGTAAAAATTAGGTCATATAGAGGTGTTAGGCAGCGTCCTTGGGGTAGCTACATTGCAGAAATTTGGAATAATAAATTGAAAAAATGACAATGGCTGGGAAGTTTTGTAACTGCTAAACAAGCTGCATATGCTTATGATATGGCTGCAATATCCATTAAAGGAAATAAGGCAAAGACAAATTTCAACTATACCAATTCAGACCCAGGAGACTTATCACAATCCAGTAAATTTCCGAAACAAACTTTGCTTCAGAAGAGCTCAAGCAGTTTAACAACAGAAGAAGCAGGATCAGATCCCATGACTGATAACAATATTTCTCAAGAGAACATTGTTAATGATATACAATGTTTTCCAAATATGATGGATGACAATCAATTCCTTCTTGACCCTCATTACAACAAATTAGATCTTCCTATTTCTGATCCAAAAGATATTAGTGTCATCTGTAGTACCAATATTGATACTAGAATACCATTCCAAGACTATATCTTTGATAATTCTATGACAAACTTTGGCATGCATTTTCCAAGTACATTTGAATCTGCAAATTTTGATATCTTTTGTCAGAATCCCAAGTTTGTAAGTCCATCTTCATTGCCATGCTTCGAGCCCAATATTAGCTCTACTGATAGCCCTATTCTAGTTAGTTGTTCCAAAAATGATATGACTTCAACGATGAATACTGAGAAATTGAATGTTCTCAAAGAAATTGAAAGTCAAGATACATTCCCATTCTTGATAGATTCTCGATTTGCAGTTGACAGTCTTGAGAGAAACGAGCAAAATAATATCAATTATGATATGAGTAATTTGTATGAAGTTGGTACTGCTTGTACATCGATTTATATGAAGAAACATGTTCCTCCTCCAGCCCCTGGCACATCTCCAGTATCAGCATTCACTTTAGATACAATTGCTTCTGAGGAAGTTCTTAATGTTTCTTCTCCATAGGGAAGCTCTATCTAGTTTGCACAATTCCATATATTTTTTGTTTTTCGTATTGAACAATACAATTCGAAGCATACTATTCTTATGATAAACATTACCTATAGTTTTCTTATGTTTTTGGAATCTTCTAAATGTGCATATCTAATCGTCTAGATAGCGTGACATTCTGAGAACAATAATTTAGAGTCTCAAATGTTTTGTAGTATGAATGCATTTTGCAATATATCATTTATCATCTTTATAAAATAACAAACGTCTTGTTCTATATAAATTTCCACTACAATACAAATCCAACTTGTATAAATAGATGTAGTTAGAATAATCATATTTAGTATGTCATTTATACAATCTATGAAGGCTAAAGTAGAAAATTGTGAATAGTTGATATCCAAATAAGAATGCACCTAAATAGTTTTGTATATGGATTCTCCATCATATCTTAGAGATTAAATATCATATCATTTTTCATAATCATGTACGTTAAATATGGATTACAAACTTCATACAAGGTTTACAAAATATATAAATTTAATGAGAATTACTTTAACAAAATACATATGTGAACAATTCAATGTATACATTTCAATTTTGTTGTTTACATACCATAGTGAAAACAAAGATATTTGATTTATTCATTATCTCATCTTGCAAAAGTAAATTAGTCATGTGACAACTTCTACGTACTATGAAGAATAATAGATATGAATGTGAGCAAAAGATATTTTTTATATAATCATATGTGAAATTTGACAAAGACACGAGTACATTTACATAGTTTTTGCATAATTAAATATATATATATATATATATTTTCAATAAACTTAATATGTTACAACTTGAACTCCATAAAATTAATAACAATCACATTTTCGTATTGCAGACCCTGAAGCAAGAAGAGAAGATCCTCAAACTATTATTTTACACATTAAACACAAGCACAACTACTAAGTGTTCTCTTCATAAACATATCAGGTACATCAAACCTCTGTTCTTTACTTGTCGTCAACTCTATTTTTTCCTCACAAAAATGAAGAGAAAAATAGAAAATATACAAGGAAAAGCAAAAGAAATTATAGATGTAGAAAATTATACATTATTGAATCGTTGTGAAGTATATAATATTGATGATGCACTTAGAATTCAGGGCCTATTTAGAACTAATACATTTAAGTACAATGTAGGAGATTGTCTTTTTGATTCATTAGCATTTCTACTTAATCATCGCTACACCTCATCTGAATTACGCAATGGAGTAATTGATTACTTTATAAAATGCTATTCAGAAGGTGATGAAGAAGCAACTTGGTCATATAACAATGAATTACATCCAAATACATTAGATGTATTGCATAAAATAGACAACATTGAAACTTATTTTCAGAGAATGCGAAAATCAGCTATGCCAACCACAAATAATGAAGAAATTGGATTATGGGGAGACACATTTTGTATTAAGTGTCTATCCAAATGGCTAGGCATACAAATAAAGGTTTGGTCAGTAAGAACGGCGCATAAATTTTTGCATTTTAATGAATCATCTAATGCAGAATCACACTGTATCCTTTTCCATGATACAAATCCTCTTCATGGACACTTTGAGCCACTTCTATCATATCAACTGCATTCGACTAATATCAATTCAACTGCATCACTTCGTCAAATTAAAAAACTAATTAGAAACACCAACAAAAACAACAAGATCGAATTCAATCAAATTGAAAACATTCAACAATATACGGTCAACTCACTACAAAAAATCAAAAAATAAATACGTTCAAAAAATATTGCAACATGTACAAAGTTGGAAAAAGGAATTTCAAAATCAGCCATTGAATTGTTCAAAAAACAAATTGAAGATACACCTAGATATGTATGTTCAATTTGTCAAATGTTGCATTTTAAAAAAGACATTACAACTTTGAAAGACAAAGAAATGAAAATGTATTACAGCTTGTCCACAAATAAACAAATCACAACAACAAATTATATTTGTTCCAAATGCAAAGCATCGTTGAAAGAATGTAAATTACCAAAATATGCAACTCCAAATTACATCCAAACAAATAATCCATTAGGATATGTGGCAATGTTGACACAACTAGAAGAACGCCTAGTGTCCCTCAGAATTGCATTTGCGCAAATTTGGCAATTAGGATACAAAAATTCACAATTAGGGTTGACCGGGTCTATTATAAATGTACCAGTTAACTCTGATATCATACAACGAGCATTACCACGTTCAACAAACGAAACATCGACAATAGCTATTGCTCTTAAAAGACGCTTGTAGTATAAAAATGCATACCAAACAGGAATGGTACGTGCAAATATGATAATGAAAGCGTTGCATCAATTATCAAACAAAAAATTATACAAGATGGAGAATGTTGAGATAAACAAAGACTGGATTGAAATTCTACGACTAGATAGTGCAAAGGACACAACAAGCGATAACAATACAAGCGACAACGATGTTGAAAGCGATATTGAAAATGAAATACCTAGTGAAACATTGATACATGGTTTCACTGAATCTAAGTGCATACATGAAATGCAAGACAAGATCATAGAAATTGCACCAACAGAAGGAAATAATCCAATTGGAATATTTAAAGATAAATACGCCGAAGAGATGAATTTCCCTACACTGTTCTTTGGCAATCCACGTGATGAGGACATTGTCAAAAGATATTCGTATCAAAAAATTACCAACTTCATACAAATTACTCATATCAAAAGGGAGAAGGCTACTAGCAAAAGATGTGAAACATAAACCTAATTTAGAAAATATTCTTAAATCTGACATTGGTTATGTCGATTTCAAAAAAATAAGAATATCTCCAGATTATTTGCATCAACTAAAAAAAAATCTATTTGCGATGATAAGACAACTTGGACCACCAACTTTTTTTGTTACATTTACAAGTGCTGAACAATATTGGGAACCATTAACCAAAACGCTTGAAGAACTACATCGTACATATCAAAAAGCAACCAACCATGAAGAATCAAATAGTACAATCGAAGATAGAAGAATTCATTTGATTCGAAGAGATCCAATTACATGTGCACGCTATTATAGGCATAGAATTAATGCAATGAAGAAATTAATATTAACAGACAATTCCTTTTTTGGAACCATTTCAGATTATTTCTCCATAACCGAATTTCAAAATCGTGGAAATGAGCATGATCATTTCCTCTTGTGGATTAGACAAGCACCAATTTACGGAAGAGATAGTAACATAACTATTGAACATTTTGTAGACAACTACATTACTTGTAACACTGAACATCTACATCCAGATATAGCTACAATACACAAACATCACCACACGAAACAATGTCGAAGGTCGAAGAAACAAACTTGTAGATATAATTTTCCGCTCCCGCCAATGAAGAAAACTACAATTTTGGAACCAACTAAAACCAATGACGAAAATGTGATTTCAACAGCATCAAAAATACTTTCCACTTTACAACAAGCAAACTATGACAAATCAATCTCATTTCAAATGTTCATAGATGAAATGAATATTACTGAAGATGAATACATAATTGCCATCAAGTCTACAATCCATAGGCCAACAATATTTTTGAAAAGGAAACCATCAGACATATGGAATAATAGTTTTGCTAGAACAATGCCTGAAATATGGAAAGCAAATACAGATGCACAATTTGTATTGAATGCATATGCAACAACTATGTATTGTAGCTCGTATATGACAAAAGTAGACAAGTCAATGACAAATGCATTCAAAAGAATTCGTAAAGATCATGAACAAAATAGTATCGATGCAATAAATATGATTAGTAAACTAGGAAACACATTACTCAATTTACAACAAATGTCTTCGCAACAAGCAGCACACATTGCTTTATCACTTCCATTAAACTATAGTTCAAGAAAATGTGTATTCATTGATACAAGAAATGAGGACGAGAGAACATTTGTCTTAAAGTCAACTAAACAATTGAGCAAAGAACCAGATGATTCAGAAAACGTAACATCAAAATCGTTGATAGATTACTATCTAGCATGACCAACAACACTATCACACATTTGTCTTGCAGATTTCGTCTCTAATTATAGAAAACATGGCAAAAAATTACAAAGTAAAGCTAAAGCAAATATAATACGTTTTGTAAACTTCAACAAACATATTGACTTAGAAAACCATTGTAGAGAACAATTACTACTATATGTGCCATTTACACAAAGTGAAAAATCACTTAAAAATGGATTCCAAACATGGAACAGTGCTTATTTGTATCATGAAAATATTATTACATCAAATCACATAAAATACAACTACAAAGTCAACCCTATGTGGGGCGACATTGAAAAAGCGATAGACGAAATCAACACAAACAATGATCTTGATCAAAATGAAAGCCTTACTGAAAATCATATGCAGATGAAAGAACAATATAATATACAATTAGATATTGAGACAGAAAAAATCAACAAAACAAATACAATATTTCAAAACAAATTTGAAATTGCAAAACATCCTCAAATAATAGACAATTCTGAGTACTACAAATTAAGACGAATGTTAAACAAAGAACAACAAGCAATTGTAAAAGACATCGCATTGAAAAAAATAAACAACATCAAAGCACCATTACACTTGTTCTTAACAGGAGGTGCTGGAACGGGAAAAACATTTACCGCAAAAGCCATATATCAAACACTTATTCGCATATACAACTCATCTATTGAGAACGATCCAAATAAACCAAAAGGACTGATACTTGCTTATACAGGAAAAGCCGCATATAACATAGGTGGATTAACAATTCATTCAGCATTACACATGCCATTTAACAAATCAGAATTCATCCCATTGAGTTCTGAAACATTGGATGCTATGTCAAAGCATTATCAACAACTTCGTGTGGTATTGATAGACGAAATTTCTCTAGTGGGTTCAAGATTTCTACGTTACATTGACAAACGTTTACGAGACATAATGCAAACCCCCACTAGCTATTTCGGAAATCTAGATGCAATTTTTTGTGGTGATCTTTACCAAGTACAACCTGTACAAGATGCACTAGTATTTGAGAATCCTCCAACATTAAATGAATTAATGCCTTATAGCTTTTGGAAACAAAATATAAAATGCTATGCACTGCAATCGACAATGCGACAAAAAGATGAGAAATTTGTTTCAATACTCAATAGAATCCGACTTGGATCCCAGACAATTCAAGACTTGGAGTATTTAAATAAAAAATGTTTGCGCTCACCGCCAATGGACCCAACATTCCCTTTCCTCTTCTACAGAAGGAAAGATGTGGAAAAACACAATGAAAACATGTTATCCATCACACAAGGAGAGGTAATTATATTGAATGCAATTGATGAACATGATGACAACTCTAATACAATTATGTTGTATGACCACTCAATTAATCTACCATCTCAGATACTCTTAAAACCTAATATGCTAGTTGAAATATATGCTGTAAATTACAACACGGAAGATGGGCTTGTCAATGGATCAGATGGAACATTCCAAGCATACACAAAATACACTAATTTTGATATAGTTTGGATCAAGTTCACTGACTCAAAAGTTGGACATCGACAAGCAAAAAGACTAGTGCAATGTTATAATGAGTGCATAGACAAAAGTTGGACACCCATACTTCGCATTGCAAAGCCTACTAAAAACCTATACAACCAAAAAAATTTGACAATCATAAAACAATTTCCAATACAACTAGCATGTGCTTGTACTATTCACAGATCACAAGGCCTTACAATGCAAGCATTAGCATTTGATCCATCAGGCATAAACAAACATGATTTGGCATATACAACACTATCACGTACACGAACAATTGACACATTGTTCTTGATAAGACCTCTAACACAAAACCATTTCAAAGTGAAAAAAAAAGTAATTAATGAAATGTCACGCCTACAATCAACATCAATTTGGGAGTTTGAAAATCACCATCTCCAAAGCAATAGCGACAAACAATTACTACTAACCACATTCAATACCCGTAACCTGCTTGTACATATCGAAGACATGCTTAGTGACCATGAAATGATGTCAACGGATATTATTTGTCTACAAGAAACACATATGCAACTATCAAAACATAATAATGAATTCCAAAATTTTAATCTTTTCTCAACAAATCACATACATGGTGTAACAACATTTACTAGAAATAATCTATCAATTTCAAAAACAGTGCAACATAAAACAAAAAATGTAGAAGCTATAACAATAACAATAAATTTGCCAAGTGATGAGATCAACATATGTAATCTATATGCAAGACCCACCACACCAGTAACAGAAATTATAACAATCACAAATCAAGTATTCTCCTCTATCAATTTAACATCAACTTTATATATTGTAGGTGACTTCAACATTGATATGTCAGTCGATAATGCACGAAAGAATTGGCTATCAAATCACATGCACAATTCTAAAATGAATTTTATGTTATATAAATTAAACCATGTCAACAAACCACTAATTGATCATATTTGGCGTAACATAAATGCAAAACCATGTTCTATTTACAAATCAGAAGCATATTGGAGTGATCATGATCCTATTTATATAAACATTGAAACAAATGACAAATTCAAATCCACTTAGTATCTTTTTAAAAATATTAACATTATCAGTATTTCTTGTAGCTAACAATGGAGTCCAACAAGAGAGCCGAAACAAGCCAGAAAACCATTCAACAAATATCAAAAAGGTGAAAAGCATTGTCTATGTTCAATTATACTATCCAAATTACTCTTGAAAACAATAAATTCAACTGATGTAAACATTGCAGATCCAAAAGCAAGAAGAAAAATACAGTATCAATTGAAGAACTTCACTCGCACAAGGGAGGAAATATATTTGAAGGAGATGTAATTGTGGTCTACAAAACAAGTCTTGACAAACAAAACAATACAAAAGAAGTTCTTCGTGCAGATTTAACTGATGAAAAAGGTGAAATGACAATTACTATCAATGTAATTGGTGTCCTTGTAAAACAACATGAATCAAAAATAGTTCCTGGAACAGCTATATGCATTACAAATTTCCAAATTGCACCAAAGATAGACTATGACAGAGGTGATTGTGACTGCATCTTGATTTTCACAAACACAACAACAGTTGAAGTCATACCGTGCATGCATGATGAATACAAATTCATACCAACTAGCACAATTAGACAACTTCTTACAAGTGAAGAAAACTATGCAATTGGATTTGTAGAGGCACTTGTGGTGGGAACAAAAAGAACTTTCCAATTTTTTGTTGAAATAAAAGATGGCCATTCAGAAATGGACAAAGCACAGGTATTTAAATATTCCTCTAATTCTTTATTTCATTGCAATTTACATCAATTACTGCTTACCATATTTTTAACTAAAGATAAATGTTGAAATAAAAAAATGCATCCACAATATAGGTACAAATACACGAGAGTTTGGAACATCATTTCTCTTCAATGGAAGAACAAATACGCCTTGAACAATATCCAATCATGTTGTTGAGGAACATTGTAAAGAGGCAAGAATCAAGATACAACAATCTACAAACAACTCAATCAACATACATCAGCAAATTGAATAACAAGAGGGCCTTCGAGTATCTCAACAATTTGTTGCATTCAACAACTGAGGTAACTAAGGCATTTGATTATGTCAGCAATTTGTTGTATTCAACATTTAACACAATCACATTTGCACCTATGCAATTATATACTATTAGAAAATGATTAAAAAATACATAATATACATCTTCGTTATATTTTGCAGATTTATGGAACAATAAGAATAGCCAATGCATTTGCAAATCCATTTCAAGCTTTCTGTCCAAATTGCAACTACAAATTTGATACATATGGAGAACTACAAGAACAAACTGCCTTTTGTATTAAATGCAAACAACAAGTTGCATATATCTACTCTCACTACTTGAAAGTGATTTTGACAAGTGATAGAAAGAAAACAATGGAATGTACAATGGATAGATCTATTATGCAACTCTTGCTACCCGAATTAGTAAACATTTCATATGAAGAATACATTGATGACAAATCATCAATTGTCTTCATCCTAAGAGACTTCTGCAAAAAAGGACATTTCAAATTGAATCCAAACAACCTCATAACCAATGCACAATCTATTGAAGAATGATATATACATCTTATATCCAGGTACGCTTGTATTACACAAACATTTAGCTTCATTTAAAAATTCAATTTCTATACTACATTATCTATTGAAAGATTATCACATAAAATAAAAAACAATGTCCTCATAACCATCTTCAAACATTTTTCTACAGAAGGGAATCTCCAAAAACACATGGATTGTCATATGCAGCAAGGAGAATAACTGCCATAGCTTGAACAAGGAGAATAAATATGCAATAGTTCTATATGTTATAGGATTTTCATTTCACAATTAATCACTACAACAAACAATAATATAATTATCTACTACCATTTGTAATGTATTGACCATAGTGGTCTATAGACAAAAAAATGCATATTCTTGACTTTTCTATGCATTTACACTCATACTTATTTCTACTTTTCTATGAACATTGCTATGCAATTACATTGATATATATTTCTACTTTTATATCTAAATTCTTCACTTTGCTATGCATTTATATTCATATATATTTAAATACATGTGCTTTGTCCATTTCTGAATGGCCATCTTTTATTTCAACAAAAAATTGGAAAGAAGTTCTTTTTGTTCCCACCACAAGTGTCGCTACAAATCCAATTGCATAGTTTTCTTCACTTGTAAGAAGTTGTCTAATTGTGCTAGTTGGTATGAATTTGTATTCATCATGCATGCACGGTATGACTTCAACTGTTGTTGTGTTTGTGAAAATCAAGATGCAATCACAATCACCTCTGTCATAGTCTGTCTTTGGTGTAATTTGGAAATTTGTAATGCATATAGTTGTTCCAGGAACTATTTTTGATTCATGTTGTTTTACAAGGACACCAATTACATTGATAGTAATTGTCATTTCACCTTTTTCATCAGTTAAATCCGCACGAAGAACTTCTTTTGTATTGTTTTGTTTGTCAAGACTTGTTTTGTAGACCACAATTACATCTCCTTCAAATATATTTCCTCCCTTGTGTGAGTGAAGTTCTTCAATTGATACTGTATTTTTCTTCTTGCTTCTGGATCCGCAATGTTTACATCAGTTGAATTTATTGTTTTCAAGAGTAATTTGGATAGTATAATTGAACATAGACAATGCTTTTCACCTTTTTGATATTTGTTGAATGGTTTTCTGGCTTGTTTCAGCTCTCTTGCTAGACTCCAATATGCTTCTGATTTGTAAATAGAACATGGTTTTGCATTTATGTTACACCAAATATGATCAATTAGTGGCTTGTTGACATGGTTTAATTTATATAACATAAAATTCATTTTAGAATTGTGCGTGTGATTTGATAGCCAATTCTTTCATGCATTATCCACTGACATATCAATGTTGAAGTCGCCTAGAATATATAAAGTTGATGTTAAATTGATAGAGGAGAATACTTGATTTGTGATTGTTATAATTTCTGTTACTGGTGTGGTGGGTCTTGCATATAGATTACATATGTTGATCTCATCACTTGGCAAATTGATTGTTATTGTTATAGCTTCTACATTTGTTGTTTTATATTGCACTGTTTTTGAAATTGATAGATTATTTCGAGTAAATGTTAGTTGCTCTTAAAAGACGCTTGCAGTATAAAAATGCATACCAAACAGGAATGGTACGTGCAAATATGATAATGAAAGCGTTGGATCAATTATCAAACAAAAAATTATAAAAGATGCAGAATGTTAAGCAACAACTATTACCACTATGTTAAGCAATTATTACCACTATGTTAAGCAATTCTCGAACAAACAACAACTCACAAATCCTACCGGCAGGAATCGGACGCAATGCGTCTCTTGTTTATTTAAGCACTTAGAAATTTTGTAATCTTAAATTTTTATTAAAATTGTACTTCAAAAAATAACATGTCCACCATTCTTAAAAACACGCTTTTAAAAGTATATATGTAGTCTCATGAAAAACATGCCATATGGTTGCACATATTTTATTACCTTCTCTTTTCTATGTCCTAAATTTTTAACTTATTATTTAAATAGTACATGGAATTTTAAAATTTAATTTGTTTTATTATAGTGAAGTATTATTTCATAAAATGATTAAATTAATAAATATTATAATTCTATAAAACAATTATTTAAATTAAAAATTTAGATATTTATTTTTAATCTTTATGTTTAAGAATTATTATTTTAAAATTTAATTGAGGTATGCAATTATTTTAAGAATTATTATTTTAATTAGTATTTGCAATTAGAAGGGAGAATTAATTTTAATTGGTAGTAGTCTTAATTGCTACATGTCATTATTTTAAAGAAATGAGGGAGTAATTCTAAACAATTAATAATTTATTTATTTATTAACAATCAAAATAGTGTTGATTTAAATGTCTTTTTTTAAAATATATTAAATTATTTAAAAATAATATATTACATAATTTAAAATTAAAATATAAAATTTTAATATTATTATTTAATATATTATATTATATATTAGATGTTACATATGTTATATATTATATTGTATATATAGTATAATACAATGTTAAAATTATATTATACATATAATATATTGTTAAAATAATATAATATATATATACCTAATTTATTTTAAAATTATAATTAATAATTATTGAATTATTTTAAAAATAAAATTTAGTTTTAATTTAATTTATTTGTAATATGTAATTAATATAATTTAAATGATTATTTTCAAAACTAGAAAATAAATATTTTATAAATTTTAGAAATTAAAATTTAGTTTAATTTTATAATTATTTCTAAGCTTTACAAATAATATTGTTGTGATTTGATTAATTATTTTTTATGATTAATAATTCTAACCAATTCCCTTCTAAAATGGAAAAATGAGGTAATGGAAGTGGAAAAATCGCTTATATCAGGTGAAAATTGTGTATCAATGAAATTGAAGAGAAATGATTTTTGAAATATATTTTGTTAAATAATTCACATGTATACATTGATATAGATTAAAAAATTTCAAATAGAAAAATTTCTCAAATTCTTATTAGTTAAAATGAGAGTTATTAATAACAAGTTAAATTCTAGTGCCTATAGTTAGGAACTAAAAATAGTTCTTGAAGTAGATATAAAATAACTTTTAAGTAAATGGAAAAGTTCTTCACATAAAAAAATTAATTATTTAAACATAAAATGAAATTAGTCTTCATATCAAATTAAATTTGTTAGTCACGTCAAATTGAATGGCGTAATAATATATATGATTAATGAAAGATATTGACATAATATTTTAGAAATTATATTATTCTAATATTGATAATAAATATTTGATACATCTAAAATATTTGTCATTTTTTTCAGGTGGTTGGTGACATGGTGCGACACGCCCTTCGATACCACAGAAACAGTGGGGAGACTAGATCTTGTGACCTCTTGCCTGAACAAGATGCTTTAGTTAATCGAGCTAGGCCCACCGCCCTACTAATATTTTTAATTTATATATAAATACTAATTGAAATTTAATTTTTCACCTAATAATTTTGAGATAATTAATATTCTAATAATTTTGTATAAAAATAATAAAAAATAAAAATAAATAAATAAATAAAAAAAATATAAATTTTTAATCAATTGAAAATACAAATAATAATAACTAACGAGTTAGAGATTATCTATCACTCATACTAAAAACGACGACGACCAAATCTACTTTTAAATGCATTTCTTTCACGGTCAACTTACAGCACCTCCAATGGAATTTGTTCCCGAGAAGCGGACACCATAATTTTTTACCATTTACCCCACTCTAAGAAAAACAATCATGATCGCATGCACAGGGAGCACCATTTGAGTAAAGATTTCATGTAGAAATTCATTGAACTTGTAACCGTAATAAGATGGAAGAGTAAAAAGAACCCAATGAATAGATTATGCATACAGGCTTCCGGCGATTCTTGCCTAAATAAAATATTCTACTGTGGGAAAACCCATTATAATGGCAGAGGCAAAAGCATAACCCCTTGATCGAGGTGTTGGAGCAGCCTTGTTGTGCAGTTTGAAGGAGGAGAAGCCTTTGTTGTGCAGTGAAAAATCCAGCTTGTTCAATGCCCCATTTACAAGAGAATGAGTTCCAAGTGGATGTTGAAGACATAGTAGAAAACCCTCTGCCTGGATGTGCAGTGCCAGGATCCTTTGCCTTCTCCCACGATGACACGCTTCTTTCTTATCTCTTCAGTTCGGATGCCACGCTGCACCGAAAGCTCTACGTGATTGACGCATCCACAGCCAAGCAGGAGCTGTTGGTGAGTCCCCCGGGAGGTGGTGTGGATGAATCCAATCTCTCCTCTGCCGATAAGATGAGAAGGGAGCGCCTGCGAGAGCGCGGATTGGGCGTCACTCGCTATGATTGGGCAAACACTCACCACCCACACCGTCTTATGCTTCCTCTTCCTGCAGGGGTATGCGTTTTCTCTTCCCATTCTATTCGTTTTTTCTCCCTATTTCCAATTATCACTAATCTATCCTTTAATAGTATCTTCCCAAGCCCTCATATCAACGAACTATTGACAGATGGCTTCTTGTGAATCATGCAATATGAATCAATGAAGATTGACTTGACACTACGCCGTTGAATTTCATTTGATAGAAAATGATCTCAAAATTCTGCTTTTTTAATTTGTTTATTCTGATCCGAGTGATAAACACTCCCCTAAGAAGTTGCAAGGATATTTTGTGAAATAAAACTCAGAAAAAGACATGTCAGTTTTCTGAGCATTTTGGAATACTGTAGACTTCTGTAATATGTGTATTTCACAAATTTTGATATGGTTTTTTGATGTTCAAAGTTCAAACCATGCCAAACAGAGTTCTGCACCCTTTCATCTCATTCATCCTGAACTTTGTCATGTTTTTTAATTGTCATTTCTAACTACAGTCTGAAAGTTAATCTCTTGGCACTGTGACCTGTTTTTTTAATATGTCAGCAGAACAGTGCCCCTAACTGCCACATGGATCTTGTACAGCCTACAAGATGTCATGTCCCCGGATGAATTGAATTAAATATGGAGGGAAACTATAAAAGTGTTTTTAAACACTATTTAATAATAATTGGGAAAAGGACACTACATTGAGGTAGCCTTTGATGAAGAAGAAGAAGGTGAACCCGATGGCGCTACCAAGGAGGATGAGCTTGGGGTGACATGGGAGGAAGGATATTCCGAGGGCACTCTTGCAATGCTTTCCGGAGCACCTTGGTATCACTCTCTCCACATTAGAGGGGACTTATATGGTCAGAGGGTAACGATATTAATCGATAGTGGAGCCACCCATAATCTCATCAATGAAGGGCTAGTAGCTAAGTTGAGCCTAAGGGCGGAAGATTTCGAAGGATTTGATGTGATAGTTGCAGATGGGTACACTATTCCATGCAATTGCCGGATTTGACAAATGGAGTTGACCATAGGAGGACACAAGATGCAAGATGATTTCTACATAGTTGGCATTAGTGAGACATATGTGGTCCTGGGAGTGCAATGGCTGCACTTGCTTGGGGAGTACACAACGAACTTTCAGACTCTGGAATTGAAGTTTAAAGTTGATGGAAAAGAGGTCATTCTTCGAGGATTCTCCAAGGTGGGTCCTAAGCATGCTTTGAACAAGGCATCGGAAAAGACGAGGACATGAGCAAAGACTTTCAAGGAACCGAATCTGAAGTTGCTTGAGGGCAAGCAACACCCGAGCGGGGAGGATTGTCATGTCCCCAGATGAATTGAATTAAATTTGGAGGAAAACTATAAAAGTGTTTTTAAACACTATTTAATAATAATTAAATATAATATTAAATATTAAATAATAATATAATAATATTAAATAATAAATTTAAATAATTGATAAATAATATTTAAATTTAATATCATCTGGCCGACTACCTTCCAGTTGGCGCGAAAGGTTATTATTTGAATTTCTTTCTGATGGCCGACCTTGGAAGGCACTTATAATAAGAGTTCATTTGTGTGGATCTGGATGATGGAATGAAGCCATGAAGAATTGACAGCGTAGCTGGTCAATAGCCTGGTAGGACGAAAACCTTGCTAGTGGTTCTGTGTTGACATTCCTTTAGTTTGCATTCATTGATTTCCGTCATTGTTGGTCATAGGTTGTGCGTGAGAATTGGGTGTGGGAAGTGATTCCAACGATTAGTGTGGCCGAGCCTTGGCTCTGGCCACCACACATATTCACCATCCTGTGTGAAGTCGAGTGACATTACCTAGACGAGATCGTGCTTAGGATCCGAGCTGGAGCTAGCAATGGAAGTGGCTACACATTAACTGCACCATTTTGGAGACATCATTCATATCTTTCAGAGCCCGAGAGTCTCATTTGCATCGCGTGGGACCTCATCTTCACGTGAGCGACACAGGCAAGGAACAGTGCAATTGTGGAGGCTTTGCAAAACATCGGGATTCCATTCCCTGGTTTGGCATCATTCCAGTTCCCGCAATATTGAATCCAAACACCGGCGTCATAGTCGCAACACACAGCAAGCTTGACATCATTTGCTCGGCCAGATAACACGACACTGTCGGGAGTCCATATTCTATAATGCTATCATTTGGGCTAGCGTTGGGACTTACAGAACTCAGGGAATCGCATTGCACATCATTAGCACTGTTGGCATCATTCCAGAATCATGTACCAGACAACCCGAGAATCGGTAGCGATTGACATTGGCGCATCTCCAGCCACGGGAGTGTTCTCTGGATGCGGTGTCTAGAGTAATCATTATTTGTTGGGCATCAGTGTTGAGTTGAAACTGGCTTTGTACTCCTCATTGTATGAGACGGATTCCAGATTTCCAGAAATCAGTATTGGCTGCATATGACATTATCTGCACTATCTGAAAATCCATTTATCTGATTGTAATTCTGGCGAATTCGTCTCAGATATTTGATTATGTGCAGTAGCATTTTATGTAACATTTTCTGAATAAGAATATTGTGGTGTGTATTGGGAAGCAATTTGTGTTTCATTTTTAGGCAGGCTTATTACACAAGACCCACTCTTTTACCAGGATATGAGAATCATAGTTCATATGGCTTTAAAATTATTACCAACAAGATCAGTTGTTTCTGGGTTGAACAGTTTGTTTTCAAATCTTGTGTGTTCTTGTCACTCGTTTGTTTTGAAAATCAATGGTTTTGTTTCTTAAATATTATTCTACTTTTTCTATATGTTGGGGTGCAGATCCAGAAAAAGTTACCATTTAATTTAACCATAAAAAATGGTTTATGAACTTTAATATAATAACCTAAACCTTAACCTTTTACTTTAAATTTTGGTCTTATCCTTGCTAGAAAAAAGTATTAAAGAATACCAGAAATAAAGTTTATTAAAGTTATCAAAAATATTATTCTTTAAACCTAAACTTTCTCTTATTCCTTACATAATAAAGGTTTGTAAATTTCAAAGCTCAAACTAATTCTGTTTTACTTGGGTCATCTGTTTATAGTAAATAGTGCATTGTAAGAGAGGGATAAACTCCACAGTTACATCCTTGGGCAAAGAGAACAGTTTACAATCAAAAAAGACTCAGAGTATTCCAATTTCCGAGAATCTTTAGTTTATTTTTGAATTTAATGTTATGAATGCTTATATCTATTTTATAGTTCAACAAAGTAATTCATATGATTTGATTTTAAAAATAAATTTTATCAATTTTTTTTACAACTAATTTTTTTCCAAATTTTTTGGTTGGTGAAATTGAATCTGATTTTGAACCACATGATATAGCATCAAACATCAAAGCATGCAATATGTATGTTAGTTGTAACAATGATGATGGGAAGCAAGTAATGTTTGGAGAAAACCCAATTGATTTCTGTATAAGCATGTGAACTCGATGAATAGTAATGATTGCTGTGAACTACAATTGATTATTTTGTTGAGGGTTATACTAGTGTTCCACATTTGATTGTACAGGATATTCTGGCTAAGTAAGGAGAAAGTCAATTAGAACGACCATACGTTTAAAGACAACTAGAACTTTAAATTCTTGATGTACTAACACTTGGTGACTGATTCTTGATCATTTGATTGCCCAGTGGACATTTTATCGGTTAATTTTGTCAGTATGAACTAGGATGATGATGTAGAGCAGGGAGGAGTTTGTCCAACAATCACAATTCAAACTATTCCAAACAATCCTTCAGCCCCTAAAACCCTAACTTGGCAATGTTTCACAATTCCTTCCTATTCTTCTTGTAGCATATCAAACAGTGTTTTCGGACCATAATTCTCAGAAGAAATTGTAAACCCACAAAACATTCACCATTTCAAATACCCATTATGCTCTACTTTGACATATCCAAAAGAGAGATAGGGTTGTTTTGGAACAATACCTTCTAAAAATTGCTGCTACGCTGCAACTAGGCTTAATTAGTCTTGTTTTCCAAAGCAACACCCAACCAAACACTCTTCCAACCTTAAATTTCCATTGCAGGACCTCAACCAAGTTACAAAAGGTCTGATTCCACAACTTTTATCAATAGAAACAATCACAAGTTCATCAAACCACAAAACCCTTGTTTAGGCTTTTTTAGGCTAGTTACAAGAGGGTTTATTGAAACTTTGTACTCCGGGCCTCAAACCACTTTGCAAACACCTCAAACACACCATTCTATGTCTGCACATGCTTCCTAAACCATCTCCCATCCTTTATCAATGCATTTTAATCAAACTCCCACTCTTAGCTGTAACGACCCAATTCTGCGTAAATTAAAAACTTTCCAATTCTCACTAAAAACATGTAAAAGTAACATCTAACAAAGATAATACAATAAAATTTCTTCCTTTCTTTATTGATACGTACAAGTTACAATATGTTTCATTGCAAATATAAATCAGAGTTAAAAGTAATAGAGTTACATACATAGCTCGTAAGCTTTTGCACAAATAGAAGTAAGAAGGTCCAGGAGATCGTCCTTTCAAATCTTGGTACATCGGCCGCTCGCTGTGGAGGAGAAACATCACTCGGGCGCTTTTCCGCCAACCACGGACTTATAATGCGGTCCCCCGCACGATCATTTTGCAATGAACGGCCCTCCCTTCGAAGAAGAGATTGGTAGGGTATCCTTTAACGATTACCAACTGAGCATAGTGCTGTGTCCTACCCAACTAGAACCTTGCTATTTCACAATCTCGATCTAGTACTCGGATCACAATGAACTGACAGTGTAGTCTCAACTATCTCACATCTAGGTGGATGTTGTACCTTTCACTACTTTGGCCAAAGTATTCTCATTCAGTACTTCGAATGAAAGTCATCTATCATAAACACTACTCAGGGCCGATTTGACTTAAGGCTTCCTTACTCTACGCATAGGTTTGTCTTTCAATGGATGAAACCGTCATCCTAGACATCCTACAATCACACGAACCTACTAGAAATGAAAACAGTATTCAAGTGTCTTGTGTCAATCCTCCTAACTAGGAATTCTTTATCCTAGGAGTATTTAACTTGTCACAGTTATCCTAATAACTTAAGCTAAAAGACTTCACTTGATTCTGCCATCATTTCGATCCTAGTAGATAATAAGTACATCTACGTATTCTCCATATATAGAGATCATACACAACATGCAATAACCATTCAAAATGAAAATAAATCCTTCCTTTATATCTTTTCCATTATTTCGTTTTAATGCAAGAGAAATAATCTAATCCCTTAAGCTCTTTATCCAAATAATCCCTTTTTCACAATTTCCCCCTAATTATTGAATCCTTTTCACATTTTCTTCTTAAATGAATTGCTTTAAAAATATTCATCAAAACAGTTCTTTCCTATTAGAGCTAATTGAAAACAGCAATCACAAGATTAAAAAGGAAACAACACTTCAATAAAAATTATAACGTAGGAGGATTCATGCCTGTTTTTAAAACTTCTCCTTCCAAATTTGCTCTTCTAGATTCTCCTTCAAATAAGCTTCCAGGGTTTAAGCTAAATATGGCTTCTTTTATGATAGTATTTCACTCTATAGTGAACTCCTATAACTCTTCTCTCAGACGTGTTTCCACCACTCAATTCCTATTCAACAATACAAATTCCTCACTTTAAACTCAAAATGGCTTAATTCACTATGACTGGTAAATGCTGGAAATATTTTACTGTGCTTATCAAACTCAGCAATACAGGAAAACTCAGGCAGTACAATGAAATGGAATATGGAATGAAAAATACTAAACTCAGATTCTTCAAAAGTGTGTTCACAATGAATGGAAGGGCGTCAATATATAGGGCCCGAAATGCAACGGATTCCACCAATGGAGGCATGTGGATTGACATCTATGTGCTCAGAATTAGTCAAAATGCTAGATGGCGGATTCTTAAACCCTTATTCATCAAATTGAAGGTGATTCGACTTTCTTTCAAGCCAGCAAATGAAGAATTTTTCGACTCTCACATGGCGGATTGACAGCTCAAGGTGTTTTCCAGATTTTAGGTTAATTTGAAATAAATTAAATCAGGAAGTTCGTTTCAGATGAAAGGGTCAAGGTTATGATGCTCCCACGTCACCATTTCGGGCCAAGAGATTAGCATTCGACCATTTCTCAGTGACCAGTTCTTTGCCCCGCGTTTCTGGCGCGTTTTTCTTCATACGCGTGACTTTCCCAGGCGGTTTTTATGCGTTTTTCAAAGAAAAACGTGTTTTCTGCCTTTTTAAATGTTTATAACAAAATAAATTCGATTTCTCTTGTTTTAAAAATCTCAACAAATGAAATCTTCGATTATTTTCCATTCGAAATTGCTTCTCATAGATTAATATGTTTCAAATAAAGCTTTAAATAAAATCGTTATAAAGCTTAGGTTCGATACTCATTTTTATTCAAAAATTTCCTTCTACTATATATTGCGCATATTTATCTTTTTTGAAATAAAGCTCAATGCATTATTTATCCTTTAAACATTTGCAAATATTTTCTCCAAAAGATATATAAATATATTTATTTATATATTTAACTCATTAAATATATATATTTATATATTTAACTCTATTCATTTTCCAAAGGATATATAATATATATATTTAATTTTATTGTATTTAATATATTTATAATATAGTTTTAATCTACATCATATATATCTATGTATATATCAAGTTTAAAATAAACTTATATACATAAATGTATATCCTGTAAAAACTATATTATATATAATACTAAATATATAATTATATTTAATAATATACAAATATACCCGTATACATTTTTATTTTTCAAAGTACGTATACTGCGAGCCAGTCAGCATACTTTCATTATACGTACCCATGTATATGTGTATATAGGTGTATTATTAAATTCAAAGGCTAAGATTAAACATTATTAATTTCACCATAAACACTAGGTAGAGTGTGTACATATATATATACCTGTGTATACGTATGTATGCGTACATACATGTCGACACATGTGTACGAGCATATCCGTCTGCTTAACATACACATGTATTGATATGTCTGTACATATAAATACATGTTTACAATGTATAGATGTATGTGCGTTCCCAATGAATCATTAACTCATAACATTCACATCATTCATACTTGGGTCATGGTATAGCAAGTCTGACGTTTAAACAATTACATCCCCTAAAGCATAAAGAAGTGAATTTAGAATCCTTATGGTCAATAAACAAACCTACGGATGACTTACCGTTATCTCGACAAACAGACTTGGCTTACTCAATCTATAGTATGTGTGTGTATGCCCAATTTGGTAATCGTTAATGTTTACCCGACCAAGTTCCTCCCCGAATGATGTCTCTCCTCTGTCCGGAGGTACAGTCTTCATACCTACACACCACGACATGACATCGGCAGTCATATGCTCATAACAAGGTAAAAACATCTCACAAGTTAGAATAACATTATTCCATAATTGTATGCTACAGTTAATCAAGAATTAAATCATTTAGTAGTAACAATCAAATAAAACCATCATTTAAACAGGACTCATTCATTTAATAACGAGATCAACCATGTTTTATTCATCATCAAGATTCAAACATTACAATCAATTGCCCTATACAATAGTAGCTATAATATCGGGATGTAACATTAGCCATCAAATTAATCCAAAACCCATGAAATTATCAACTAGGGCAACACCAAAATGTTTTCAAACCCTACTCCTTGCTCCTGAAACCTACATGAACATCTAACCCTACCTAAATGCACCCATTCCACCAAATTTCAAACAATTCTACCGGTGGAATGGGGCATCAATGCATTTTAAACAACCTCAAACCCTCCAAACAGGGTTTTCAACCCGTCCTTAGAAAAATGCTTGTAAAGTTCTTCAAACTCTATGAAATTCAATCAAATCAAAACCAAAATGAAGTTATTTCATGCCTCCATCAAATTCAAAAGGCTTTAGTTCAATATTCCTCTGTACGGAATCGTACAGTGACCTGTAGCAGCAAAGTTGAATGAGAACACACAGAATTTTAAGAGAAAACAGGGAAATCTTATTGCTTAAACTTCAAGAACAACTCTCCAACTCCTGCCTCGAGGTTTACAAGCATATTTAAGTGTTTTCCAACCCAAAACCAATGGCTACAACTAACTTTTGAACTTTTTACCCTTCAACTTCCCAAACCAAGCCAAAAATTGCAAAGTTGTAATGCAACTTTTGCAACAAACTACAAAACTTGACAACTCTAACTAGGACCGATCCCCACATGACCCATTACATTGCAAATGGTCTATCATGACCTTATTATACCAAATAAGACTCTAAACACCAAAAACTCAACCTAAGACCATATTTACATAAGTTGACATGGTGCCCCTGCACCAGATGACTATGATTAGGATATGATGATGGGGCATATGAGGTGTAAATAGCTATTGAATGAAATATTATATTGCAATGGAATGGAGTAATATTCAAAGCATTGCTGATTTAGTAGGGCCAAACACAATTTGATCAATGATGCATGTCTTTGATACTTAAAGCTGGAATACAGTAGGTTCTTCTGGTAGTACAGTTCGTCCCTAATAATGCAGGTTTCAAGTATGTCAATGCTGAATAAACTATTGATACTATTGCAGAGTCAAGGTTAAAGTTAGTGACAAGTCAGATCAAGTCTTGAACAATTGTGAAGTTATGGATCAGCTCCAATAATGAGCAAATGTATAATATTGTGGAGTCTACATGAGCACTGTAATTGAACATCAGCTAAAGTGTTACGACCCAATTCTGCGTAAATTAAAAACTTTCCAATTCTCACTTAAAACATGTAAAAGTAACATATAACAAAGATATTCAATAAATTTCTTCCTTTCTTTACTGATAAACACGTACAAATTACAATATGTTTCATTGCAAATATAAATCAAAGTTAAAAGTAATACAGTTACATACATAGCTCGTAAGCTTTTGCACAAATAGAAGTAAGAAGGTCCAGGAGTCCGTCCTTTCAAATCTTGGTACATCGGCCGCTCGCTGTGGAGGAGAAACATCACTCGGGCGCTTTTCCGCCAACCACGGACTTATAATGCGGTCCCCCGCACGATCATTTTGCAATGAACGGCCCTCCCTTCGAAGAAGAGATTGGTAGGGTATCCTTTAACGATTACCAACTGAACATAGTGTTGTGTCCTACACAACTAGAACCTTGCTATTTCACAATCTCGATCTAGTACTCGGATCACAATGAACTGACAGTGTAGTCTCAACTATCTCACATCTAGGTGGATGTCGTACATTTCACTACTTTGGCCAAGTATTCTCATTCAGTACTTCGAATGAAAGTCATCTATCATAAACACTACTCAGGGCCGATTTGACTTAAGGCTTCCTTACTCTACGCATAGGTTTGTCCTTCAATGGATGAAACTGTCATCCCAGACATCCTACAATCACACGAACCTACTAGAAATGAAAACAGTATTCAAGTGTCTTGTATCAGTCCTCCTAACTAAGAATTCTTTATCCTAGGAGTTTTTAACTTGTCACAGTTATCCTAATAACTTAAGCTAAAAGACTTTACTTGATTCTGCCATCATTTCGAATCCTAGTAGATGATAAGTACATCTACGTATTCTCCATATATAGAGATCATACACAACATGCAATAACCATTCAAAATGAAATAAATCCTTCCTTTATATCTTTTCCATTATTTCGTTTTAATGCAAGAGAAATAATCTAATCCCTTAAGCTCTTTATCCAAATAATCCCTTTTTCACAATTTCCCCCTAATCATTGAATCCTTTTCACATTTTCTTCTTAAATGAATTGCTTTAATTATTCATCAAAACAATTCTTTCCTATTAGAGCTATTTGAAAACAGCAATCACAAGATCAAAAAGGAAACAACACTTCAATAAAAATTATAAACTAGGAGGATTCATGCCTGATTTTAAAGCTTCTCCTTCCAAATTTGCTCTTCTAAATTCTCCTTCAAATAAGCTTCCAGGGTTTCAGCTAAATATGGCTTCTTTTTATGAAAGTATTTCACTCTATAGTGAACTCCTATAACTCTTCTCTCAGACGTGTTTCCACCACTCAATTCCTACTCAGCTATACAAATTCCTCACTTTAAACTCAAAATGACTTAATTCACTGTGATTGGTAAATGCTGGAAATAATTTACTGTGCTTATCAAACTCAGCAATACAGGAAAATTCAGGCAGTACAATGAAATGGACATGGAATGAAAATACTAAACTCAGATTGTTCCAAAAAGTGTGTTCACAATGAATGGAAGGGCGTGTATATATAGGCCCGAATTGCAACGAATTCCACTAAAGAAGGCATGCGAATTGACAACAAGTCTCAAGAATTAGTCAAACTGATACTTGGCAAGTTTCTAAGTTGTTAATCATCAAAAAGGAGGTGAATCGACTTCCTTTAAAGCCAGCAAATTAAGAATTTTTCAACTCTTCATGGCGGATTTGACAGCTCAAGGCGTTTTCCAGATTTTAGGTTATTTTGAAGCAATTAAATCAGGAAGTTCGTTTCAGATGAAAGGGTCAAGGTTATGATGCTCCCACGTCACCATTTCGGGCCAAGAGATTAGCATTCGACCATTTCTCAGTGACCAGTTCTTTGCCCCCGCGTTTCTGACGCGTTTTTCTTCATACGCACGACTTTCCTAGGCGGTTTTTATGCGTTTTTCAAAGAAAACGTGTTTTCTGCCTTTTTAAATGTTTATAAATTCGATTCCTCTTGTTTTAAAAATCTCAAACAAAATGAAATCTTCAATTATTTTCCATTCGAAATTGCTTCTCATAGATTAATATGTTTCAAATAAAGCTTTAAATAAAATCGATATAAAGCCTAGATTCGATACTCATTTTTATTCAAAAATTTCCTTCTACTAAATATTGCACATTATTTATCCTTTAAACATTTGCAAATATTTTCTCCAAAAGATATATAAATATATTTATTTATATATTTAACTCATTAAATATATATATTTATATATTTAACTCTATTCATTTTCCAAAGGATATATAATATATATATTTAATTTTATTGTATTTAATATATTTATAATATAGTTTTAATCTACATCATATATATCTATGTATATATCAAGTTTAAAATAAACTTATATACATAAATGTATATCCTGTAAAAACTATATAATACTAAATATATACTTATATTTAATAATATACAAATATACCCGTATACATTTTTATTTTTCAAAGTACGTATACTGCGAGCCAGTCAGCATACTTTCATTATACGTACCCATGTATATGTGTATATAGGTGTATTATTAAATTCAAAGGCTAAGATTAAACATTATTAATTTCACCATAAACACTAGGTAGAGTGTGTACATATATATATACCTGTGTATACGTATGTATGCGTACATACATGTCGACACATGTGTACGAGCATATCCGTCTGCTTAACATACACATGTATTGATATGTCTGTACATATAAATACATGTTTACAATGTATAGATGTATGTGCGTTCCCAATCAATCATTAACTCATAACATTCACATCATTCATACTTGGGTCATGGTATAGCAAGTCTGACGTTTAAACAATTACATCCCCTAAAGCATAAAGAAGTGAATTTAGAATCCTTATGGTCAATAAACAAGCCTACGGATGACTTACCGTTATCTCGACAAACAGACTTGGCTTACTCAATCTATAGTATGTGTGTGTATGCCCAATTTGGTAATCGTTACTGTTTACCCGACCAAGTTCCTCCCCGAATGATGTCTCTCCTCTGTCCGGAGGTACAGTCTTCATACCTGCACACCATGACATGACATCGGCAGTCATATGCTCATAACAAGGTAAAAACATCTCACAAGTTAGAATAACATTATTCCATAATTGTATGCAACATTTAATCAAGACTAAATCATTTAGAAGTAACAATCAAATGAAACCATCATTTAAACAGGACACATTCATTTAATAATGAGATCAACCATGTTTTATTCATCATCAAGATTCAAACATTACAATCAATTGCCCTATACAATAGTAGCTATAATATCGGGATGTAACATACTTCCCCCCTTAGGAATCATCGTCCCCGATGAACTAAGGTATTATTCAAAAGCATAAAAACATGACTCTACATTTATTCTACACTCTTGAAAGTTTCAAGAATGTTTGATTGGTGTAATCTGGACATCAGCTTGTCCATCACCCATGGTAACGTGTTTCCTCTGCTGAAACATGGCCTTTTGAGTAGGCAGTGAATTGTTATGCTGGGTACCAGAAGTTTTGTTAGGGCATTCATTTGCATAATGATTACCTCTACAAACAAAGCATCCTGCTCTTGGTCCTCTTTTCTCTATGATTTCCCCAGTCTTATTGTCACCTTCACTAGCTTTTCTAATGTCATTATACCTGGAGTTGTCTCTTTTCCAATCTCTTCTGAATTCCTTCTCATTGAAGCGAGATCTCTTCCCCTTTTTCCTTGCTGCATCTTGCGCAAATTCATCCTTCTTGGGGGCAATCTTTTCGGGGACTTCAGTTTTCCTTCTTTTGTTCTTGTCCTTCACACTGATTGGAGTCTGCCTTAAGCTTCTGTTCCCACTTAATGGCTTTTTCATACACAAGATCCATTGTGGTCGGACCATGCATATCGACTTCACCTCCAATATTTCTGTTCAGTCCCAAGATGAATTTCCTGATCCGGAATCGTTCATCTTTATGATAGATAGGGACATATCGCAGAAGCCGAGTAAACTTCTCCCAGTACTCGTTGACTGACATGGTCCCTTGCCTCAATTCTTGGAAGTCAGAAAGTTTTTGGTCATAATAAAGTTGTGGCAACCACCGCTTATAGAAGATTTCAACAAACTCTTCCCAAGTCAGCTTCCAGGAATTTATATCCAATTCTAGTTTCTTGTTTATCCACCAGTTGGAGGCTTCTCCTGCTAACTGATAAGCACCCCAAGCTGCTTTAGTAACTTCGTCATAATTTCTTATGTCAAAGTACTTTTCCATTTGTACTAACCATACCTCAGCTTCATCTCCTCCAGCACTTCCATCAAATTTTGGAGGGTATACCTTTTTCATATCCTTTGTTAACTCAGTGGCACTTGTTTCTTCTTTTTCTCAATAGATGGAGTTGGAGATTTCTCCTTCTCACGGTTATGATTAATGCCTTCTCCATGCGAAGAACTTTCCTCTTCATTATTGGTGACAGGTATCTCAACTGCTTTTGCCTTTTCAAGATTGGATAATCTCGCCAAAATCTGTTCCAACTTTGCTTCTATTCCTGTTGGTTCTTGTTCCTCTTCACTACTTGTTCCAGGAATATTTCTCGTCCTCTCATACACTTTCACCATGATTTAAAAGTTCACTTTAACCTGAACGTTTCATACAAGTTAGCCTAATTAAACTTTTAACTATCTTTTGGAATACATAAAAACATACATTCACAAGATTTTGGTTTATCACTTTCGCTTATTGACTAAAATACTTTGCACATTCGCTCAATTGAACATTTCAAGTATGTTCATGGTTTATGTAATTGTTTGCTAAACTGAAATATCTTTTCAGGATTATAAACAACTACTTGTTCACAAGTCAAGTTTTCCAAAACGTTGATTTTTTTTTATGAGTTTATCCACTTAGAACATTATGTTAGTTCTACTAACATAATCAGATTGATCTGTCTTATGTTCTATCATTTTCCTCTAGAATCTAAAGAGAGTATGTATGTGCTACCAATGATGACTTCCGATCTTCATTTCCTAGTATACCGGACATTACCTTGCCACATTCCGTGCAGCTTCTTACTCTATCTTTTCCTAGGTTTTAGTGGTTTTCTCATCTGACAATTTCCGTTGTCTTTCCGATGTCTTAACTCCGACATTAATTCCTTGTTTCATTCTCAAATTCTCATAGACTCAAAGCTGTTCTATACCAAATCCAAAAGTTTCTGACTCTCAATAACTATAGTTTACAATTATTAAAGGTTGTCACATCCTTTCCTTAGAGTCATAAAACTATTTCGTTGGATAAAGGTATAACCTAGTTATTCATCCTAACCTTTTTGTCTAACTTAATTGCATATGCTTCTGCAATTCTAGGTGATATTTATTGGTTTAGGATTTCCTTTTCTAGGGTTAACTCTTAACCCATTCCAATTTACACAAGTTACTAAGGATCTTATTTTCCTTTTCACTTTTCTAAGTTCTTTTCTCTTGCCGTTGTGGCACAAGAACTTTTCAACCGTTATCTTTTGATAAGGTTTACACATTGTTGCGTAATGAGCTCATAGGTTTCAGTGCAGAACCTGGTAGCTCTGATACCACATGTAACGACCCAATTCTGCGTAAATTAAAAACTTTCCAATTCTCACTTAAAACATGTAAAAGTAACATATAACAAAGATATTCAATAAATTTCTTCCTTTCTTTACTGATAAACACGTACAAATTACAATATGTTTCATTGCAAATATAAATCAAAGTTAAAAGTAATACAGTTACATACATAGCTCGTAAGCTTTTGCACAAACAGAAGTAAGAAGGTCCAGGAGTCCGTCCTTTCAAATCTTGGTACATCGGCCGCTCGCTGTGGAGGAGAAACATCACTCGGGCGCTTTTCCGCCAACCACGGACTTATAATGCGGTCCCCCGCACGATCATTTTGCAATGAACGGCCCTCCCTTCGAAGAAGAGATTGGTAGGGTATCCTTTAATGATTACCAATTGAACATAGTGCTGTGTCCTACACAACTAGAACCTTGCTATTTCACAATCTCGATCTAGTACTCGGATCACAATGAACTGACAGTGTAGTCTCAACTATCTCACATCTAGGTGGATGTTGTACATTTCACTACTTTGGCCAAGTATTCTCATTCAGTACTTCGAATGAAAGTCATCTATCATAAACACTACTCAGGGCCGATTTGACTTAAGGCTTCCTTACTCTACGCATAGGTTTGTCCTTCAATTGATGAAACCGTCATCCCAGACATCCTACAATCACACGAACCTACTAGAAATGAAAACAGTATTCAAGTGTCTTGTATCAGTCCTCCTAACTAGGAATTCTTTATCCTAGGAGTTTTTAACTTGTCACAGTTATCCTAATAACTTAAGCTAAAAGACTTTACTTGATTCTGCCATCATTTCGAATCCTAGTTGATAATAAGTACATCTACGTATTCTCCATATATAGAGATCATACACAACATGCAATAACCATTCAAAATGAAAATAAATCCTTACTTTATATCTTTTCCATTATTTCGTTTTAATGCAAGAGAAATAATCTAATCCCTTAAGCTCTTTATCCAAATAATCCCTTTTTCACAATTTCCCCCTAATCATTGAATCCTTTTCACATTTTCTTCTTAAATGAATTGCTTTAATTATTCATCAAAACAGTTCTTTCCTATTAGAGCTATTTGAAAACAGCAATCACAAGATTAAAAAGGAAACAACACTTCAATAAAAATTATAAACTAGGAGGATTCATGCCTGATTTTAAAGCTTCTCCTTCCAAATTTGCTCTTCTAAATTCTCCTTCAAATAAGCTTCCAGGGTTTCAGCTAAATATGGCTTCTTTTTATGAAAGTATTTCACTCTATAGTGAACTCCTATAACTCTTCTCTCAGACGTGTTTCCACCACTCAATTCCTACTCAGCTATACAAATTCCTCACTTTAAACTCAAAATGACTTGATTCACTGTGACTGGTAAATGCTGGAAATAATTTACTGTGCTTATCAAACTCAGCAATACAGGAAAATTTAGGCAGTACAATGAAATGGACATGGAATGAAAATACTAAACTCAGATTGTTCCAAAAAGTGTGTTCACAATGACTGGAAGGGCGTGTATATATAGGCCCGAATTGCAACGAATTCCACTAAAGAAGGCATGCGAATTGACAACAAGTCTCAAGAATTAGTCAAACTGATACTTGGCAAGTTTCTAAGCTGTTAATCATCAAAAAGGAGGTGAATCGACTTCCTTTAAAGCCAGCAAATTAAGAATTTTTCAACTCTTCATGGCGGATTTGACAGCTCAAGGCGTTTTCCAGATTTTAGGTTATTTTGAAGCAATTAAATCAGGAAGTTCGTTTCAGATGAAAGGGTCAAGGTTATGATGCTCCCACGTCACCATTTCGGGCCAAGAGATTAGCATTCGACCATTTCTCAGTGACCAGTTCTTTGCCCCCGCGTTTCTGACGCGTTTTTCTTCATACGCGCGACTTTCCCAGGCGGTTTTTATGCGTTTTTCAAAGAAAACGTGTTTTCTGCCTTTTTAAATGTTTATAAATTCAATTCCTCTTGTTTTAAAAATCTCAAACAAAATGAAATCTTCGATTATTTTCCATTCGAAATTGCTTCTCATAGATTAATATGTTTCAACTAAAGCTTTAAATAAAATCGATATAAAGCCCAGATTCGATACTCATTTTTATTCAAAAATTTCCTTCTACTAAATATTGCACATTATTTATCCTTTAAACATTTGCAAATACTTTCTCCAAAAGATATATAAATATATTTATTTATATATTTAACTCATTAAATATATATATTTATATATTTAACTCTATTCATTTTCCAAAGGATATATAATATATATATTTAATTTTATTGTATTTAATATATTTATAATATAGTTTTAATCTACATCATATATATCTATGTATATATCAAGTTTAAAATAAACTTATATACATAAATGTATATCCTGTAAAAACTATATAATACTAAATATATACTTATATTTAATAATATACAAATATACCCGTATACATTTTTATTTTTCAAAGTACGTATACTGCGAGCCAGTCAGCATACTTTCATTATACGTACCCATGTATATGTGTATATAGGTGTATTATTAAATTCAAAGGCTAAGATTAAACATTATTAATTTCACCATAAACACTAGGTAGAGTGTGTACATATATATATACTTGTGTATACGTATGTATGCGTACATACATGTCGACACATGTGTACGAGCATATCCGTCTGCTTAACATACACATGTATTGATATGTCTGTACATATAAATACATGTTTACAATGTATAGATGTATGTGCGTTCCCAATCAATCATTAACTCATAACATTCACATCATTCATACTTGGGTCATGGTATAGCAAGTCTGACGTTTAAACAATTACATCCCCTAAAGCATAAAGAAGTGAATTTAGAATCCTTATGGTCAATAAACAAGCCTACGGATGACTTACCGTTATCTCGACAAATAGACTTGGCTTACTCAATCTATAGTATGTGTGTGTATGCCCAATTTGGTAATCGTTACTGTTTACCCAACCAAGTTCCTCCCCGAATGATGTCTCTCCTCTGTCCGGAGGTACAGTCTTCATACCTGCACACCATGACATGACATCGGCAGTCATATGCTCATAACAAGGTAAAAACATCTCACAAGTTAGAATAACATTATTCCATAATTGTATGCAACATTTAATCAAGACTAAATCATTTAGAAGTAACAATCAAATGAAACCATCATTTAAACAGGACACATTCATTTAATAATGAGATCAACCGTGTTTTATTCATCATCAAGATTCAAACATTACAATCAATTGCCCTATACAATAGTAGCTATAATATCGGGATGTAACATAAAGAAGCACCATGCAAATATACTACTGAATATCTATCATCTTTTTTTGGTAGATTTCTTTTCTTCTGCTTGACGTCTGTGATAAATTCTGTATAGTATCATAACCACTTTTGGATTTCGGATTGAATTAGAACTAGGATCTCAAAGTATCTGGGGTGTACTTTTGGAAATGGTAAACCAATTCTTGTAGGGGGAATTTGAAAGTCTTATTATCATTTGGGATGCTGGGCTTTGTCCTATTGGACTTAGGTATCTACCAATATGCTTGGCTTTATTGATCTAGCAAGTCAAGATCTTCCTTATCATAGGGAAACCAAATTTTAATAATAGAGATGAAATACTCCTTAAGTCCTAAATGATAAAACCAGTTATTTAGAATTTTAGAAATAGTTTGTTGATCTTCCTCTCTTTGAGTGTTGTTCTGATGTTTTAAAGTATCTATGGGATTGACTAAGCATCATACTGCATCTCTTTGCCTTTCCTCCATGGCATCACCTCTTTGTTCCTTGCTTCCATTTTAAATGAGCTGCAATGGGCATTTCTATTTCCATATTGGACTATATTATGTAGTAATAATGCTTTATAATCAAACTGAAAAGCACACAGCTCTGTATTTCATTCTTTGGCTCTGTAGATATTTTTGCACTGTACATGGAGACAATATATAGTGGTGACACTAATTTTGTTTTAAAGTGCTGTGAACTGATTAAGTTGACATGGAGGGTTATTGTGAAAACCTATTTCATTTGAGGATGTATGCCTTATTTCCATTTTCTCCATTTGTAAGAGAGATATATGTTTTAACAACATTGAAGAGCTATAATTACTTTTTATATTGCTTTGCTGAGATTTTCTTACAGCAACCCACTCATTTGTGCCATCCCTTTCATCTTTTTGCGAATTACTTTGTTGTGTTGTTTCAAGTTGGGATTTCATGTGTAATTATATGGACAGATATATGTTCAAGATCTTCCTGGTATGGAGCTTCTCTTGAGATTGGAGAGCACACCGTCTTCTCCGCTTCTTGATCCTCAATTGTCACCTGATGGATGCATGATAGCCTATGTACAAGATGATGAGATCCATGTTTTGCCTGTTACTGGTGGAGAGCCAAAGCAGATAACTTTTGGAGCCCGAGGAACTGGGAAGGTGAGAAAAGACTTAAAACATAATTTTAAAAAGTTACCATTTGCTGCCTCTTTTTATATAGAAGCATCGAGTAAATCTGAGAGAGCTTCAAGGAATAAAAGATATTGTATATAAAAATATAGTTGCCAAATCTTTTAACTCTATAGAATGACAAGTATCTGTATATTAGATAAACAAAAGTTTCCGTAAATTACATATACTTTTCTTGTCATGCTTGTATATTTTAGTAAATGTTATAATTTTATGTGAACTTTATGTAAAAAATTGTCTAATCTTTTAGGAGGTTTTTTCTTTCTCCAATTGTTAAATCAATTTACCAAAACAATTATGAACGAATCATTGGACAAAAAGTAGCCTTTAATGGCCAATGGTGTTGTCATTTATCATTATCAGGCACTCATTCATCTCTATTTCTTGAAATGTATTTTGAATGTGTTTTGATTAGATGCTCAAATTTGTTCCTATTAATTATGAGATAGGTCTATTTAACTTTTGTACACTGTGAAAATGATGAATATCTGTTCCTTAAACTGAATCTATCTCTAGGGGCAGTTATCATGCATAATTTATTTTCTCTATCAATTTCATTAAATTCTTGTTGAACTGTGGCTGTTTATGTGACTAGCACTGGGCTTGCCCTAGCTGAAACCAAGTGAAACTCAGTTAGGTCTTCCAAGATTATTTCTGAGAAATTTTATTTATTGGTATGCATTGTTTCCTTCCATCACTATCAGCCATCAGGTTGCATAACACTTAGAATGTTTTCATAGACTGGTTCATCTGTATTGCTATGGTTATTTAGCTCACTGGTTGGTTATACATGTCAATTGAGTATTCATGAGTGACTTATTGAGGTATTCATTGTAAGAAACTTCATAGGTAAAATGAAACATCCTAGAACTGTTTGTCATCTAAGACCTTTATGGTTGTATTTCCCCTAGTTCGCAGACTCAACTTGGACTCGACAAGCCAAAAATTTCCGACTTGGCAAAAACTCAACAACTTCAAAAATACTTAAATTTCTTTAAAAACTTTTTTTTGTTTGTAAAATTCAGTTACAAAACATATCAAATTAGTCTAAAAAGCCATGGGGAAGTGTTTTCTATTAGATTAGATTCTTGAATACAAATGGAGTACAAAATTGCATCATCATGTGGATACAATAGCTAGCTGATATATGAATTTATGATGTTTGTCTTTGAAAATTATCATCATCTAGGTAAGTTAGAAATTATGAGTTTTTACAATTTCCTCATCTCCATTCTAGTGAAAAATTGGGGGATAGAGGGTCTAGTCCTCACACTCAATTGTGGCTCCTTGCTTGGCCTAAAAGATTATGCTTGTTGCTCCACCTTGCTGCTAGATGGCATTGACTCCTCCTTTGCCACATTAATTTCGTCCAATGACAATCCAATCTCTCTTGCTCTGATTCCATGGTAAACGGTTCTGATTCCAGCTCTTGATGAAGATTTGTTGCTATTTTTGTAGTAACCACATCAATTGCAAGTAATTCTCCTTCGTGATTTAAAATTCTGCAAGACATTTTCTCAAAGCTAGAAAGTATGTCCTGCTCAATTTCGTCACTCATCTTTAGTGTAGCTTGAACATCTTTGATGAGATCCTCAATAACTAATGACTTGTTTGTCATGAGTTCTTCAAATTCTACATATTTTTCTCTATTTGGTATGATTGAATGCTGCGTAGAATTTCTAGCTTGACTTGATCCATCTCATGCCATATTTTTAAATCTTTTTCAAGTGAATCCAAACTTTGCTTGAAAGCTTCCAAAGTCTGATTCATCTTTACTCTTGCTATTATGACAGTACTCAAAATTTGTAATGCCTTTTCAATTACTGGTATACCTTGATCAATCAGCTGTGCTGCCCAAGAATCAACTACTTTAGCCTTTTGTGCAATTTTCTCCAATTGCTTAATTGATTCTTCAAAGGTAAAAAAAGTTAATGGATTAACTTGCTCTGAAGAGTTGGTAATCTTTTGAATTACTGAAACAAGTTGTGCGTTCTCCTCTTTCAGCTTTTCTTTCTTTGCCAAGAGTTCATTATAACTGTGTGTCAAGACAGTTACTGAACTTTGGGCGTCTTGCATCATGCTAGCGTTTGTTTGTTTGCCTAAATCCACTCTGGTGAATTTGTAGTCAGATACTTGCATCTCTTCTGGTGACTTGTCTGCAAGAGGTTCAACTATTTCTGCATACTTCGTCCTATTGCTGTCCACAACCACCCGTGAAACCATTTTAGCCTTCTTTGCAACCTTTGGCTTTGATTTCTTCAACTGCTGGAAATCAAACACATCAGGAGAGATTGCCTGTTTTTTTCTCTTTAAAGTGACTGAACTCAACCATGGAGGAGGATCCAATGTATTTGCATTTGAAACAACAACTGTGGTTTGTGTAGAAACAAATTCATTTTGCACCACAGTTGCTACCCTAGGAGATGTTTCAGTTTGAATTGCAACAAAAGTTTGTTCGGATGGCATATTGCGATCAGCATTAGCCAAAAAGCAATCAAAACTTGCAGCTGATGTATCTATTTCTGGAAGTGTCATCTGTGATGTCATTGGATACATTGGATTGGCATCAAAAACATTCTCCAAATTATCATGCATGTTCTCCATAGAAGTGGTCAATGTGGATGAAGTTGAAGTATGAAGAGCAACTTCTGTAGGAGCAATAGAAGGAACAAAAACCGTTGAGAAAGAATCAACATCACTATCAATTTGAGACATGGGAGACAATATTGATACTGGTGCAACATCAATATGAGGAGACATCATATTTAGAACAGTAGGAGACTCAAGAGCCTCTCCTTCTTGCTGATCAATGATTTGGATTTGTGTCTCTTTAACTTCCTTCCCTTTTAATGTTGTTTTCTCCAAAGGTTTTTCCACAGCACGGCTGACTTTTAACTTGATTCTGGTTCCTGAAGAAGAATCACCTTCCTTGGACTTATCTCTGATTTCTGATTTCAATCCAACAGGTCCAGCTGAATCATCATCATCATTAACTCTCATTTTTATAGTTTTGACACCTATACTCTTGAGCCAAGAATTAGTATTTGCCAAGACTAATTGAAATCTGTTAAAGATAGAACTTGATTCTTTATGAGACCACTGTATAGCTAGAATAGAAGCGTCAGCAACCCTTTGTTCCTCATACTCTGGATCTAAAATCTGCCCATCATCAATCACTCCTTCTGGGATCAAGGTCAGATTAAGAACTATAATTTGTTCAACTGTGAGCTTGCAATAATCCATTCTATGGATGTCCTTCTCTGTTCAAAGATCTACCCAAATATCTTCAAGACGATGTACATGTGTGAAGACTCTCTTTATCTTGTCCTTCATTCCTCTGTAGTCAAAATCTGTTCTTGCCTTGAATCTTTTTAATTTGATCTCCTGAATTTCGGTTTCCATTGCTTTTGCCTTTGAGGTAGTTGTCAAGGAGTATCTCCCAATCTGCAATGGATTATGAGACGAGATACTTACTCTAGCTTTATGTTGTACAGCTTGTCTTGCATGCACTGTCATCAATTGCCTTGCAAGCTCCATTAGAATGATTTTATCTGTTGGATATCTTGGAAGCATGTATGGCTGATCTTCAAAATAGCCAACTCTCATGTAGGTAAAAGTGGGAAATTGGAGGAAGAGACAACCATATTCATTGACCTTTTTCCAAGCAGCGTTAGATACTCTGTTGTTTTGCAAGGTCTTATCAAATAGACACATGAAATGACCAAAGAATGCGTCTTGGACTCTTCTATAATGAATTCTACTTGGTCTCAAAGGCAGCTGATCACAGTACTCCCAAACTGGAACTAGTGATCTATCTCCTTGGGTAGAAAGGCCTGGAAATTGTCTCAATGAAACTGTTATGTAAACCAAATAGGAGTTCATGTAGAATGTGAGCATAGTAGGATCTTGTGGAAGCTGCTCACATAAACTATCGCTGATTATCTCACCCCAGAAGATTGGGTGTTACGCCTTTCTTATAACCACTATGAACTTGTACATCCACTTAAGTGTCAAAAACATTTGAAAATTTCAACTCCATTATCCTGCTTAAGAGTGTGATTATATCATTGATCTCTTCTTTGAATTCAAATCGGTATAGCTTGGGCCACTGAGACACACAAGTTCGATGCTTCAGAAGCCATTTAGTATTGATGTGCTGTATACAATCTGCTTTCTTCTGTTCATAATGATCAAGAGCACTTTTTACTGAGATGTCTGAATATATTGGTGCATCTGGAACTCTGAAAATCCTATTAATGGTTTCTGGATCAAGCCTAATGACCACATTACCATCATCATCTTTAATAGTTTTGGATTCTCTGTCAAAGTGGGCTGCGCATGCAAGGACAAACTCTGGCTCTAAGGCAGCAACAGGAAAAGAGGAAACCAAATGGATGTGACTTCTCAGCAACAACTGCATATGATGAGAAGTTGATTTCACAGTCCTCTTAAGAAACTCTGACATATCAACATGTCCGATCTCCGTGTCTCTGATTTCTTCGATGTTTGAGACCACATGAGAAGGAGGAATTTCATTCTGATACTTATCATACTTGTACTTCATCTTTTTGTTCGGTGGAGAAGCTGGTTCCTCCGTCATTGAACAAGAATCTGCAAGGCTGGGATGAAAATTCCATAAAGTTAAGACATCATCAACATTAACAGGTGTAGACATGGCGAAGGCTCTAACTCAGAATGATGTTTTTGCTGTATGAGGGCAGAAAATGAGCATTATAACTCATTTTGGATCTTGGAAGGCTGATTGCAAGTGAAAGGGACATGTGCTTTTCATGACAAATGAAAAAGTTAAATTGCATCTTTGAAAAGTACTAGTCAAACTTTCAACTTGCATTTGCAGTCAAGCTTAAAAAGTCCAACTTTTAGGCACTTATAAGGTATTTCGGGATTTTGAAGGCTGATTGCAAGTGAATAGTGCATTTCGGGATTTTAGGAAGCCATTGCAAGTTAATAAATGTATAATAGGAAAAATAGGAAGTTATTGCAAGTTTTATTTTCAAAACTTTTAACTTGCATCCTTGACCAAAACTTTCTACTTGCAATGTGTTGGCAAAAACCCGATTTTCCTCCAAGGGCAACTTTTTTATTTTCTCTTTTCTAGAAAATGGAAATGAGATGAAATGGAAGGGGATTTAGGTGAAAATAGCATGGAATGAAATGGAATAAAAATGGGATGGAATGAATGAAAGGCAAATGGGAAACGTTTTCAGCTAAAAACAGTGAAAAATGCGTTTTTATTGATGATATTTGAATGTAATGGAATGGGAAGAAAGGCGTTGAAAATGAAAAACGTGTTTTTTTTGAAGCTTGTTTGAAATAGCAAATGATGGATGGAGGCGTATGGTAAGAATGGAGGCATTTGAGCAAATGAAGAATGAAGGAAAACGCGTTATGAATGAGAGTGTATGGCGTTTAAAAATAAAAGAAACGCGTTTTTATCAAAGCACATTTTTGAATGGCGAATGAAAAATGGAAGACATTTCGAATGGAATGAAAAACACGTTTTAGGAAGATGAAGGCATTTTCATATTGAAATGTGTTTTGAAAAAGCAAGGGCAAATGAAAAGAAACGGATTGTAGCATGAAATGAAGGACGTTTTAATAGAAACGTTTTTATTTATAAAATAAATAAGATTTAAACAAATGGCGCCATGAAATCATGATACGAACATACTAAAATAAGAAAGAGAACCATGAAAGAAAAGCGAACATACCTGTAAAAAGAATTTGCAAACTAAAAAGAAAAGGAAACCCTGGACGCCTTGTGAAAACGCAGCCAAAGAAATTTGAATGATTTGTCACAGCTGGATGCCCTTTTATTGCAGTTGAACATTTAAGAATCCGCCATGAAAAGAGGAAAATAAGCAAATTCAAATACAAATTGCCCTCTCTTCAATGGCGTCGGGATTTTTAAGACTCAGAGTAAGGAACAAGTTGATTCTAAATGATTTTAAGTTGCATCGGAGTTTTTTAAGGTCTTTACAAGTTCACACCTAGTAGAATCAGACTTTTTAGGAACAATTGCAAGTAACTTTTCATCAAAAGATTTAAATCGGGGTTACAAAATGTCCAAGAAGTTTTCCTTCTGTAACCCCGATTTAAATCTTTTGATGAAAAGTTACTTGCAATTGTTCCTAAAAAGTCCGATTCTACTTGGTGCGAACTTGTAAAGACCTTAAAAAACTTCAATGCAAGTTAAAATCATTTAGAATCAGCTTGTTGCTTGCTCTGAGTCTTAAAAATCCCGACGCCATTGAAGAGAGGGCAGTTTGTATTTGAATTTGCTTCTTTTCCTCTTTTCATGGCGGATTCTTAAATGTTCAACTGCAATAAAAGGGTATCCAGCTGTGACAAATCATTCAAATTTCTTTGGCTGCGTTTTCACAAGGCATCCAGGGTTTCCTTTTCTTTTTAGTTTGCAAATTCTTTTTGCAGGTATGTTCGCTTTTCTTTCATGGTTCTCTTTCTTATTTTAGTATGTTTGTATCATGATTTCATGGCGCCATTTGTTTAAATGTTATTAATTTTATAAATAAAAACGTTTCTGTTAAAACGTCCTTCATTTCATGCTACAATCTGTTTCTTTTCATTTGCCCTTCCTTTTTCAAAACACATTTCAATATGACAATGCCTTCGTCTTGCTAAAACGTGTTTTTCATTCCATTCGAAATGTCTTCCATTTTTTATTCGCCATTCAAAAACGTGCTTTGATAAAAACGCATTTCTTTTATTTTTAAACGCCATACGCTCTCATTCATAACACGTTTTCCTTCATTCTTCATTTGCTCAAATGCCTCCATTCTTACCATACGCCTCCATCCATCATTTGCTATTTCAAACAAGCTTAAAAAAAAACGCGTTTTTCATTTTCAATGCCTTTCTTCCCATTCCATTACATTCAAATATCATCAATAAAAACGCATTTTTCACTGTTTTTAGCTGAAAACGTTTCCCATTCGCCTTTCATTCATTCCATCCCATTTTTATTCCATTTCATTCCATGCTATTTTCACCTAAATCCCCTTCCATTTCATCTCATTTCCATTTTCTAGAAAAGAGAAAATAAAAAAAAGTTGCCCTTGGAGGAAAATCGGGTTTTTGCCAACACATTGCAAGTAGGAAGTTTTGGTCAAGGATGCAAGTTAAAAGTTTTGAAAATAAAACTTGCAATGACTTCCTATTTTTCCTATTATACATTTATTAACTTGCAATGGCTTCCTAAAATCCCGAAATGCACTATTCACTTGCAATCAGCCTTCAAAATCCCGAAATACCTTATAAGTGCCTAAAAGTTGGACTTTTAAAGCTTGACTGCAAATGCAAGTTGAAAGTTTGACTTGTACTTTTCAAAGATGCAATTTAACTTTTTCATTTGTCATGAAAAACACGTCCCTTTCACTTGCAATCAGCCTTCCAAGATCCAAAATGAGTTATAATGCTCATTTTCTGCCCTCATACAGCAAAAACATCATTCTGAGTTAGAGCCTTCGCCATGTCTACACCTGCTAATGTTGATGATGTCTTAACTTTATGGAATTTTCATTGCAGCCTTGCAAATTCTTGTTCAATGACGGAGGAACCAGCTTCTCCACCGAACAAAAAGATGAAGTACAAGTATGATAAGTATCAGAATGAAATTCCACCTTCTCATGTGGTCTCAAACATCGAAGAAATCAGTGACACGGAGATCGGACATGTTGATATGTCAGAGTTTCTTAAGAGGACTGTGAAATCAACTTCTCATCATATGCAGTTGTTGCTGAGAAGTCACATCCATTTGGTTTCCTCTTTTCCTGTTGCTGCCTTAGAGCCAGAGTTTGTCCTTGCATGCGTAGCCCACTTTGACAGAGAATCCAAAACTATTAAAGATGATGATGGTAATGTGGTCATTAGGCTTGATCCATAAAACATTAATAGGATTTTTAGAGTTCCAGATGCACCAATATATTCAGACATCTCAGTAAAAAATGCTCTTGATCATTATGAATAGAAGAAAGCAGATTGTATACAACACATCTGTTAAATTTATGTGAACAGATTAAATGCACAGAAAATAATTCCAAAATCAGACAAAATAACACAGCAGATACCCTGGGAAAACCCTCCTCTTGAGGGAGAAAAACCCAGCAACAAAGATCTCTCTTTTTATTTATAATATCAGTGACAACATTTCACTTTACAATGAGGTCTAACACAAGACCAATATACAGCACCTGGCAATATCCGAATTGACTGAACACAGATCAAACAATATTCGCAATAACTAATGGTTCACAACCTGCTGTAAGGAGTTCGCTCTGGTATGATACTTGCACTGGATAGACTTCGATCTGTAAGATCTCCACACTGTATTAAGTCTGCACTGAGTAATGTATTAGCGCTGCATATGTTCACATTGAATCTTGTATTCGCACTTGCACTGAACTTCGCCCTTGATGACAATGCGTGCTTTGACAGAGATCTGATTTAACAGAAATCACAATGATTCGCAATCTCCTAAATCGCACTTGACTGGAACGATGATGATGAACTTATGTGAGTAACCGAACTGAACTAGATGAATACAATGGACGAAACAATCTGTATATATACAAATGAATGGGAGAGACATGTCTCTTCAAATCCTTCATGTCGGCCTCTTAAGAAATCGCGTGTCTTCTTAAATGAAAGTCGGCCTTGATAAATATTAAATTTTTTCTAATAAATGATCAAGATGAATTCGAATCTTTTCATGTCGGCCATAATATGAAATGAGGATAATACAAAACAATAAATTAAATAGCCAATGGCTATCATTTAATTTATGTTTTCACAATAGAGCTGAGCTGGAAGGAACGACTGAAGCTGTTATATCATTAACACTCCCTCTCAGCTAGGGAGAGAACTTCCAGCTGCACAATACGAATCATCTCCATATGAGGTTCATCATTGCCTGCAATCAGATTTAAAGAGAAGGATATCACCTCAACGTGATATTAGATATCATCTCGATATCAACCATCAAATGGTAAGTACTAGTGTTCATCACTTGCGTGATGTTGTCACCTCAACGTGACTTTCACCATGGCTCTCCCAGAGGGTGAAACACAAGTACAAGAAGATCATCACGGACTCTCTCACGTGATGTTGTCATGGAGTCACACACATGACATCCACCATGACTCACCGAGGGTGGAAACAAGGCTTTCACCTCAAATTCTTTTCGTCACAAGAAATGCAATAGTAGTAATGCAGTGTTCATCACTAGTGATGTTGTCACCTCAACGTGACTTTCACCATGACTCTCGGAGGGTGAAACACAAGTACAACATATGTCATGGAGTCGCACACATGACATCCACCATGACTCAGCTCAGAGGGTGGAAACAAGGGCTTTCACCTCAAATTCTTCCGTCACAGAAGAAAATGCATTAAGAAGGCTCACCCGATATGAGACTCATACTGGTCAAGGGATTCTCCACCATACCAAGCTTATCTCGGAAGTACACAAACTTTATCTGGCGAGGCTTGGTGAGAATATCTCGCCGGCGCTTCATCGTGCTCCTGCTAATGTAATTCCTCAAGGTGTGACCTTCAGCGTTCATGTCTCTAATATAGTGGTACTTGATCTCAACATGCTTGGATCGTCAAGCCTCAGGGATTGACGAAAGCTTCACACAACTTTGATTATCACAATGAATAATAGTAGGCTCCATTGATTTCAAACAATCGCAGGAGCTTCTTCAAGCCACCCTGCTTCCCGAAGTTGCCATGCAAGCTGCAATGTACTTTACCTGCAATACTCACTTGCCAGAAGATCTTCTCGGCGAGGAAATCATAGTAGCGTAACCCAAACCGGCAACAACCGAGGTGCTCTTCGTCCGGGACTTGCCCAATCAAAATCGCTGAAACCAAGTAACTCAAGTCTGCATCGAAGTATACTTCAAGCCATATCCAAAGTGCACGCAAGTATCTCAGGATATGTTTAGCTGCAACAAGATGTATCTGTCTCGGATCACACATAAACTGGCTAAGTGCACTCACTGCATAGCAAATATCAGGTCTAGTGTTAACTAGATACATCAAGGATCCAATCAGCTGTCTGTACAATGTAGGATCCACCAAATTTGAACTAGCTGCAGCCTCCTTCAATTTATGAAGATTGGTCTCCATAGGTGTAGACATGGATTTGCAATCCATCATGCCAAATCTCTTAAGTATATCAATGGTGTACTTCCCTTGACTTAGAATCATACCATCTGACTTCTGCCAGACTTCTAAGCCAAGGAAGTAATGCATGAGCCCAAGGTCCTTCATCTCAAATTCAGAAGTTAAATCCTTCTTACATTCAAGAATCAGGTGATCTTCTCCAGTGAGGATTAGATCATCAACATATAAAACCAAAATTAATGCATCACCATTGATTACCTTGAAGTAGAGATTTGGATCAGCATCATTCTTCAAGAAACCCAAGCTTGATAGATACCGATCAATCCTTTCGTACCATGCACGAGGAGCCTGCTTAAGACCATACAAGGCCTTCTTCAGCTTGCAAACATGAGACTCCTTCCCATGAATCTCAAATCCATCAGGTTGCTCTATGTAAACCTCTTCCTCAATCACTCCATTGAGAAAGGTGTCTTCACATCCATCTGGTGAATCTTCCATCCTCTAGATGCAGCAATAGCAATGATGGTTCTGACAGAAGTGTAGCGAGCAACAGGAGCAAAAGTCTCATCATAATCAACTCCCTCTTTCTGAGAAAACCCACGAGCCACAAATCTTGCCTTGTACTTCTCAATGCTTCCATCTGCAGCATGCTTAATCTTGAATAGCCATTTAGAAGATACCACAAACTTGCCCTCGGGTCTAGGAACAATATCCCAAACATCATTTTTAAGAATTGACTGATACTCCTCTGTCATAGCATCTCTCCAAACTTGAAGACTAGATGCTTCCTCAACACAGGTAGGCTCAAATTCTATAATTTGACTCATCAAGGCAACATAACTGGAGAACTTATGTGGCCTTTTGCTTTCTCTGAATGTGCCTCTAGGAGCTGCAAAGCTTTCAGCCTCTTGCATAGTGCGACTAGCCCATAAAGGTCTCTTTCTCCCAATAACAAGGTCAGTAGGTCCATCAGTAGGTTCCAAGGGTTCAACTGGATCGAGATCTTCCTTTGGTTCCATAGTCTCCCTCTGAATCTTAGGAGTATGGTCAACTTCCATGTCCTGAGGAGACTCTTCATTATCAATCTCCATATGAATCCCTCTGGATCTCCTGAATGCAACATCTTCCTCAAATGTGACATCCCTACTGATCTCTATCAACTTCTAACCTGGGATGTAAATTTTGTAAGCTTTTGATGTCTCACTGTAGCCCACAAATATTCCCTTCTTGCCAGAAGGCTCCAGCTTGGTTCTCTTTTCTTTGGGAACATGAACATAGACGGGACAACCAAAGATCCTCAAGTGACTGACTTCAGGCTTCTTCCCTGTAAAGGCTTCTTCTGGAGTCATATTCTCCAAGATCTTATGAGGACTTCTGTTTTGAACATATACAGCTGTCCTGGAAGCTTCTGCCCATAGGAAAGTTTGCAAATCTTGATCATGGATAATGGCCTTTGCTGCTTCCACAATCGTTCTGTTCTTTCTTTCTGCAACACCATTTTGTTGAGGAATATAGGGAACATAGAGCTCCCTCTTAATCCCTGCATCAATACAAAAGTTTCGAAAACTACCAGAGGTGTATTCTCCACCATTGTCAGATCTGAGGACCTTAATTCGTTTACCAGAAAGATTTTCTACCAAAGCTTTAAACTCTTTAAACCTATCCAATACTTCCTCAGATTCTTTAGATTTCAAAAAATAAATCCAAGTCTTCCTAGAGTGATCATTAATGAAAAGAACATAATACAAAAAACCACTCGAAGAAGGAACAGACATAGGACCACATAAATCAGAATGAATTAGATCTAAAATACACTTAGATCTATTTTCTCTACTATGAAAAGGGGCTTTTATATTCTTACCTAATGCGCAGCCCTTGCATGTACCTTCGTGCTCCTGGTTGAATTTAGGAAGGCCTGTCACCATCTTCTCCATAATAGGTAGGGCTCGGAAGTGTAAGTGAGCCAATCTCCGATGCCAAAGATCACAAAGACTAGAAGAGTCATGAACCAACACTTGAAGAGAATGTGAGCAAACCTTGTAGAGGTTATCATATCTAACTCCAATTACTTGAGCATCCTTGAAGCTAGAGTTCTGCATCCACACTAGAACTTTGCCTTTGGAGAAGGCAACTTGATATCCTTTATCTTCCAAAGCTGAAATAGAAATAAGATTATGCTTGATTCCGGGAACATAAAGAACATTAACCAATTGAAACGATATGCCGGAGTCCAAATGAAGTGTGGAGGTCCCAATTCCTTTTACGGAGTAGTTGGCATCATCTCCAATGATGACTTGTTCAGAAGATTCCTTTTCCACCAAACTTGATAAGTGCTCCTTGAAGCCGGTTATGTGACGAGAGGCACCATTGTCGATTATCCAAGTGTTGGTGTCGGAAGGTACACTGCTTGATAATGCTGAATGGGACAGATACTCACTTGAATCCTCAACCTTCAAATCATACACCATCTTGACAAAATGAACAAATAGGATAAGCTGAATGCAATAATCTGATCACGATCCTCAAACCCGCTTTGATACCATGTTAAATTTATGTGAACAGATTAAATGCACAGAAAATAATTCCAAAATCAGACAAAATAACACAGCAGATACCCTGGGAAAACCCTCCTCTCGAGGGAGAAAAACCCAGCAACAAAGATCTCTCTTTTTATTTATAATATCAGTGACAACATTTCACTTTACAATGAGGTCTAACACAAGACCAATATACAGCACTTGGCAATATCCGAATTGACTGAACATAGATCAGACAATATTCACAATAACTAATGGTTCACAACCTGCTGTAAGGAGTTCGCTCTGGTATGATACTTGCACTGGATAGACTTCGATCTGTAAGATCTCCACACTGTATTAAGTCCGCACTGAGTAATGTATTAGCGCTGCATATGTTCACACTGAATCTTGTATTCGCACTTGCACTGAACTTCGCCCTTGATGACAATGCGTGTTTTGACAGAATTCGCTTTGACAAAGATCTGATTTAACAGAAATCACAATGATTCGCAATCTCCTAAATCGCACTTGACTGGAACGATGATGATGAACTTATGTGAGTAACCGAACTGAACTAGATGAATACAATGGACGAAACAATCTGTATATATACAAATGAATGGGAGAGACATGTCTCTTCAAATCCTTCATGTCGGCCTCTTAAGAAATCGCGTGTCTTCTTAAATGAAAGTCGGCCTTGATAAATATTAAATGTCTTCTAATAAATGATCAAGATGAATTCGAATCTTTTCATGTCGGCCATAATATGAAATGAGGATAATACAGAACAATAAATTAAATAGCCAACGGCTATCATTTAATTTATGTTTTCACAATAGAGCTGAGCTGGAAGGAACGACTGAAGCTGTTATATCATTAACAACATCAATACTAAATGGCTTCTGAAGCGTTGAACTTGTGTGTCTCGATGGCCCAAGCTATACCGATCTGAATTCAAAGAAGAGATCAATGATATAATCACACTCTTAAGCAGGATAATGGGGTTGAAATTTTCAAATGTTTTTGACAAGTGGATGTACAAGTTCATAGTGGTTATAAGAAAGGCGCAACACCCAATCTTCTGGGGTGAGATAATCAGTGATAGTTTATGTGAGCAGCTTCCACAAGTTCCTACTACGCTCACATTCTACATGAACTCCTATTTGGTTTACATAACAGCTTCATTGAGACAATTTCCAGGCCTTTCTACCCAAAGAGATAGATCACTAGTTCCAGTTTGGGAGTACTGTGATCAGTTGCCTTTGAGACCAAGTAGAATTCATTATAGAAGAGTCCAAGACGCATTCTTTGGTCATTTCATGTGTCTATTTGATAAGACTTTGCAAAACAACAGAGTATCTGACACTGCTTGGAAAAAGGTCAATGAATATGGTTGTCTCTTCCTCCAATTTCCCACTTTTACCTACATGAGAGTTGGCTGTTTTGAAGATCAGCCATACATGCTTCCAAGATATCCAATAGATAAAATCATTCTAATGGAGCTTGCAAGGCAATTGATGACAGTGCATGCACGACAAGCTGTACAACATAAAGCTGGAGTAAGTATCTCGTCTCATAATCCATTGCAGATTGGGAGATACTCCTTGACAACTACCTCAAAGGCAAAAGCAATGGAGACCGAAATTCAGGAGATCAAATTAAAAAGATTCAAGGCAAGAACAGATTTTGACTATAGAGGAATGAAGGACAAGATAAAGAGAGCCTTCACACATGTACATCGTCTTGAAGATATTTGGGTAGATCTTCGAACAGAGAAGGACATCCATAGAATGGATTATTGCAAGCTCACAGTTGAACAAATTATAGTTCTTAATCTGACCTTGATCCCAGAAGGAGTGATTGATGATGGGCAGATTTTAGATCCAGAGTATGAGGAACAAAGGGTTGCTGACGCTTCTATTCTAGCTATACAGTGGTCTCATAAAGAATCAAGTTCTATCTTTAACAGATTTCAATCAGTCTTGGCAAATACTAATTCTTGGCTCAAGAGTATAGGTGTCAAAACTATAAAAATGAGAGTTAATGATGATGATGATTCAGCTGGACCTGTTGGATTGAAATCAGAAGTTAGAGATAAGTCCAAGGAAGGTGATTCTTCTTCAGGAACCAGAATCAAGTTAAAAGTCAGCCGTGCTATGGAAAAACCTTTGGAGAAAACAACATTAAAAGGGAAGGAAGTTAAAGAGACACAAATCCAAATCATTGATCAGCAAGAAGGAGAGGCTCTTGAGTCTCCTACTGTTCTAAATATGTGTCTCCTCATATTGATGTTGCACCAGTATCAATATTGTCTCCCATGTCTCAAATTGATAGTGATGTTGATTCTTTCTCAACGGTTTTTGTTCCTTCTATTGCTCCTACAGAAGTTGCTCTTCATACTTCAACTTCATCCACATTGACCACTTCTATGGAGAACATGCATGATAATTTGGAGAATGTTTTTGATGCCAATCCAATGTATCCAATGACATCACAGATGACACTTCCAGAAATAGATACATCAGCTGCAAGTTTTGATTGCTTTTTGGCTAATGCTGATCACAATACGCCATCCGAACAAACTTATGTTGCAATTCAAACTGAAACATCTCCTAGGGTAACAACTGTGGTGCAAAATGAATCTGTTTCTACACAAACCACGGTTGTTTCAAATGCAAATACATTGGATCTTCCTCCATGGTTGAGTTCAGTCACTTTAAAGAGAAAAAAACAGGCAATCTCTCCTGATGTGTTTGATTTCCAGCAGTTGAAGAAATCAAAGCCAAAGGTTGCAAAGAAGGCAAAAATGGTTTCACGGGTGGTTGTGGACAGCAATAGGACGAAGTATGCAGAAATAGTTGAACCTCTTGCAGACAAGTCACCAGAAGAGATGCAAGTATCTGACTACAAATTCACCAGAGTGGATTTAGGCAAACAAACACATGCTAGCATGATGCAAGACGCCCAAAGTTCAGTAATTGTCTTGACACACAGTTATAATGAACTGTTGGCAAAGAAAGAAAAGCTGAAAGAGGAGAACGCACAACTTGTTTCGGTAATTCAAAAGATTACCAACTCTTCAGAGCAAGTTAATCCATTAACTTTTTTTACCTTTGAAGAATCAGTTAAGCAATTGGAGAAAATTGCACAAAAGGCTAAAGTAGTTGATTCTTGGGCAGCACAGCTGATTGATCAAGGTATACCAGTAATTGAAAAGGCATTACAAATTTTGAGTACTGTCATAATAGCAAGAGTAAAGATGAATCAGACTTTGGAAGCTTTCAAACAAAGTTTGGATTCACTTGAAAAAGATTTAAAAATATTGCATGAGATGGATCAAGTCAAGCTAGAAATTCTATGCAGCAATTCAATCATACCAAATAGAGAAAAATATGTAGAATTTGAAGAACTCATGACAAACAAGTCATTAGTTATTGAGGATTTCATCAAAGATGTTCAAGCTACACTAGAGATGAGTGACGAAATTGAGCAGGACATACTTTCTAGCTTTGAGAAAATGTCTTGCAGAATTTTAAATCACGAAGGAGTATTACTTGCAACTAATGTGGTTACTACAGAAATAGCAACAAATCTTTGTCAAGAGCTGGAATCAGAACCGTTTACCATGGATTCAATTTATAAATTTTTTAATCATCGAATGATCTTTGATAAAATGCAAACTGTCCATGAAGAACATAGAGAAGCAACGATAAGGTATTTTGATGTAATTCTTAAGATTGTTGTGGTTGCCAAAAACACATTAGGCCCCGATCCAGATGAGTTGCAAGAAATTATCAGCAAATTTTAGTCTTTCAAAGCTAGGACTGAAATGGAATAAAAGTGTTTTATCTTTATGTATTTTGTTTTCGACAAGTTACATGTAAAAACAAATTTTGTAATCGCAAATATTTTCTTTCACTTGCAGTTTTGTAAATTGTAATTACGTGTAATCAAATTACAAGTCAAGATAATTTGGGACTGTAATTTGGAATAAGTCAATTACAAGTAGTTGGTGGTTGAGAGAATTTCTCAAGTTATTTGGGATCCTCCCACCTTTTTCTCATGACCTCTCTCCTATAAATACTTGAGAGGGTCCTTTGTATTTCTTTTTATCTTTTTGGCAAGCAAGAAAATTCTGTAGAATTTTGTATTCATAAAGACTTTGAGCTTTATAGTTATAAGTTGTTATTTTTTAAGTAATATCAAAGAGTTGGAAATTTCAGACTTTGTGTTGAAGTCCTACTTTGCATCCATTGTGTTCTTATGTCATTTTGGAGCATTACTTTGTGATTATTTGGAGATTGTGGAAAATTGCTAAGGAGAGCTTCAATTGAAATATTTGCAGACTTTGTGCTGTGAATGTTGAAGGTTGAATTCATAATTTGAATTTAGAAATCAATAAGAATTGCAAGTCTTTGTGCTCATAATAATTCCCATTTGTAGTAATTAATAAATACATCATATTTGCAGACTTTGTGTTGTCTTGTGTTGTATATTGTCATTAGATTATCTTTCAAAAGGGTAGATAGGATCTCAGATTTTCAAGACTTTGCGCTTGAAATTGTTTTTCCGTCCCGAAGGAAGTGACGAAAGTCTTTGTGCTTTCAGGAAACTTCATTTTCTTTCTCTTGATTTTATTACAAGCTGCTGAAAGAGTTTATTTAAAAGTTAATACTACTTTTCTGCGAAGAGAAAAGAATTTAATCTTTCTTGAAACAAGAGGAAAGGTTATCGTTCCACCCATATTTGTTTTAGTTAGTAGAAAAGGGGGAGCCTTCCCTTAATTATGAGAGTTTTATCTCACACACTTTGGCTGAAACCACCATTTTGCTAAACCTCACAAGTTTGCAAAATATTCAACCAATACTTTCATTCCATGCCATTTCACGTTCATTTCACCTCAATCCCCTTCCATTTCATCTCATTTCCATTTTCTGCAAATAAAAAAAAATTATGCCCTTGGAGGTAAATCGGGATTTTGCCAACCAATTGCAAGTAGGGCATTTTAAGTACAAGTTAACAAAAGAAAATAAACTTGCAATGGCTTCTTATTTTTCCTACTTTGCACTTTTTCATTTGCAAAAGTTTCCAAAAATCCCTATTATACACTTTACTTGCAACCATCATCCAAAATCCTGAAATACTTCAAAAGTGCCTAAAAGTTGGACTTTTTGAGTTTGACTGCAAATGCAAGTTGAAATTCTTGACTTGTAGTTTTCTAAGATGCAATCTAACTTTTTCACTTGTCATGAAAAGCACATGTCCCTTTCACTTGCAATCAGTCTTCCAAGATCCGAAATGAGTTATAATCCTCATTTTCTGCCCTCATACAACAAGAACACCACTCTGAGTTTGAATCTTCACCATATCTAAATATGTTGATGTTGATGATGTCCTAACTTTATGGAGTTTTCATCGCAGCCTTGTAGATTTTTGTTCAATGACAGAGGAACTAGCTTCTCCACCAAACAAAAAATAAAGTACAAGTATGATAAATATCAGAATGAGATTTCTCCATCTCATGTGGTCTCAAACATTGAAGAAATCAGAGACACGAAGATCGGAAATGTTGATATGTCCGAGTTTCTTAAAAGAACTGAGAAATCAATTTCACATGATATGCAGTTGTTGCTGAGAAGTCATATCCATTTGGTTTACTCTTTTCCTGTTGCTGCCTTAGAACCAGAGTTTGTCCTTGCATGTGCAGCTCGCTTTGACAAAAAATATAGAACTATCAAAAATGATGATGGTAATGTGGTCATTAGGCTTGATCCAGAAACCATTAATAGAATTTTCAGAGTTCCAGATTGTAGAAACCCTAGTTTCCTCTGTTTCTCAGATCTGTCTGTTTTATTTGTTTTTTCTGACGTTTTTGATTTTTTTGTGATTTTTGGGTTTTTGCATGAATTAAAGAACAATGCGATTTTGCTTGAAAATGATAATAAATGCAAATAAAATATTTCAACTCCGTAACTTATGAAATCTACTGAGAACAATGTTGCCAGATAATTTATTAAACCTCTGAGAGCATTACAGTGAAGATTTGCTAACATGCAACAATGAATTCAGCAATTATTAAATATAAAGAACCTGGTATTTGGGCAGCAAGCTGGAAGTACAGATCTGGTACGGCTGCATGAAATACTCTCTTCTCCCTTTGTTCTGTGGATGCAAACTGTCCCAGACTCCTAGGCGCCTCAAATGCTGAAGATAGAAGTCAAAGATGTAAGGCGTTTTGCTCTCTCTTGAAAATACGCCCCTAAATGGATGGTACGGCCTGGTACTGTACAGTACGGCCCTGATATCAGCAGCAAGGAATAAATAAAGTGTACGGCTTCTCTAGAACTCTCCAGATCTCCAAAAATATGTGCGCCTATATGAATGAATGTCTTCTGGATGAAAACTCCTCTGAAAATCCTGAATATAAATATCTCTGTAGTTCTGTGATTCCTCCTGAATGAAGAAATCTCTCAGCTGCAATAGATCAGGTGTTATTTCACACCCTCTGAACTGCTTCAATGGAGATGGCTCGTTCCCCAATGAATTTCGAGACTCAAACCCTAAGGTTCTGTGCTCAGACAAAACTTGACCAATTTTCCAAAATCAATAATCTCATAATGGCTCAATTCCCAAGGCAAATGCTATATTCTCCTCAAAAGTGCGATTTCCACCAAAATAGGGAATCATTAAAATATTCGCACTTTTTATTTTATTATTATCAATAGTCTCCAGCCAAATATATTATTATAAATTTAATTGCCAAATTGGCCCCTTCTCTGATGATGGCGACCCCCTCAACAGAATCACTTAAGTTATAATTAAATATTATAACTTTATATTATAATCTTCAATTAATTAATATTTAATTAATTCAATTAAATATTAATATCTCCCTCGTTATTCATCCGATGCCTGATCCGTCTGAAGCTGACGAACACTGAAGTGATTCTGAACACTGCCAAATCCATACTGCTAAAAATAGCAGGGGTCCCACGCTGACTGCCAAGAACTGCTAAAAATAGCAATTTCTGCACGGAGTGTCCGAATGAGCCCGAACGAAAGCCAACTGATCAAGAAATGCTAACTGAAGCTGAGCCAAGCTCCAACGTGACCCTCTATCCAGTCTATCAGCCTACGAGGGTCGTATGATAGGCTAATCCTGTGCTCCGAGAGATGTCACTGAGAAGGGGACATGACACAGATGCGCCAATATATTCAAACATCTCAATAAAGAGTGCTCTTGATCACTATGAACAAAAGAAAGCAGATTGTATACAACATATCAATACTAAATGGCTTCTAAAGCATCAAACTTGTTTGTCTTGGTGGCCCAAGCTATACCGATCTGAATTCAAAGAAGAGATCAATGATATAATCACACTCTTGAGCAGGATGATGAGATTGAAATTCTCTAATGTTTTTGAGAAGTGGATGTTCAAATTCATAGTGGTGATAAGGAAGGCGCAACACCCAATCTTCTGGGGTGAGATAATTAGTGATAGTTTATGTGAGCAGCTCGCACAAGTTCCCACTACACTTACGTTCTACATGAACTCCTATTTGGTCTACATAGCAGCTTCATTGAGACAATTTCCAGGCCTTTCCACCAAAGGAGATAGATCACTAGTTCCAGTTTGGGAGTATTATGATCAACTACCTTTGAGACCAAGTAAAATTCATTATAGGAGAGTCCAAGATGCATTCTTTGGTCATTTCATGTGTCTCTTTGACAAGACCTTACAAAACAACAGAGTATTTGAGGCTGTTTGGAAGAAGGTGAATGAATATGGTTGTCTCTTTCTCTAGTTTCCCACTTTCACCTACATGAGAGTTGGCTGTTTTGAAGATCAGCCGTACATGCTTCCAAGATATCCGACAGATAAAATCATTTTAATGGAGCTTGCAAGGCAGTTGATGACAGTACATGCACGACAAGTTGTACAACATAAAACTGGAGTAAGCATCTTTTCTCATAATCCATTGCAGATTGGGAGATACTCTTTGACAACTACAAATGCAAAGGCAATGGAAACTGAAATTCAAGAGATCAAATTGAAAAAATTCAAGGCAAGAATGGATTTTGACTACAGAGGAATGAAGGACAAGATAAAGAGAGCTTTCACACATGTACATCGCCTTGAAGATATTTGGGTAGATCTTCGAATAGAGAAGGACATCCGTAGAATGGATTATTGCAGGCTCACAATTGAACAAATTATTGATCTTAATCTGACCTTGATCCCAAAAGGAGTGATTGATGATGGACTGATTTTAGATCTAGAGTATGAGGAACAAAGGGTTGCTGACGCTTCTATTCCAGCAATATAGTGGTCTCATAAGGAATCTAGTTCTATCTTTAACAGATTCCAATCAGTTTTGGCAAATACTAATTCTTGGCTTAAGAGTATAGGTGTCAAAACCATAAAAATCAGAGTTAGTGATGATGATGATTCAGCTGGACCTGTTGGACTGAAATCAGAAGTTAGAGACAAATCTAAGGAAGGTGGTTCTTCTTCAGGAACCAGAATTAAGTTAAAAATCAGCCGTGCTGTGGAAAAACCTTTGGAGAAAACAACATTAAAAGGGAAGGAAGTTAAAGAGACGCAGATCCAAATCATTGATCAGCAAGAGGGAGATGTTCTTGAATCTCCTATTGTTCTAAGTATGATGTCTCCACATATTGATGTTGCACCAGTATCCATATTGTCTCCTATGTCTCAAATTGATAGTGATGTTGATTCTTTCTCAACAGTTTTTGTTTCTTCTATTGCTCCTACGGAAGTTGCTCTTCATACTTCAACTTCATCCGCATTGACCACTTCTATAGAGAACATGCATGATAATTTGGAGAATGTTTTTGATACCAATCCGATGTATCCAATGACATCACAGATGACACTTCCAGAGATAGATACATCAGCTGCAAGTTTTGATTGCTTTATGACTAATGCTGATCACAATATGCCATCTGAACAAACTCTTGTTGCAATTCAAACCGAGACATCTCCTAGGGTAACAACTGTGGTACAAAATGAATCTGTTTCTACAAACCACAGTTGCTGTTTCAGATGCAAATACATTGGATCTTCCTCCATGGTTGAGTTCAGTCACTCTAAAGAGAAAGAAATAGGCAATCTCTCTTGATGTGTTTGATTTCCAACAGTTGAGGAAATCTAAGCCAAAGGTTGCAAAGAAAGCCAAAATGGTTTCATGGGTGGTTGTGGACAGCAATAGGATGAAGTATGTAGAAATAGCTGAACCTCTTGCAGACAAGTCACCAGAGGAGATGCAGGTGTCTGACTACAAATTCACCAGGGTGGAGTTGGGTAAACAGACACATGCTAGCATGATGCAAGATGCCCAAAGTTCAGTAACAGTTTTAGCACACAGTTATAATGAACTCTTGGCTAAGAAAGAAAAGCTGAAAGAGGAGAATGCACAACTTATTTCAGTAATTCAAAAGATTACCAAATCTTCAGAAATGGTTGATTCATTGTCTTCCTCTATTTCTGAAGAATCTATAAAACAAGTTGAAAAAGCTGGACAAAAAGCAAGGGAAGTTGATTCTTGGGTTGATCAATTGATAAATCAAAGTACTCAAGTGATTAAAAAGGTTCTTGATGTGATGGTTAATGTAAAGATAGTAAAGTTGAAACTACGCCAAGCTTTTGACACTTTCAAACAAAGCTTGGAATCTATGAAAAGTGATTTGAAAAGTTGGTATGCTTTGAATGAAGAACATTTGGAAATCTTATGTGCCAATGCAATAATACCAAACAGAGAAATGTATATTGAAACTGAAGAGCTCCTGTTAAACAAAACATTGGTATTCAAAGAGCTCATTTTAGATATACAGGCTGCTCAAGAAATAGTGGTTGAAGCAGAACAGGATATCATTTCAAGCTTTGACAAGGAGTCTTGCAAGCTAGAGAATCTAAATGGTGAAATACTTCCTGAAGATGCTATACTTTCAGCATTAACAGCAAAGTTTCATCAGGAGCTAGAAGCTGAAACCTTCACCGTGCAATCCATTAGCAGATTTGTAGATCATCATGCATTTCTTAATAAGATGCAGATTGCATTGGAAGAGCATTGATTGTCAATCATCAGATGTTTTGACACCATCATCAAAACAGTTGCTGTTGCCAAGAACACTCAAGGGCCAAATCCTGATGAACTACATAATTCCATTCATAAATTTCAATTTTTCAAAGATAGCCATGGAAATAATTGAAGTGTTATTTAATTTTCAGTTTTGTTCCTTTTGGACAAATTACATGTAAAGACAGAAATTGTAATTACATGTAATCAAATTACAAGTCAAGATAAATCGGGATTGTAATTTGGAATAAGTCAATTGCAAGTAGTTGGTGGTTGAGAGAATTTCTCAAGTTAGTTGGGATCCTCCCACCTTTTTTTCATGACTTCTCTCCTATAAATACTTGAGGGGGTCCTTTGTAATCTTTATCTTTTGAGCAATAAGTCTGCAGAAATTTATAGCAAATAAGTCTTTGTGCTTTGTGTATGTAAACCTGATTTTCAAGCAATACAAGGAAAGGATATAAGGTTTCAAACTTTGTGTTGAATCTTATTGCATGATATTACTATGTTCTTATGTCATAAGTGATACAGTTTTCTGAATTATTCTTGTGATCTCGTGGAACTATTGTGATAAGACTTTGGTCTGATTTCTTGTCGTCTTTGTGCTATAAGTTTGAAAGATTAAATTAGCTTAATTTGTGATTAGGAGTTGAGAAGAATTATAAGTCTTTGTGCTTGTGATAATTCCCATATTAAATGATTCTTGAATGCATTATACTTACAGACTTTGTGCTGTTATATGTTGCAACTTGTTCTTAAATTATCTTTCAAAAAGGGTAGATAGGATCTCAGATTCTTAAGACTTTGTACTTGGAGATTGTTTTCCCATCCCAGAGGAAGTGACGGAAGTCTTTGTGCTTTCAGGAAACTTCATTTCCTCTATCTCGATTTTATTGTAGGCTATTATAAGAGTTTTCCTAAAAGTTATTGTTACTTTTATGTGAAGAGAAAATAATATAATCTTTCCTGAAACAAGAGGAAAGGTTGTTATTCCATCCATTTTAGTTTTAGTTAGTAAAAAGGGGGAGCCTTCCCTAAATTAGGAGAGTATTATACTCACACACTGTGGCTGAAACCACCATTTTGCTAAAACCTCACAAGTTTGCAAAATATTCAACCAACATTGACTTGTTGACAAGGTTCTAGAAAGTTCAAAATCACTAACAAGTTTGCCCAAGGTTCTAGATGAAGTTGCAAGGATCTGAGAAATTCTAAGTGCTAGGTAGTTTCTAGTTTTTGTGAAGTTGCGGTCTTTCCATGGATTATCGAACATTTCTTGCTTGTCCAATATCCACTTCCAACCTCCTTTCTTGCATGAAATCCCTACAAAGATTATTGGGTCCCCCTCTTTTCCATTTTCCTTTATTTCCTTCTTTTGTAAGATTTTGATGGTCAATTGGACATTTGTCCCCCTTCCATTTCTCATATCCACTTTTGCATTCTCTCATTTCCATAATACGTTCCCAAATTCTTGCTTTTGTAGACATTTGGACCTCCCTTCCTTTCCTACAAATCTACAATCTTCCTTGTGGACTTTTGAAGTGGATCTAGATATTTGTCCCCTTCACTTCATCCACTTCCCTCATCCTATTCTGCAAGCTTTTCCCACACCATCTTCAGTTCCCCCTTTGTGGGACTCTTGCCTACCTTCAGATATTTGTCTCATCTTGAACTTTGGTCCTTCCTCGCTCCCATTTCTTGCATTTCCTTTTGTTCCCCTTTCTAGGATTCCTTTGGACATTAGGACATCTGGACCCCTATTCTAATATCCATTTCCACATCCAATTCTTGCAAAAGCTCCAATTGCCTTTTGCCTTTCATTTCTTCCTTGTGTAGAGTTCAACCTAATTGTCGGACATCTTGCTCCCATGTCCAGTCCTGCATGATTTCTCTGCATTTCCTCCATTTGATTCATTCCCTTACTTCCTCTTTTTTGCGGAGTTTCATTGAATTTCAAGATTTCCATTCCCTCATCTGGTTTCGAGCTCCAATCTTGACCCGAATCCCTACATGTCCTATTCTAACATCTTGTTTCACTTCGAACTTTTGCATTTCTTCTAGATGATTTCTTGCACTCGTTGGACCTTCCCATAATTGCTATTAATGCTTGATTTGGATCTTGCAACTACTAGATTGGTCTTTTCGCCTAGAGAGCATTGTTCATCCCAAGGGCGTGAATCCAAGTTCATAATCAATGGTGGATGATGAAGTACACCATGCTGCCATTAATGCGATGGTTGAGTTCTTGATGCAGATGATTTCTACGCTAGCTCTAGACCACCATTTCAACAGATTTTAGGGGATTTTGAGTTGTTTCACATGCCACATTAGTTATATTCAACTCTCAATTGAATTGCTACAAGAATTTAGTGATCGAACAAAGTGCTATAAAATAAGTTTATTTGATAGAACAGTGGTTGGTCATTTCTCCATTTCCACACGACAACACCAAGCAAATTCTAGGGTTTCAACTCTACAAATCCAATTGTCTCTTGAGCAATATATTTTGTAAGTCACAAAAAGATAGCTAGCTTATAGCAGATATTTGTAACTAAATGTCTCCTTGGCCATGATAGGTTTTTCTAGCTTAAGGTTTCCTCTTGCTACATTTGTTGGTATGAATTTAACGAGAATTTGATTTGTTGTAGCTCTATAATTCATTGTCTATATTCTTTGTAATGGTCATTTATTTATTGGATATGAATTTTTGGAGTTTGTAGAGGGATTATTATGTATAGTTGCTTGATATCATATCTGTGTTGTTATTTGAATGTTTTATTCTTCTTGGTTGATTGCGACTATGTAACCCAATATAAAACACCAACCTTGGAAGTGTTTGACCCTCTATGCACTTAAAATGAAAAACATCTTTAACCAGTAGTTTAGGAGTATGAGCTAGTTCGTGTGCACTTTATGATTCATTATTATTCTTATGGAAACATCTCCAAAGAACTTCCAAACTTTTCATCCTTAGAGAATGATGTCTAGCATGTTTTCATCAGCTTAATAGAGATTATATGTGTAGTAGGTTAGTCCTTGGTTTACTAACAACTTTTGGGGCCAAGAGTACATTGGATATCTTTAGTTGTGATTAATCCTATTAAGGATACCTCTAGGAATACCAACTTGGGTCCAATCGAGCCCAAGGTGAATGAGAGATTATCCACTCTCAACAATTGGCCTATCATCATTAACTCTTTGTTGATGAGTTGATCTATGCACCCTTCAAGTACGTCTTTTCCTTGGCCTTTAAGTGGATTGATCCCTCAAGAAGCATGAGCAGCAATTTTGGTACCGAATAGTTCCATCCATTCACACATCTGAAAGAATTGCGCATCCACACTTTCATCACTTCATCTTTTGATCTTCTGCAATTATTTTTGCATTTACAACATCTTGAAACAACCTCCCAATTAACTCTTTTGGAGAGGTCGTCTTGCACCCTTTCTCTGCAATTATTAATGTTGTCACCAAATTATATGGACTCCTTGCCATGTTGAAGGGAAGGTTGTTCTAATGCCAAAAATTTGTGCATGCCTTATTTGCTTCTTTGTGTGCCTCCTTGTTTAATCCTCTACCTTCCAATGAAGGTTGTTCTGCATGTATGTTTCTAGTCACAAAAACCCTTATGATTCAGCTCTACTGAGCTAGATGAGGTGGATGTGTCATGTATGCATGGAATGTGTTTGGGGCCCACAGTGTCTATCGTATCTACATGGATTTTTTTGGAAAATTAGGAGCAATGGTTGCTTGTGCTCTGACCCTCTCCAATGTATTTTCATCTAGTAATGCAAGAAGTGCTATCATCTCACATTTCACCTATTTTGAGGCCCCTACACTCAACTTGCTATCACAATTAGGAATACTTGCAAGATGGTATTTGAGGCGATTTATGCCTATACTAAACTTCTTTGTGCATCGAGTACAAATCATACTCTTTGCTACCAGTCCCATTATAGCATGTTTTCAACTGTGGTCACAGCTTCCAAGGGTTTAGTTCCAACGGGATGGCTTTCATTTGTTGAGTCTGTTGGAAATTTTGTCATTGATGTCAAAGGCATAGAATCATAAAGTGATGTCATTGATGAAGGTAGAAGAAATTGCTTATCCTCACATGGCAAATCATAAATTATCTTTAATGCTGATCGAACCTTATCTACCTAGTGCCCCTCTCAAATCTGAACCTCTCAAATATGAAATTAAAATAAATAAAACAATTTCTTTTTTGAGCCGACCTCTAGAGTGGCGCCTCCCCTTTAAAGGTGTCTTAAAATAAATTAAATAATTTTTTCTTTGGGCCGACCTCCTTTTTACCAGCCGACCACATCTAAAGATTAAAGGCTGTGATCCATTTATTTTATTAAAGACAACACTTATAAAGTTAATGATCATTAAGGAAAGGGAAGCGATCAGTTTTTGAAAAGTCACATCCATTTGAATAGACATACCTGTTATGAGCTCTAAAAGTTCCTATTTCTCTTTATTTTTAATTTGTTATGAGCTCCAAAAGTTCCTATTTTTCTTTATTTTTAAAAGTAACTGGTTATCAGTTCCAAAATTTCCTATTTCTCTTTATTTTTAAAAGTGAACTTGTAATGAGCTTTAAAAAGTCCGATTTAAGCCATTTCTCATAAAGTTTAGTTGTAATGGTCTTTTAAAAGCCCGATTTTAACTTAAATCACTTGCAAAGTGTATCTAAAAACCCGATTTGCAAGTAAAGGGCATTTTTAAAGTTATTTGTTATTTTGTTAACTTGTAATGAGCATCAAAAAACTCGAAATTAGATTTGCAAGTGTTTTTGTGGATTTTTAACTTGCTCTTGCTCATATGTACCCTGATTGGAGAGATTTTTGGCATGAAGAACACTTGGCAAGGTCTGCAACTTTATTAAATCCCCCATTTTTGCTCTACCATTGCCACATTTTTGCAGATTTGAGTTTGCTCAAGGCGCCTAGGGTTTTTCTTCTTCATTTTGGCTTGTAAACTCTTGTTGCGGGTATGTTCTTTGTTTCTTTTTATTTTTCTATTTTTGTTGCTTTAAATCTTTTGTTCCTGGGTTGCCTTTCTATGGAGATTGAGATTTGCATATTTTTTTAAAAATGTATGGTTGAAAACGCGTTTTTCCACTTCATATGCCCTTCATTCATTTCTCTTCCATACACTATCATTATTCATTCGCCCTTCATTCATAAAAACATTTTTCTCTCTCTTTCATTCGCCTTTCCATTCACTTTTCATTCAGTTGCCTTTATTTCATATTCATTTGCCATTACCATTTTTCTTCATCATCATTATCATTTTCTGCAAAAATGATGCCCTTGGCTGAAAATCGGGTTTTCATAATCTAATTACAAGTAGGAGATTTTGACCAAGGTTACAAGTTAAAATGATAACTTGCAATTACCTTTCACTTTTCCTACCTTGCACTTGCAATATGTTTCCAAAATCCCAATTATACACTTTACTTGCAGTTAGCCTTCCAAAACCCGAAATTGAGCTTTGGCCTCATTTTTGCAGCCCCTTTGTCTCATTCTCGTTAGTCCTGCTTGCGCACATGACCTACCAAATCAATAATATAAGGCATGGGCCTTATTTTTCAAACAAATTCCAAGGCTAGAGAATGATACAAAGGAAGAACAACAACATGATGAAGCTACAAAAGGAGTTGAATAAGTGACATGATTGAGCATAGAATGTTTTCAAGACAAAGATGGAAGAATATTTTCCAAACAGCAGTATGAAGATCCAATAAAAAATGATGTAGTTCAAGTCGTGTTTTCAGACACTTAGAATAGTTTCAATTGTGTACTTGTAATTTAGTTTTGACAAATTACATGTAAAATGGAAAAATGTAATTGCATGTGATCATATCACTTGCAAAGTTGTAACTTGTAATTGCATGTAATAACATCACAAGTCAAATTACAATAGGACTTGTAATGTTGAATAAGTCAACTGCAGTTAGTTAGTGGTTGAGAGAATTTCTCAAGTTAGTTGGGATCCTCCCACCTTTTTCTCAAGGCTTCTCTCCTATAAATACTTGAGGGGGTCTATTGTAATTTTTATCTTTTGGCAATGCAACAAAACTCTGCTAGTTTGTATGTGCACTTTAAGACTTTGAGCTTAGATGTAAATCAGATTACAGTCAATTAAAAGAGGCAAATTGCTTTCAAACTTTGTGTTGATTCAAGGTGTTATGTGACGACATTTTCTGCATATTGATTGTGAGTTTTGTAGTGTTATACAAGAGAGATCCAAGCTCAATTTTGTAAACTTTGAGCTGCTTATTGCGTTTGGAGTTTTAGATTGGTTTTCAGATTTGATACTGCAGACTTTGAGTTGTTTGTCACGTTTGAAGCTATTGTAGAATGCTCAAGTAAAGATGGTAACTTGCAGACTTTATGCTGCTTTTATTTTCTATGTTTGTGCATTAAAAGTGTATGATGTAGTTAGAGTTTGAGCTGCTACATGTTGTACTTGATTACCAGAAAATCATCTAAAAAGGTTGATAGGAGAGAAAGTTGTCAAAGACTTTGTGCTTTCAATTTGTTTTCGCGTCCCGGAGGAGCAACGAAGGACTTTGTGCCTTTATGGAAACTTTGCTTCTTTATTTGTTTACTTCATTAATCATTTATGCATTTAGCTATGATTCTTTTTTGAAATAAGTGAAAAGAATAAGTGTCTTTTCTGAAAAAAGAGAACAAGACAGAGTTTCACCCAGATTTAGAATAGATTTATAGTTAGAGTTTATTTCTGAATTGTTAAAATAGAAAGCAAAGGGGGAGCCTTCCCTTTGAAAATAGGAGAGTTTATCTCACACACTGTAGCTGAAACCACAATTTTGCATATCCTCAAGGTATACAAAATTTTCAACCAACAATACCCCTCATAAAAGACACATCCATTGGAAATTTGAAGAGGTACAAATAGAAGGTAAAATGGGAAGCAAAAAGCAACAAGTTAATTGAATATTTTCTGAATTTTAAAGCAGATCTAAAAGAAGAATAAGAGCAGAAAAAAATGAAGAATAAATCTGATGTATAGTAAAGACACATGCGTGATGAATAAAAAATGATTTATACTAGTGAGATGGATTAATTTTTTTTTCAGATTTATGAAGGAAGTTATATGAGTTTGAAGCAGATTTGTGAGAATCTTGAAGGATCTAGAATTTGAATCAGATTTGTGAATATTGAAAAATATAGAAGTTTCAGACTTGTGAAGATTGAGAAAAGATTTAGAGGTTAATCAGATTTGTGTAGAAGAGAATATCTTATCAGCAATTGAAAGATTAATAGGTTGGAGCCTATCAATTAAGCCTCTGGCTGGGTTGGAGCTCAGTTGGTGTGGAGAGATTGAAATTTGTGTGGGGAGGTTGAAGCCTTCAATATGTTGGAGCCTATATTTGTGTCAAGTAGAGATTGGAGTCTCTAGTAGGTTGGAGCCTACAAGAAAAGGAAATTATATATATATATAAGAAAAATTGTGTTGTGGTTTTTTCCCGAAAGGGTTTCCACGTAAATCGTGTGTTCTCAATTCCTAGATCTTGCATATCTATGGTTGATGTTATTTATTGAATTTGAAAAGTAAAAGTTTGTATTATACCAATTCACCTCCCCCCCCCTCAGTATAATTGTGTGCTCATCAGAGTCCAAACTTGATGTATTGTTGGATGCGATTGTATATTAATCTGCAACATTAATAAAAACAAAAAATAGTGTTTAAAAATATAGCAATTTGAACATGAATTTAAAAATAATCATGCAAAATTTAAATCTATTTGAAAAATTGAAACATAATATTGTAATTGAATCAATGAATTCAACAAAAATAACATCTTTTAACCCTAAATTGTAAACCCTATATTAAAAAGAAAAAAAAAAGAAAAAATTTGATTCAATTTTTTTTGTGTAACTATAAATCATTTAAATTTTAATCACTGACAAGTGTATAAATTGAATCAATTCATGGACACACCAAAAAACTTGCTGGTTATTGTCAAAAACTTGGGCTGCAAAGTTTTGGCGAGTACTTGGCCGAGTCTGTGAACAATGGTATTTTTTTTTTTTTATTGAATCAACAATGGTATTTCCTATAAATCTTTCTGACCATTTATTGCCTTTTGCAAATATAAACAAATAATTTAGGCTTTTGTCCATATAATTGCAAGGAATTTTATCACACTTACATAAATTGTCTAGGTTAGTTAAATAAATGCAATTTTTTAATTTTTTAATCATATACTTAACCTAGATGTCATGTCCCCAAAATTAGAACACTCTCAGATACAAATAAGTGAAAATGAATAACACAATACATATTAAAATTATAAAAGAAAATATTATCGTTTTAATATATTTATAATTACAATCATCATAAGATAATATTGTAATTATAAATATATATCGACGATACACAATAAAATCAATTAATATAAATACTATCATAATTATCAAATAATTATTAAGAGATAATATTATAAATATTAAAATATACATATTTAAATAATAAATATAAATAATACTATAAATAAATATAAATAATATTACAAATAAATTAAAAATAAAATAGTAAAATATAATACACATCAAAACAAAATAATAAAAGGAATATAATTTGAGATATCATTAAGGAATGTTTAACTAAAAGTCATGTCCATTTGTGGGGTTATCTCTATTCAAAGAGATGCCTCTCTTCGTGGAGGTATAAGGATATAAAATAAGTTTGTGGGATGTGGAGAAGAGGGGAGAAGAAGAAAAAGGAAAAAGATATATTAAATACACATCAGATTTTAAGAAGAAGATAGAAGAGTAAAAGAATGAAGATATAAAGAGGAGATGTATCAATAGCGTGTAGAGAACAATAAAAATAGAAATTAGAAAGGTTTGGAATTAGTTTTCAAAAGGCAGCAATCATTTCAAAAGGTTGTGTCTCTTCTAATGAATGTCTCTTTTCAAAAAGATACATCTCCTCAGTTGAATGTGGAGATAAAAAAAGAGAAAGAATGAGATATGTATAGGGAGGAATGAAGGAATATTTTATCTAAGGAAGAAAAAGGAAGAGCAGAAATATGAAGAATAAATCAGATTTATATTGAAGATATTTGTGTGATAAAAGTAAAGAATATGTCCTAGTAAATTGAATTGATAATATTCAGAATTTGAGAAGGAAGAAAGTATTAATTGAATCAGATTTGTTAGGATTGTGAAAGGATTTATAGTTTGGACCAATCCCAGCCAATCAAGATGCATACTTACTCAGCCAATCAGAAATATTATATAATATAAAATTGCAGCAAACAAACCAAGATAAGTATTTTCTGCATTCAAATAATTAGTTTAGTAATGGCAAGCATTCTTCATGATTTTTAAAGGAGATGATGAATATTTTACGTATGTAGAAATGAGATTCAAACGCATTATGAATTTGGGTATGAATGATTGCCAGATATATTAGGGATCCAAATAACAGATAATGATTAATAAATATATTGTATGGTTAATAGATACATTATCGATGGTTGATAAACACAATCTATACATAGTGATCTGTTGTTATTTACTAATGTCATTTTGAGTAATAAGATTAGGTAGGCTATGATTTATTATTATTGCTAATATGTCATCTTGAATTAGATAACTAATAATGTTAATTATGATATTAAATATAGGGTTACTCATGCTTAATTCCGAAGTTCAATGGAAGCAATAGGAGAAAGATTCAGAAAGAAATCAGCATTTATAAATATATATAAGTTGATATCAAGAAGAGGAGGAAAAGAATATAATCTGGAACACTAAACCATCATAAAAAGGATAGCTTCAGAAAATCAGGGCAAGAATTATGGTTCTCCCGATAGGGGACATTACACTAGATAATAAGGTCGGGACAATAATAGAACTACATAAATGTGATAATTAAATAAGAGGTTAGATGTACTTAGCTTTATAAATGTGATAATTAAATAAGAGGTTAGATGTACTTATCTTTAGGACCAATGATGGATAAATGCTGTTGATGCTGCTCTGAAACAATTTGTCACTGTTAGAAAATTAATTGCTTTTGTTTGAGATTCTCCTCAGAATCTGTACTGCCTTGTAAAATGATGCAGATTGATCACAAGCCCCGCTAGTTTGATGACCATGTGGTGCAGGTCATATTCTCTTTTGTAGCAAGTGGAGATTAGAACTATATTCTCTTCTTTGCATTTTCAATAGAACTATTATATAGGCTGCATGCTTTTTTTGTTTCTTATTTTCTTCTATATTTTAGTTCTACATAATTTAGAAGGATAAATAATGTTGCCTTATCTACCTAATGAGTTATTAGTGCTGCTTTTGCTATGTTGTATCCATGCAATTTTTTTTCGTTGAAGTGTTGCTTTCTAGTTTGATGTAAGTCATTTGTTCTCTAAAGAGTCATTAAGGAATCTTTATCTCCCATGTTCTTGGATGTTGTGTGTGTAGGTTTAAATGAGTGCCACTACATAGCCAACAAAAGGTACTCTCCAATGCATTAGATGAGGTGTAAATTGGAGCTTGGATGCAAGAGATATTCAAAATTTGTTTAAGGCATGAGAAAGTGTTGGAGACAACTCTGGAGTCACTTCTACGAGTTTGCCAAAATGACTCAATATCAAAATTGGTATAGACAACTCTAGAGAGCGGCTTTTGCCAATTTGTAAAAAATTGACGAAGGCATGGAAAAGCATTGGGAGGGGTTCCAAAATACTCTTTTTCAGTTATGACCATGTTTTAAGTGTTGGGAGTAAGCTTGGAGTGCTATTGTAATTGTTTTCTAGATTAAGTGCTAGAAAAAACAAAAAAGTGCTCCTTATCAAAATAATAGGTTTCAAGTGGTAGTAAGTGTCAAGGGGCACTTTTTGACTTCTTTTGCCAAGTTAAGTGGTAGGAGCAAGAGAAAAGCTCTTGTAGAGTGTTTGAGACCTCTTGGAGGAGTGCCCTTTTTTGAAGTAATTTATTGCAGATTTTCTGGTTAAACCTTAGGGTTTCCAAGAACAATTCAAATTTATGAGGATTTAATGAAGTCTCAAGCTAGGATTTCCATGTGTGGTGAAGTTGTCAATGAATTGGTTGTTAGGGTTTCAATATTCTTTAGAAGACTTGCCATGATTCAAAATGCAAGAGCTATATTAGAATCATTGAGAATATTTGCCTATCAAATCACTATTTTTAGTAGCTCCTTTTATCAGGGGTCCTATTTTGTTTATAAAGAGATTTTGTTTGGGTCCTCATCCATGCAAATAAAAATACCTACGATGAAAGAAGCATGGGATGAAACCATACCAGATAGAAATTGCCCAAGGCAATCAAGACCCAAAAGCTTGACGAACTGACCAGCCAACCAAAAACATTACAAAAACTAAAAAGGGTGGAGCCAATATACAATAAATCAGCTTTAGAACAAAATGGCAAACCCCTTAAAATGAAGCGCTTAGCACCGCTAAAGCAAACAAAATCCACCAACAAAAGAAACTATTGTAAAAAATATATACTCCACTTCCCAACACTGTTGATGCTATAGCTGCGGGAGTTCTCTTTCTCCCTCGATTTCAAAGGAAAATTAAATGATAAATAAATTCTAATCTTAAATGAGGCAAGTGTGACTTGCAATATATATATTATTTATTTTAATGAGGCCGACTAAGAATAAAAAGTCATCTCATTTGGGAAAGAGGCCGACTTTACATGAAGAGACATCTTATTTTGTATATATACAAGGCTACCATCATTCATTTTATTATTCGATTTAATTCAAGACAAGTTCGCATTTCTAGAAGAGTTCGCATATTTGCAGCAGATCAGATTATTGCTTCAAGGGGATAAAAAATAAAGGAGACATTATACTATTTGTTCATTCGCATCTAGGAGAGGTGCTGTGTTTTATTTCTTCAGATCGGCCTTGTGCTTGGGCCTAGTTGTAAGCAGATTTCTGCTCTTCTATTTATAATATAAGAGATATAATTGTTGCTGGGTTTTTCTCCCTCAAGAAGGAGGGTTTTCCTAGGGTATCTTGTTGTGTTCATTGTTCACTGTGGTCCATTTTTTTATTGCTTACATTTCTAATCCTAAAACTAACAAACACCACTACAAAATTTTGGAGAACCACTCACTTGAGAGACTAACAACCTAAATGTTTTTACCTTCACCCACTGAGAAGCATTGGGTTGAGAATTGTGGGAAGTTGACACCATGTATTGCTTCAAGTGCCATACCCAAGTTGTAGGAGGGTGAAAACACTTTTAAGTACCATCAACAAATTTTCCACCACAAACTGCATGTCAAGGTTGAAGGTTTGGGGATCTTGAAGTTGGTAGCTTATTGCCAACAATTGTTTGTTGAGGATGTGAACGTCCCTTCTAATAGTTGGCTCCTTCAAAGCTCCACCCACCATAGAAGAAGGCGAAGCTACCATAGAATCATCCATTGCATCCTTTAGAAGGCTGTAATCACACAGAGTCTCTCATTGCCTATTTGCCACTTTCCCTTTTAGACAAGCTTGAAACTCTACTTGAATGGAAGGCTTCCTTCATAGCTTATTAGAATTGCCAAGATTTGTTGAGCCCTAAATGTATTTTACTAGACCAAGAGATGTCAGTGAAGAACAATCAAAGACAAATTTCACCTCCTATCGAAAACAACATCATGGAGGAAGGGATATTACGGTTTTGATACCTTCATGTTGTGTGCCATGAGAGACAGGGTCTAGACTACCTCATTCCAAACACACACCACTGTACAAGGCCCCCAAAAAAACATAGGCAAGGCAAATCATAGTGCAAAGACCAAAACTTCCCACAACATGAATACCAGGATAAAAGGCAAACATAGCTAAAAAACTAGATCCCATGAGCTGCTAGTTGGACTAATCCAAAGCAATTGGCATAATACACCCGTTACATTCCAAGTCAAACAAATAAAAATTCGTCATCACTCCTTAAGTGTGTTTTTGATCACATCAAATCCCTTGAGCATCTTTTACAAAAGTTGGGTGATGTCATCCACATGGTCCAATTGACCCATCTAGCCAATGGAAAGGAAAAAACTTAGTTGGTTTATCATAAAGAATTAAATTTTTGAGACCATCCTAATCCACCACATTATTTGACAACAAACATGACATTGGCTTTATTGCATTCCTGATACAAGTTAGAAAAGGAAGTATTCTCAAAATCATTACAAACTAGTAAGGCTTTAGATAACAACAACTTTACTAACCAACTAGAGTAGTTTCTTTTAGATAGATCTAGAATAACCACAGATCTAGAATAACCACTAAAGAATCACCTTCCATAATTAGCTTCTTGCAAGCATACACATGGGCAAGGTTCATCTCTTCCACCACTATAGACCATTTTGCCTCATTATTGGCACAAGTCCCCTAAAGGAGTCCCTTGTCACAAAGCAACCTTGCACTTCCCTATAATGATCCAACATTAGTTGGGCTAGGGTTACCCTTGGAAGCCCTATCAAAGTTAAGCTTAATGAAACTAGGAGCTGATTTGGACCAACTAGCCTAATCTTGAACTTCCTTCTTTTCTCCTAAACTGTAAATGGGGGATGAGAGATCCTGTTTTTGGACAAGTGCTGAGAGCCTATTTTTTCGGGTGTTTTAGCCAGCTTTTATTTCAGCTTTGTTTAGGGTAGTTTTATGCTTTTCTTTCTTGCATTTTCATTAGCTTTAGGTGTTTCCATTAAAGATAATGCTTTTTTGGAGCAAACTAATTATTATCGTAAATCCCAAAATTTGGGTTTTGTAATCTTACAAATAAGTGCTTGGAGCACATGATTTTTTAATGATAGTTGATGCTTTGATTATGCTGCTGAAATTATTGTTCAAGCTGTTTTTCTGGGTTTGTGACTACTGAGTTTGTAATTTCATTAAGTAAATTGAAAGTGGATAATAGTGTTAAGATTTATATTGAGGTTATTTGTTTGCCTAGGTTGTAGCTTTGTACCTGGGGCAAAAAGATAGGACAAAAATTACCAGTCTTAAAATTCATAAAAGCTTGCTTGTGAGATGAGCTGTTACCAGTCTTGTGCTCGTACCTAAGGCAAAAAGATATGACAGAGGTTGTTCTGTCATTTCATTATTGCAAACATCCCCTAAAAATATTGTGCTGAGAATTATATATTTTATCTATAGTTTAGTGTCTAGGGTAAGTTTGGTCTCTTATGGAATTTCCCCTTCAAATTTGAAGAGAAGTTTTACTTCACATACAGTTTGGTTTGAGTTGTCTTGTAAAAAGACATTAAAATGTTAGCATGTTACTAGGGTGCCCTAAAATTGCCAATTTGGAGATTCAGCTAGGTATTTGATCAAATTAGTGTGGATGTTCTACTACATAATTCATCAACATGAATCCTTTATAACCTTAAATGTAATTTATTAGAGAAGTTGCTGTTCTATGTATGGAATTATAGAAAAACAGCCCTGATGAAGTCAAATCTAATACTGTAAGTGTTCTTTGCAATGTAGCAAAGCATGCAATAACAAGTAAGAGAGATAGAAATAAAAGACAACAGCAATATGACCTGGAGAAACCCAATGTTGGTGAAATCTCCAGACAAGTGAGTGTGAAACTCCTCAAGCCACTATCTCAAGAATTGCTACAAGTGGTATACTGCAGTCTCAAGGCCTTTAGGGATACCCTTTCTCAAGAAAAGGAATGTCCAAACACCATACAACTCCACAGTTTGCTCTCACACTCTGCCAATCACTCTATCACTTCACGAAAAATTGTAGGCTGAAGCAACAATAGCTTGACTCAGCCAATTTCGCAACAACACTGACGAAGACTACTTCCAAATGGTTGTAAAATAACCTCTCTTGGATGTATATAAAGAAAAGAGAAGCAAGAGGACATTGGAAAGAAGCACAATGAATGCCTATAACCGAAACAAAGAATCTGGACTTTCAGCTTCCCAAAATGCCCCAGAATCTTTCTTTTTTTCCTGTTTGGGACAAGTTCAACAGTGGTTTAACTTGTCTCTGTCAACTACCTAAACATAGGACAGGTTAGTCTGTGGTCAAGTCTGTCACCCATACTTCGTTCATCTGATTTCAATGTCCTGAGCATCCAGATCACCTATTGCACATCTGTCTCCAGTCTTCTGTGACATTCAGATCTCTTCAACTTTGTTTTGATTAGTTTTTTACTTAGATGAGTCATCTTAAGAGTGATAAGTACAAGGTTGAGTTTCAGAACATTAAATGACTAAGCTAGCCGATTACACTAATTTTACTGATTGATTTTCAGATCAGCGTCACCCCTAGAATCAGCAGATTCTTGTGCTCAGATTTTCCAGGAGCTAGAAATGATTACAGTTTTTCATTTCAGCTTGGCGAAATATATACACCCAGAAACATACACATATATGCAAGTATATGAAAGATGCCAGGAAGATCAAATTTTTGAAAATATACATTGCATAGCAGTGCATATTATGAAAATAAAAATCCTCACAACACAATCTATATAATAAACTGGGCTCCTACCATTTCTTTCAGGGCGGTAAATAATCCAAACTTCCTTTGAAAATGGAAAGAATTTAACAAAACGACCAAACATCTTTTTCCATATAAAAAAGAAGAAGAGTAAGCCTTCTGACATTTAGAGCTTGTATATCTTAACAAACTTGTAATTCTACAAGCGCTGGATCTGCCTACAACTTTAAAGTAGGTTCAAATAAAAGTAGTATTAAAATATTGGGCAAGCATTTGCTTGTAACATTTTTACCCTGATGATGGTTGGAGGAGAGAGACTGGAAATATTGGAAGTTAAACACGTTATTGGTTGTATCTGAAAGCATTTAATAATGCAATGTACTGCAATCAAACCATCTGAAAGAAAATATTAAAATTTTCCCTTTTTCCCTTGTTATCGACTTAAATTCAGTAAATAAACCACTATTTATTTGACTTGACTGGAAAATAAAAAATTTGAACACCTCATTTGATTTGTCATTGCTTGTTCTTTGGCCCCTTCGTTCTTTAAGTTCTCTCTCATTTAATAACAATGGACTACACTTATTCTTCCAATACCTAATACAAAAATGCTATATATGTGTTCAATTGAGGTTCCGAACTGTTAAGGATATCTGGAATATTTCCTGCTTCAGAGGAAGCTGCTAGTTGCTGACTGTATGGTTTAAATTTTGAGTTTGGTAATTTTGATATTTAATGTTTCTGTTCATTTTATGGTATAAATTGGTGGTTTACAGTCATTACGATAACTAAAAGTTATGTGAATCTGAAAAACGGCTTTGGTATGGAAGTCTTTGGGTTGATACGTTAGCATATTGCAACTCCATTACAACATTGTTGACAGTTTGATATCATGCTTTGTGGCCCCTCTTCAGCTTGTGGTGTTGTCTATGTGATCTATTATTTTCTATCTTTAGGTCTTCATTGTGATTGGAGGCTTGTTTATTATTTTTAATGTGGTAAAATTATTCAGAAGGATTACTGCCAAATTTTAGCCAAGCCCTATCATAACTTTGAGTTCTTGTGGCTTTATGTTATTCACTGTTTTCAACACTTGTAGTAAAGATTGGCTTGGCACACAATTCACTATCAAATGTTTGTCTCCCAAGCTTCCTTGACTTGGACTATACCTGTGATTATAGATTTGTAACAATCCTAATAATCACATCTTGTTATCTTGATATGCTTAGGGACATTCCTTGTATTAGATAAGTTCCACCACTCAATTCAGTTCATTTTGCATTTGATTTTACAATTGTGAGAAGGAGTTGGATAATGAGGCATTATTCAACCAAAAAAATGTAAATCTAGAAGTTGGTCTAGGAATGCAAGTCACAGGGTTGATGTATTAGCACACTCGTGCTCTCTAGTACCAACATCCATGATAGTTTCATTGTCATGCCTTGTTGGTCCTCTGTAGCTTGTGGTTGTTCATTGTGTGATATTTCTAATTTTATAAATTGTATCATATGTATCATATAGCCTATGTTGGAATTTTGTTCCCCATTAATGCTCTTCTTCCTCCTCCCTTTTTGCACCTAGTTGGCATGAGCTCCTTGATGCCCTTAACAAGCCCCCTAAGACTTTTTTGGTGTACCATTCTTCCTAGGAAAAATCTCTTTTCAGACATTGATCCTAAACCCAAGTCTTTTATGCTTGCTCTATATTTGATGTTTTTGATGAATGTGTCAAAGTCTCATCTCCTCCATGTACATTTTCTTGTAGAGTGATTTAATGAAGTTGTTTAATTGGATTTCCCCTTCTCTTGGCCTCATCACATCATACATTCCATTCATTAGTTAAGGGATAGTTTAAACCTAAATAATTACTAGATAGTTATAATTGGGCACACATTAGCCTAAATTTGTGCCATTATGTTAGACATTAGACTTCTTAAACACATGGAGAGTAGTAATGCCAGAGAAAGGGGGCATACAAGATTCAGGAGAGACTTCTACATTGCTAACAATTTTGACATCATGCCTTGTGGGCTCTCTCTAGCTTGTGGTCATTGCTTGTTTAGTATAGTGGTCCTCTCTCCTTCCAACTTGGCAACATTAGCTTGTGATGCCCTTCTCAATCCTTGAGGCTTTTTGGTGTATCCTCAATGAGGAATTTTTTTAAGATACTAAACCTTAGACTTGATTTGCTACGCTAGTTCTCTTCCTAACATTTTAGTTCAGTTTAATGTTTGAGCCTTGTCTCTTCTTTCATGTAATTTATTCCTCCCAAGAGACATAAAGAGCACTTGGAAAATCATGCACATATAAAGAAATATATTGTAAGGGGCTTTAGAGTGAGTTTCTCAATATTTTGGTGTGGATTGACTTGCCTTATGTTTCATAGATGTATTCAATGAGTTTTTGTGGTTGGGGTTCCCTCTTTCTCAGCCTCATCACATAATTCATCCCATTCATAAGCGAGGGGATCATTTAAACACCAATACTGATAGGATGATAACAATTGAGTGCACACTCACAAAACATTATGCTACAATGCTGGACACGAAACTTTGTAAGCACTTGGAGAGTAGTAATCTTACAAACAAATGATCAGTCTTCGGGTCTCATCACGTGATCCATCCTAGTCATCGAGCAATATTAGGATTCTATGAGACAATTGGTGAGTGATTTTGGATTCCACACAAACACTCTTTTTTTGTTAAGAATACTATTGGAGCTAAACATGGGTTTCTTCTCTTTTGGACATTTTTGTGATTTATACTATTGATTATGGGAACTTTATTCATCAACATATTTGTGATAATGGTTGTCCTTTGCATCATATTTTGATTTCCATTCACATTTTTGCTGATCTTATTGTCGTCCTTTCTCATTCTTGTGATGATTTGTAGATAGAGTTAGGTGCTTGTGCTCATTTTTTGAAATATTTTCCCAGTAGTGGTTATCCTCAAGTAAAACTAAGGTTATCATTATCAATATCTTTTTAGATGCTCATTCTAGTTTTAGTTATTTAAAGGATAGCATATGTAGATCACCACGAAATTCACTTATATGGTGGTTTAGTTTATAGGTCCATCTCTTAATCTGAATCTTGCTTATTAGTTATGTATTTTGAACATAGTTTACATACTCGGAATCGGAGAGTACTCGGCAAGCCCAAAATTTTTGACTCGAAAAATACTTGGCAACTTAAAAAGTAGCAGAATTTCTTATAAAAACACTGTTTTTTTGCAAAATTCAATTACAAGATGCATCAAATGAGTCTAAAACCCATGAAGGAGTGTTTTTTATTAAATTTCATTCAATAAATATGGATTACAAAATGGCATCATTATACGAAGCCACACAGTGAAATTGCTAATAACTATAATGAATTTATGATGGTTGTATTTGAAAATCATCATCATAAATTTCATATCTAGGCAATTACAATTAATTATATAAAATAGATATGATACATTAATTATATGTATTATGTTGTATTATATTTATATAATATATATTAATTTTTTGTATTATATAAAAAATATAATAATTATTAACTATTAATTATAATAATTTTATATATGTATTTAATAGTTTTGTTAAAGAATATAATATATAATAATAATAAGTAGTATAATTATATTATTTATAATTTGTTTTTTATTATATAAAAATTTAAAATATACATTATATATTAATTATGCTAATATATACTTAACTATTGATGTCATAATGTTAAAACCTAAATGTGCTCATTTGTATTATATAAAAAATATAATAATTATTTTAACTATTAATTATAATAATTTTATATATGTATTTAATAGTTTCGTTAAAGAATATAATATATAATAATAATAAGTAATATAATTATATTATTTATAATTTATTTTTTTATTATATAAAATATACATTATATATTAATTATGCTAATATATACTGTTAAAACCTAAATGTGCTCATTATTAGGATCTTGGTTGTAATTTTCATTTTAATAAACATACTCTAAAACCCTCGTCGAAACCTTGCTTTCAAGCTGTAGCTCGCCAAATTGGAGAAGTGAAAGGTCAATACCAGCGAGGAAGAGTTTGGAGGAGTAGAAACCAATAGCGACAGGGAAAGTAGGCGAAAAACAACCGAAATTGTGCCAAAAAATGTGGAAAAAAATGCGGAATTTTTTTTTGAAACCCTGAAATTTCTGCGTGAAAATGAGGGAGAAAAGTGCGGTAATTATTTTGCGCAATTAATTGCGATTATTCACCATTTTTCCTGCCGATTAATTGGCAAAAAATTGTAGATTAAAATCGCTACAGTAATCCGTGAGGAAAGGCATGAATTAATTGTTTTATCAGATTTGTGGCGATTAATCGCTGATTATGAATCTATTTTTTGAAGGAATATTACTAGTGTTCCACGGGGACGCGTCCCCCCCCAAATTTCAGCCGTCCCCCCGTCCCGGACGTTTCAGAGACTTGGGGACGGCTGAGAAACGTCCCCCTGCCGTCCCCCCACCGCCGCCGGGACTTGGGAAACTCCGAGGAAACGGCAGGGACTCCTGGACGTCCCCGAGACGTCTCGGGGACTTCTAGCTGTCCCTCAAGCGTCTCGGAGACACCCAGGCGTCCCCTGCGGTGGGATGTCCAAAAAAGCAATTTTTTAAAAAATTTCTTTCAATTTTCTTGGAATGTAAGCCTTGGGCCGAACCCTAAAGGCTTGTGGGACCCTTCTAAAATTCATAAGCTAAACAAAACACTCTCATTCTTCATTTTTTTGCTTGCATATGCCATTTGATGTTTTGCAACAGCTAGGTGAAGAAGAGGAAAACCAGTGAGAAGAGTGAGTGAAAGAGTAAGTTTGGGGATGATTAGAGGCCTCCCTTCACTACAGTTTTGCATTTTGTACTTATTTTGATATCAATGTATCATTCTACTCATTGTAATCATCTTTATGATATGATATTATGATGTGACATGTCATATTTTCGATATTCATATAATAGAAATCTCAAATTCGACAATTTCATTTGCAAATTTTAATATTTTATATACTTTTAGTCGTTTAGTAATAGTATTCAATTGTTTAAAATGTTAGTATTTGCAATTTTACTAATTTTCCAAAGTTTAATTTGAAATGTTATTCTTAAACATCTTTTTATAACTAGTTATTCAAGTACCATATGTATATCAGCACCGCCCCCCCGCCGCCCCCCTGCCGCCGTCCCCCCGCCGTCCCCAAACTTAGACCCCTTGTCCCCCCGTCCCCGAGACGTGTCCCCGACAGGGGACGCGTCCCCGTCAGGAAACTCCGTGGAACTATGAATATTACCCACTCTTTTTTTTGGAGTGCCATGGCTTTGAGATACATTTCTAGGAGATTCCTTGGAAAATGTCTTTTTAAAGTTTAATACTATCAGTATCATCAAACGCACATTTCTATACAAATTAGAGATTTTGGGCTTTATTATGGGAGAGTATTGAAAGGGCTTAGCTTATTATGCTTTAGCATATCATCTATTGCAAACAAATGATGGTTATGTAGCATATTGTCTAAGCCGAGTTTGCTCCTATGTGTTGAGTTGGACCAATGTACTCCTTGTGGTTATTATAACATTTCCTTCTATTGAAAAGGTGGGGAACAAGGAGTGCCTTATCCTTAGATAGCTCACTTACCATGCAGATTGGGTAGGTACCATTGTCAATATAGGGAATTTTTCACAACCATAGGTATTTTCTCTTAACCTTTGTGAAGTCATCACTTTTAGATGTAGCATATAATAGGGGACATTTGAAAAGATTTTCCCAATTGTTTTCTTCTTTCAACCTATCAATGATATTGTAGAGATTAAGTGTTCCTTTGATTTGGATGGTCTACAAATAGGTGACGATACATGATTGAGACATTTTCCTTTGCATGCTACTGTGAGGATATTATAGCCTTCTCACTTACATGCTAGGCTTTATGAATCTATTTGTGCATGGGGTTATAGGCCTTCTTGTTTTCCTTGCCAATAGTCTAGGGAACGGTGACATATGTTCACAACTTTCTCCTGTACTTCTAGAAACTTATAAACCTTGGGTGTTAGCAGAGGTTTAAGAGAAGATGTGTTGCTTCCTTGTAGGATTGTCCAACCTGATTGCCTATGTCCAAGCATTGTCCTATGGTTCTTCCTCTTTGCCTAGATGTTGATATAGACGAGGGACAATAACAGTTTCTAGTCTCTGGTCTTCATCTTCAATATTCCATTAAGGTCGGAATAAACTATGGGCTATCATGATTAGATGCTTTATCCTTCTCCATGCCAAAAAGAGAAGATTTTGTTAATCTGCGCCTGCAGTGATTGGGGCCATATTAAAGCTTTGTTTTGGGCATTATCAATTATCCATGCAATGTGTTGGAAGAAGTCTTGTCGAGCCTTTGCACATTCTCTTCCCTCTCAAAAGATAGTATTTGTTAGAAGAAGTCATCTACCTTCCAATGTCCTTCAGGTCAATTAGTTGAAAGCCTTATGCTGGAAAGCTACTACTTATTTGATACATTTCTCTTTTTTCCAGAGCAGTTTGATTAGGATTTTGGGGTTTTGATCCCCTTTTGTGAGTCAAAGGTTCTTTGGATTTCTGTCTCCAAAATATATTTTCTTTGGCATAAATCTCTTCCAAATGGCTCCTTAGCTGGGTCCACCCTCTAATAGATGATGTGATAAACCTTGCAGATGCCACTTTTCATTCAGCGTCTTCAATTTTTCTTCATGCCTCATCTTGTCTATGAAGATGCCACCCAAGGCTGAATTGTTTCAAAGAAGGTATCTTATCTAATGTTCTTATTAATGTTAACCTCTGTTGCTGGTTTAGGGTTTGGCAGTCCGCTGATTGTTCAGTGCACAGCTGGGATTGTGTGTACAACAGTATATATTGCAGATATAAAAATAATCATTATTTGCACAAAATATATGAAATTAAATATATAATCGAGAATATGGCGGATAAGTGATAATCTATATAATTCAATGTCAATTGTCAAATCATAAATTTGAAAGGAAAATCAAAATGGTTTATAACTTTATATAATAGCAGTGTTCCACGGGGACGCGTCCCCCCTCAAAAAGGCTACTTAAATATTAGGTCCTATGTAATGTTTAGAAAGTGCTTTTAACATTTTATTCAAATGGAATTCAAAATGGGGCCTCCGGATGTAATTTAAAAGTATTTTTAATACTTGGATTGGAAAGCAAAATAAATAAAAAATAAAATAAAATAGAGGGCCTGAAAGTAAAATGTCGATAAAGAGAAGTCAAAGCTCACATCAAAGGATCTAATATCCATTATCATCATTTTGAATTCAAATTCAAAATTAAAGCTTTCAAGGATGGTAAACCTTGGTTGGTAAATTTCCTAAGTATGAAAACTCTCTTGGAATCTCTTCGGATTCGAGGACAAAAACCCTCATCTCCAATTGGGTGATTAGATAGAATGATTGCATTTGTGCTTAGTAATTGCGATTGTTTGATTCATATTTGCAAGCAAATTGTATGGCTTTGTCAAATCAGCTTCCAGCATTTTTGAAAGAAGTAATGCTATTATTTTATATTGTTTGCTGTTGAGCAGAAAACTATTTATTGCTGCCTTTATAAATCAGACCTTATTACTTTAGTGCCGCTGTACACAACAAATTTTGGAGTGCGGCCTTTTGGAGGATAGATTGCAGTACTCTGATATTATGTGGGAGCCACCACCAATCCAAGCGCAGCCTTATATTATTAGCAGCCTTTCAATGTTGGTTCATGTGCTTGTATTCAGTCTCAGCTCATCTAAGAGCAAGTTGAAGTAATACAAATTCTGGTGATGTAATTCTGAATTTTATATGAAATATTATTGGTGTTCAGCGCTTCATGTCTAATCTAGTTTCTGCTGTAATACTGTTTAGTCATAGACTAGTTTGCAGCTGCCTTATTAATTGTCATCATAAAAATCATATCCGTAATTGTTGAGGGGTTCTAAATTTATTTCGTATCATTAATAATCAGAGTTTATATTTAATTCTGCAATTTCTTTCTTCCAATTAGCATTAGCTTTAGGGTTTTAGTAGCCATTTCAGTTTTCAATAAATCAAATAAAATTCACAAATCGTAATTGTTATCTTGTATTTTTTAGCTCAGTTCATACTAAATATTTCCCAGGAATTGACTATCTATTTCAGCATTTATTTCCAGTTCTCCATAATCAGAAAAATACGAATTACTTATTCTCCTAAAAATCCTAAAAAGGGACATTACATTTCTTACTCAATAATCCAGTTTTTTTCCAACTAGCTCAGAGAGACAAATCTCTGAACTCTTTCCATGATTTTGACAAACCGTTTCTTTCTATTGGACCATGTTAATTTTCTTCATTTTGCTTTGACATGCCATAGGGCATACTCACAAAGGTATATTGGAAGTCGAATTAGGACCTAGACTCCTTTATGGTCCTCATTATCGTTTTATCAGGAGGTAGGGCTTTATTGGAATCACTTAGAAGAATAAAATCTTGATAACCTCCCATCTAGTATGCTGGCAACTCTTTCCAGCCATCCTGCCTGAGTATTGGGGAATTTGGGGCGTATAGATTAACCAATATTACCTTCTAAATGTTTGTGGCCCTAGAGGCTCTCCAAAATCATCTGAATATGCATAAAAAATAGCCTTAATACTCAAAGAAGGTATCTTATCTAATGTTCTTATTAATGTTAACCTCTGTTGCTGGTTTAGGGTTTGGCAGTCCGCTGATTGTTCAGTGCACAGCTGGGATTGTCTGTACAACAGTATATATTGCAGATACATAAAAATAATCATTATTTGCACAAAATATATGAAATTAAATACATAATCGAGAATATGGTGGATAAGTGATAATCGATATAATTCAATGTCAATTGTCAAATCATAAATTTGAAAGGTAAATCAAAATGGTTTATAACTTTATATAATAGCAGTGTTCCACAGGGATGCGTCCCCCCTCAAAAATCCCGCGTTTCTGAGATGTCCTCGTCTCGGAGACTTGGGGACTTGGGGGGACATCCCCCTGCAGCCCCACCACCAGCACCGCCACCCCACCACCAATGCCCTTGTCTCCAAGATGGCGCTGGAACTTCGGGGCGTCCTCGAGACGTCCAAGTGACTCCTAGGAGTCTCCGGATCGTCTCAAAGACCTCCAAACGTCTCTTGCAGCCAAATGACCAAAACGCAAATCTTTTTTAAAAAATCAAAATTTTCTTTGAACTCTGTGCCCAAGGTCAAACCCTAATGGCCTATTGGCCCCATTTAAACCCAACAAACTCTATAAAACTGCCTCCTATCCTCATTTCAATTCACAAAAACAAATCAACAAGAAGCTAATTATCTGAGTGTGAGAGTGAAAGCTGCAAGTGTAAGGTGAAAGAGTGAGAATGAAGACAAGAGGGTTGAGGAGGAGCAAGATGAAGAGCAAGAAGAGGAGTGATGCCAAGTTAGTGTTCACTTCAAAATTCAAATGTTTAAAACTACTTTTCCAAAGTTTCATTTGTAATTCTTATACATCTTCTTATAACTATTTTTTCAAGTACTATATGTATTTCAGCGCCGCTGCCCTGCCGCCACTTCGCCGTCCCCAAACTTAGGCCCTTGGTTCCCCCGTCCCTAAAACCCATCCCCATGTCCCCACATCCCTGCGTCCCCCCGTCAGGAAACTCCATGGAACTATGTATAATATTAACATTGCTTGAAATCGAGATCGACTTTGGAAAACCAAAAGTACAAAATAATTCAATTACTTGAGAAACAAAATTCTGCTTTTCCATCCAGTGCAAGACAAGACAATTTAGAAAAATAAAATAGAGTGGGGGTTTTGGGGTCAAGGGGCAGTGACTTTAGTGGGATTTGGGGGAGCAGCCTTCATGGGATCTGGGGGGGTGCGGGTCATGCCAAGTTGAGCCACTATATGGATTATGTGTTGGTTATTATTGCTGAGCTGGGGATAAGGTTTAGGTGAATAATTAGGTGGATTTTGTCGACTTGGGTCATTTGGTGTGTTTCTTTGAAGAAAGGGGTGTGGCTGACTAAGATAGAGAGGAAAACTAGATGGGAGTCCTCTATGCTTTCACCTTTCCTTGGTTTCAGCAAGTACCCTTGGAATTGGCTAGGCTCCAGTGACTTCAATTTGTTTGTTCAATGCATTGAGTTAGTTGATGACAAGGGGAGGGATCAAAGTGGAAGTGAATGCTAAACGCCTCAGTCTAGCATTAATGCTCTCTTGCTTCTACTCAACCCCAAAGTTGTTCTAGAGCAAGGAAATGATGAATGTTTTGTATAGTCACTTGGATGAATAGATGGATATGTTTGGATGTTTTTGATTGCATTGCATGTGAGCAACTTACTTGTTTGAAGGAGTTGGTTACGAGATGAATTATTAGGTGTTGAATGATGCAAGCTTCTGGTTTAAATTGTGTATGTTTTCTGTCATAGTTAAAACCAGAAGTTTGCATTAGTCTACTCCATGGACTCTGGAAAACTCATACCAACTATCGTTAGGTGTTGTTTATGCATTGGTGTGAATAGTGGTGTTAATGAGACACTTTTTGCTTGTTTTCGATATTTATTATTTTTATAATGTTAATGTATTATTCTGTGCTTTCTACATGCTTTTGGGTTTTGATTTTTAATAAATGCATGTTTCAAAATAAATAATTTAATCTATGACAATGTTAATGTATTATTTTGTTCAATGCATTGAGTTAGTTGATGACAAGGGGAGGGTTCAAAGTGGAAGTGAATGCTAAACGCCTCAGTTTAGCATCAACGCTTTCTTGCTTCTACTCAACCCCAAGTTGTTCTAGAGTAAGGAAATGATGAATGTTTTGTATAGTCACTTGGATGAATAGATGGATATGTTTGGATGTTTTTGATTGCATTGCATGTGAGCAACTTGCTTGTTTGAAGGAGTTGGTTACGAGATGAATTATTAGGTGTTGAATGATGCAAACTTCTGGTTTAAATTGTGTATGTTTTCAGTCATAGTTAAAACCAGAAGCTTGCGTTAGTCTACTCCATAGACTGTGGAAAACTCATATCAACTATCGTTAGGTGTTGTTTATGCATTGGTGTGAATAGTGGTGTTAGTGACACTTTTTGCTTGTTTTCGATATTTATTATTTTTATAATGTTAATGTATTATTCTGTGCTTTCTACATGCTTTTGGGTTTTGATTTTTAATAAATGCATGTTTCAAAATAAATAATTTAATCTATGACAATGTTCTAAAAGTATAAAAACTATTTCACTTCTAGGGAATACATAATAATATGAATTTAATCGACTTGCTGGAAATATTAAATAAAATCTAATTAATGCATTTTTTTGTGCTTTTCCAGAAATAAATGCATTGAGTTAAACATACACAATGAACTGTATCTTTCTGGGAAATATAGGAAATTGAATTGTTCTCTGGAAAGGAAATAATCAATTAATTATTTAGCGGATAATGAAAACAAACTTCTGCAGATAATTGATACAAAACTTCTTTCAACAATTGAAATTTTGTGGACATCTCTAAGTTATTATAATCTAGTTTTGAAAGATTTTGTTTTCCTATTTTGACTGAGTACTTTCCCAGAACATTTCCAGAAGAAGCTCCTCTAAGATGTTTACAGAAGTTCTCTAGAAGGACCCTGTGGGGAAATCCTCCTGGGAGAGCTAAGAATGATGTGTTTGGATACAACTATAATTTATTGAAAGTCTTGTTTAATGAAAACCACAAAATTTAGTTGCAAGGCTTTTTTAAAGCAGACCAATTTAATGTAAGAAAAGAGAGTATGGGGTTTGGATCATGCATTGACCCAACCCAACCTTTTAGATCCTATGTATTTGGATCTAAGTTCGTCTCGTTCTGTCTGGTGCAGTGTTGGCTCCAAGAGCAATTTCACAAACGACAATGAATCCAATCTCTGAGCCTCCTTCAGAATCTCTAATTCAGATATAGTCTCTTTCAGTTCCTCCAGTTCCAAAGTCTGTTCCAAAACTATGAGCACACGGTTTACCATCTGTGTCTGACTCTCAACCTCTAATCCCAATACCAGTTGATTTTTGATCCCATTGATTTTCTCCTATACCAATCCATTGTTGTTGCTGAGCTTCTCCTCCTGGGCTTGGTAGTCCCACACTTTTCATATGGCTTAAGAGTTCAACTTTTCAATAATTTTATATTACTGGTTTGATGGGGTATATTTAATAGGGATTCCAATATTAGGTCATATGTATGCAGAAAATCGTTTTAACTTAGAGAACTAAGAAGTTTGACTGGTTAGAACTTTCAGATATTGAAACATTACCTGATGATCCATTGTAAAAATTGGCATATAAATTTGACTCCCACAATAGTATATATTGAATTAAGATTATCCTATGTGATGGCAAGGTTTGAAGATGCTATATCTGTAAATCTGTTTTGTATTTTTTTCTGTAATTGCTATAGCAACTTTATTTGATTTTCCAGTTGGTAGAAATCTGGATGACAGGGAACTTGTAGGGGCAGTTTTCTCAATGTTGGCATGCAGTTATCAGTATTTGTTTCTTTCCATACTTAGTATGTCAAAATGCTTTCTGTCCTTTTAAAATTCCTTGAATCAACATTTGTACAGGTTTCTTGCATCTTAAACTTTAGTCAATATACAACTACTGAATGTTCTGTAGAGATTCAATTAATTTTTGTTTTGACTTGTTGGATGTTCTGCAGATGCATGGCATTGCTGAATATATCGCCCAGGTATGTTATTATCTTAATTTTATGCCTGTTTTACTTTGATAACTGCAAATGCTTGTACCTATTGGTGCTCTACCAATCTTACTTGCCTGTGCCACAGGAAGAGATGGAGAGGAGAAATGGCTTCTGGTGGTCACCAGATAGTAGATATATTGCATTCACACAGGTTGATTCTTCTGACATACCTTTTTATAGGATCATGCATCAGGGTAAAGCAACTGTTGGGAGAGAAGCAGAGGAAGACCATGCTTACCCCTTTGCTGGTCATGCAAATGTGGAAGTGCGCCTTGGCGTTGTTCCAGCAACTGGTGGTGACATTTCTTGGATGGATTTGTCCTGTGGATTGAGTAAAGATGATGCGGAGGAAGAATACTTAGCTAGGGTTGCATGGATGCAGGGTAATGTACTGACTGCACAAGTTTTGAATAGGGTACATTCTAAGTTGAAGCTTCTAAAATTTGATTTAAAAACTGGAGTGCGGGAAACTCTTTTGATAGAAGAGAATGACATCTGGGTGAATTTGAATGACTGTTTTACACCTTTGCATAAGGGTCTGGATCGTTTTGCAGGAGGCTTTATTTGGGCTAGTGAGAGATTTGGATTCAGGCATTTGTATGTTTATGATGGGAAAGGTTATTGCTTAGGTGCCATAACTGAGGGTGAGTGGATGGTCGAACAGGTTGCTGGAGTAGATGAGATTAATGGTGTTGTTTATTTTACTGGGACACTAGATAATCCTCTAGAGACCCATTTGTACAGTACATTGCTCTTTCCTAATTTTGACCTCCCACTTCAAAAGCCAAAAAGGTTGACACAGGAGGAAGGGAGACATACAGTGGTCTTGGACCATCAGATGCAGAGGTTTGTAGATATCCATGATTCTTTGAAATCTCTACCAAGGGTCACACTGCGTTCCTTACAAGATGGTAAGTTGTTAATACCCATATATGAGCAACCATCTCCAACACCTCGCATTCAAAGATTACTAACTTTAGCTCCAGAGATAGTTCAGATATCGGCAAGTGATGGTACTCCTTTATATGGAGCAATATACAGACCATCAGTTGAACGGTTTGGGCCTCCACCTTACAAGACTTTAGTTAATGTGTATGGTGGTCCGCATGTTCAGACTGTTTACAACTCATGGGTGAACACTGTTGATATGAGAGCACAATACTTATGCAGCAAGGGCATCTTGGTTTGGAGGGTTAGTATCAATGTTTATATTAATTTCCACTTAAGAAGGTATCAATTGTGCTTGAATTTGCTTAAATTGTTTGACATACTGTTATGTGGTTTTTTGGTAGGAAAACCGATTTTGAATAAAAAGTTAAAGAGATTATTTAATATTTTAGCTTACATGACCCAATTGGGGAGATTTTGCTTTTCTTAAAGGTAGGTCCTCTTTTTTATTCCTTAAATTTAAGGAGCTGCTTTTCCACATCTAAAAATCTATTGAAATTATAGTGTAAAGAAATTATAGAATAATCTAACAATATAGTTAAAAGGGAATATATAATTGTAAAATTAATAGGTCATTTTTTAAAGATAAGCATTTACAATGAGATTAAGTTATTAATAATAAAAGTTGGGCTTACTGAAACTGTTGAAAGAATTTTTAGTTCACTTTAACAAGTTATCAGAAGGGGAGAGCCGAGAGACTAAACTAATATAACTTTTGTAGAAGAACCAAACAGAAATAAATATTGAAGTGGGCTATATATAAGAAGTTTATAAAAAGATAAATGAAAGTTTGATTAATATCTGTGTTGCATGTTAATACAAGGAAATTCTTGAGCATAAATTGAGGATTCTTAGAAGTAACTCAAAATTCCTTCGCAAAAGGTGTCTTTTGTTAAAAAAAATCAAAAAGTTAAAATTAGGTTCAAAATAAACATATACGAAGTAATCGTTACATATATCATGCCAAGTCACTTAGTTAGTTAAAGTCTTGTAGCAACATTCAAATGTGCAATATTTTGTCAATCATGCTTGTTCTTATCAGATTTGAAAAGTTATATAGGAAACATGAAGAATTGCAGTTCTTTGTGTACTTGCGTTGATATGAGAACTTGCAAGAGTGAAATCAACACAGAGTTATCACAAGTGACAATTGCACATGTACTCCCATTTATATCACGTGTATAAATAGAGTACAAATGATGAAACTTCTAAAAGAATGAATCTTCTAAGAAAGGAAAGATGATGAACTAAGATACTTCTAGAGGGAGGGGTCTTTTGAGAGAAGAAAGAAGTATAAAGAAGCTTCTGGAGGAATTACATAGAGATATATACAATACATGAGACCATATAATAAAATGTGATAGCCCACGTTGTGTGACTGCCTTATCATTTTCTGATTGCTTAGAGAAAATTGTTCCCAAAGATGTGGGAACTGCTACATAAATGCTGTCTGGGACACCCACCTAGATTCAGTCAGTAATGAACCTTTGTAACCAATTACTAATAGAGTTTCGCTCAGTAGTGCATATATACATAGCGTGAAAAGTATGCTTGTCCAAAGGAAGCCGAACATTTGAAATGGTGTCCTTAGGATGAGAGATAACAACTGCATCCTCCAAATGGGGTGGCTGATGAAACTTAGTTAGGTTACCTTCACAATGTCATGAATACGAACTTGAGAAGGAAGATCTATACCTAAAAGCATATTCTCCAAACTGCTGCAAAATGATAAAAGTCTATACCGCATTGTTTGAGAATAAAACCTCCTTTTAGCTAAAAGATGTGGAATGACTTGATGCTAATCATGAAGCTCCTTGTAATTGGCTTGAGTACTCAATAATGTATCATGAACTTATGGAATTTAGCAAAATGTTAGATAAAAGAACACTTAGCCTGGTCCTTTGGTTTATGAGATGAAGAAGCTGTGGGAAGAGCTATCAAAATATCAAAGGGAACAAAGGTTGATGCCAACAACAGACCCCATATGGAGTATGTTGTAGAGACACAAATAAGTCCATTATAACTATGCTACAGCAAATGAAGATAACTGTTTCGATGCTTACTGTGATTGTGACAGATAAAGATGATGAAGCAAGGATAGATTAGCTAGTTTGGTTTGACAATTAGTTTGTGGGTAAAAGGATATAGGGGAGAAAAACAGCCTAAATCTTCCACAATAATTCCTAAAAGTGGCTAAGAAATCTTGAGTCAAGATCATAAATAATAGTGAGTGAAAAGCTAAAGTGGCAATATACATACTAGAACAAAAGTTAACCATCTATAGTTTTGTTTCATGGAATGATTAGAGCCTTTTAGAAAACAAGCATACAACAACAAAGATATAATCATACTAGCTAAGAGTAGTTGGCAATCCACTTTTAAAGGTGGCGAATATGGATTCTCAAGGCTTGGAAGGAATTGAAAGTGGCTCATACAAACAAATTTTTGTAGTCGAATGCTTAGATTGATTGTATACCAGAAGTGAACACCTAATTGTCTCTTCAAACTGCCTCCTCATAGAGGGCCAATATAATTATCTTTGTAAAGCCATGTGGCCTTTAGTGTTCCAGAATGAACACTACATGATGAGAAGTGTACCTAACTGATGAGTGAGCTCTTTTGAACCAGCTAAAGCACATAGCCAATTTAAGCTGTATAGCAAATCATCTCTTAATGTATAATCAAGATATAGTGTCTGAGTTTCCACTCTAGGTTTCCATAAGGATGAAGAATCAACCCAAAATGTGGATCTGAAGAATAAAGTGATCTCCAAACTTTATATGGAACAAATCTAATACTAAGCGTATGTAAAATTCTTAGAGGAGGGCTGCTCAAGCTACAAAAAACTGTAATAGCAGTCTCCTTTTACTTAATTTTGAGATGGAATTGCTGAACATAACAAGCTTATTCAATGTGCCTTTGTTCATGAAGCTTTGATTTTGAATTCAAAATCATCAGCAACTCCTGATCAGTATGAAGGATTGCTTGCTTATAAAGGTTGCGGTTCCTCCATTCCACGAGTCACTGAAAGTTGAACCAATGCATAGTATTCATCATGTCTTTAGCTCAAAGGCTTGACTCAGACAAGGAAGAGCAGAGAAAAGGGCATCCTTGAGCTGTTGAATTGGTTACTGTTGCATTCCATGAGAAGTGCTTTTGATTGGATGGTTGGAAAAGTGGCTTGGGAATTTGAGAGCAATGTTGGATAAACTGTGTAGAAATTCATACACCATGGTAGCTTTTCATATCTGTAGTATTAGATGTAATTGGCCCGGTAAAGAAGAAATTTAATTTTGTTGGATCTGCATGTACCACATCGAGGTCAATACAAAAGCCCAAGTATTGAATGAAAGTTTGCCTAAATCTAATGTGTTGACCAATTTATTGTTCAAATTTACTATGTTGTTGACTACTGTCATGAATATTATTAGAGCATTGATAAGCCCAAAAGGTATGACTAGCCCCTTATGAAGACCATATTTTGTTTTGATTGTTATTCTCCAAAGTCCAAACATTAGATGACTCCAAGTCCATATTTACCCAATGATCTCCAACAATTATATCAATTATGTTGAAGTAGTTGACCCCATTTAATTGCTTTATGAGATAATCAGTATTCACCAATGTACCTACTTTTTGAGGTTGTCTTGTTGAGTGCTCTATAATCTTTCTAGAATATCCATTCATTTTGTTCTTTCTTGAACATAATCAGGTCAGGAGGACCATAAGGAGAAATTATAGGGTGGGTCTTACCGTGTTAAAGAAATTTTTTCAACTACATATCTATCTTTGAATTCTTAATTGTTGTGGTGCGATGTACAGGAAAATTAGGGAGTGAAGAACTAAAAGCCAAAAATTGATGCTGTGTTGGATGGTTCTTAGACTATGTACTTCTTGAGGTTCTTGAAAAAGACCTGAATTTGCATCAATAATCACCTGCATACTCAATGTAGGGAGCTTGCGTATATTATCTTCTTTTGCTTGGCAGTCAACCCGAAGTGTTATGTACTTATTGATATTGATTTCTTTCACTGCTTGTTTTCAACTTTTCTGATAAGTAAAGAAGCATTAGGGGAAGAAGAAGAAGGAGAGGCAAGCTTTTATACTTTACCATCCTTTCAAATTCTATAGGTTTTGTGCTGCCCATCATAAATGGCATGCCGATCATATTGGTGAGGGCTTGCAAGGATTAACTTCAAATAGATAAGTGGAGTGACATCACATTAAACTCTATCCTTGAAGGGTTTGTTGGCACAGGCTATTACATATTTTCTTGTTAATATCATACTTACCAAGTTTAGAAATTCAAATCTGTATGAGATACGAAAAATTCTAGAATTCTAGAAGAAGTTTGGGAAGTCTTGTTTACAAATGAAAATATATATACAATGTTATTTAATTTAAACATATCTCCTGTTTGCACATTACAAGCTCCAAAATTTTTACATAATTGAAGGTCAAGGAATAATGATTGTGCCTTTGCTTCATTATTGAGGCCAACTTTTAGTTTCTTTCATGTTGCACCAATAAGCTTTCCTGAGGCATTGTGAACTAAACAATCCACACCTGATTTGCTCGGGTTGGCTCTAGCTGCCCCATCAAAATTCATCTTCATCCATTCCAAAGGGGGTGGGGACCAGCTATTTCCTCCTTGTGGGTTAAGATTAGAGTTAACTCTGGAAACCCCATGAATGGGGGGACAATTCATAATTATAAATATAGGTAATATATATTTAAAAATATTAATATATTATTTAAATTTATAATAATTAATACATAGTTAAATATATAAATTAATTAATATATAAATATAGATAATTTATATATCAATTAAAATACTAATATAATAAAATATTATTATTATATTCCATACTAATAAATATAATTTATAAACTATAATAAATTATTTCGGTAAATAATTAAGTGACCTAAATGAAGAGGCGCATATTTTTATGTAATTAGGTTACAACCTTATAATGGTAAATAATTGTAAAATATGTTCCTCTTATTATACTAGTGAATGGGTTAAATGTTAGTAAATTATAAAGAAGGGATGAAGAGGATAGTGTAAATTGTAAGAGTTAAGAGAAGTGGTTGTGGCCGAAGGTGAGGGTTGTGCAAATGAAGAAGTGGAATATTGTCATTCTTTTTAATTATTTTCTGCTCTCTTTTTGCTTTGCTCGCTTCCTAGGAAATAGTAATAAGGATCCATAAACTTGCAAACATTTATGAAAAGAAAATTTAAAGATGTTAATTGCATTTAAAATAAAAATTCTGCTATTTTGGGTCTAGAGCTTCCATGAGCTTTTATTTAGTCATTTTCTTTTTCATAGCTTCTTCTCTAGCTTTCTTGATGGTTTTTAGAGAGAAAAATAATAATAATAATTTGTTATTACATTCCACTCTCCCTTCGTTCAATACAATACATATTTATAGAGGTTTTGGTTCCTACATTATAGGAACAATTCTCTAATCATTAGAGTTGTTTTAACAACTCAATCAAACATACACTCGTATAACAACATGATTCTATATTATCCTATAAATATGACTAACAAACCTAACAAACAATTTAATATTACTAACACCCATGTGAACACTAACATAGTTTCCTAACATGGGGAGAATGTACAAAACATGAACTGGAAACAAAATTGTATGCCTACGCATACTTTTAGGTCTGCATACTGCTCTCTAGATCTTGCTGCACATGATCACCTACATATGGGAATTTATCTCGCTTTCACTTCCAGTGAATTCATCACCGGACGACCATACTTCCAAGAAGTCCGACAATCAGGGGATCTTTGTAGTCAGTTGCTCTCCTATACAATTGTTTACAGCATAAATGATGTCTACATTCTCCTCCTTTCAGACTTAACACTTTCATCTGCAGTAAGCCAACTCTTGTGACTCATGATCTTGATTTGAATGACACCTCTCATCAACCTTTCATGATTTTCACACAGGTTTACCACAAACCTGGACACGAATAGGACAACACTCATTTGTTCACCTCATATGGTTTTCTGGATTACCACTAACCATTTCAAGATCCATGACCTGCATTATGCTAGTGTTTTTGTTCACTACAATATTTTTCACCAAGAGGATACATAAGGAAATAACTCACTCAAAAATAGAAATGAAAGGATATGCCACTAATACAAAAGTCAACCTCATCGTTAGTGGCTAACGAGAGGTGTTATTGTCCTCCAACCTCCTGTGCCTTCATCCTCCAATGCAATGACTATCTCAATCCCCTTTTTGAAAATCTTGAATTTCTGGGTCTTTTGGAACCCCTTCATATATGCATGTTTGTTTTACTTTTGAAGATGTCCCAAACTTGGTTGCCTCATTTTGGATTTGAACAACGAGATTCCAAGAAGGAGCTAGGACCAATACAATAGGACCATCCATTGGGGCTAAGATAAGTTGTGCATTAACATGAACAATGATAGGTTGAAGATAAGCCAATGTCTTTCAAGGACCGATCTCAGCAAGTCCAATCAAGTCCCATCCCTTTAGAGCCATAGTCCACCCTTGATCTTGAATGAGCGTTGGATCAATAAACCCATCTTTTAATACCTCCTGAAGAACATACTCCATAAAACCAACGACTTTAAAAGTAGTAACAGGCTTAGGAATGTCACATCCCTCGACTGTAATCTCATACCTAGCTTCATCATTAGTCATGGCTAGCACACTCATCCTTTGAACATAAAAATCCTCTTCAAAGTGCATAAGAGTTGATAAGTCCATCATCATTGGATTGACCAATTGACTGAAAATTGCTGCTGCTTCCTTCGCTGCTAGATTTATCGCTATTCTTATTGTAGCAAGAGGATCACCATATCTAGTTGAAACTAGCTCCATAATGGATGACAATTGGGTCTAGTTGAGGGCCATGTGCAACCCATGCTAGGCCTTGGTGATTTTGGCCGCCAATCCTTCCATGAAATACGTGGTCAACTGTTGCATGGGATATCCCGTTAGGAATACCAGATACGAGAGCTGATCCATTGGTGTAGCAGAGGCCTTCTGAAAGTCCTTGAGAATAGCCACAACCTGACTACATCTATTCTTATTACGAATTCTCTGCCTTGGAATGAGTAGAGCCACGACACAAACAACCACAAATAGTGTATTGTTTCTCCTGCTGCAGCCTTGCCAAGTTTTCCGCACACGATGAATCTCGCTAAATCTCCAAATCTAAAATGGTTGCGAATGCACACGTCGGGAGTCTTTGTGCATATAAATTAAGTCATGTATTATTGATCTCAGGCATTTCCCACTTTGATACCATGATGGTTTTTAGAGAGAAAAATAATAATAATTTGTTATTACATTCCACTCTCCCTTCGTTCAATACAATACATATTTATAGAGGTTTTGGTTCCTACATTATAGGAACAAATCTCTAATTATTAGAGTTGTTTTAACAACTCAATCAAACATACACTCGTATAACAACATGATTCTATATTATCCTATAAATATGACTAACAAACCTAACAAACAATTTAATATTGCTAACACCCATGTGAAAACTAACATAGTTTCCTAACATTTCTTTTGTTTGAATCAGTTTATTATGTTGATACATACCATTAATAGTATCATTAGCTAATGATGGTTCATGGTGGTGCCCTAGATTTCTTTTGCAACTATTGTTATCATAACAAATACTTGTTTTATCCAACCCTCATGCTCGCTCCTATGGTCTTTGATGACTTGATAAAAAAGCTTCATTTTAACTTATCTACATCCACCTATTGATCAATTTGTCACTCGTCAGTTGTGGATTTCAACTACATGGCAAGCTCACCATGTTGTCTTCTGATTGCTGTAAAGTGATTTATACAGTGGTCCAAGATATTGCACCAAGCATATCCTCATTATACCCTAGTTCATCCAACAAGGTTTGTGTGAACTTATAAATTCTCTCTTCAAAGTCATAATTCTTTCTGCTTTAGTGACTCTTGATTCCATAACCTATGAAGGTCCCTCTATCTATATGTCATCTCTTGATGACATAATCTTTTACAAATACCGTCTTTCCTCAAAATTGAAAGTATGTTTTGGGATTGGAATGGGTTAATTTTAAAAAACATATCATGTGGCAAGAGGATGCACACTTTACATTTGCTTCCTGATGGTGTAGCTGCCTCACTTGTTTTTGGAGCAGCAAGGGCTAACTTTGCAACTGGTGGTGACAATGTTTCTTCTGCAATCACCTTCATTTGTTTATTCAGAGCCACTTCACATCCCAATGAGTGTAGCATTGTTTTTCAGCAATGGCCTTCTTTGTTTCTTCAAAGCCACTTCACATCTTGATGAGCGTAGCATTGTTTTTTCACCAACGGCTTTCCTTTGTTTCTTCTAATTTTCCCCCTATCTTGACGAGATTGTTCCTCCCTTTGGATTCCTTTTCTGGTTGACATTTTCTTGCCTTTTCTTTTTTATGTAACAGGCCAATAACAATAGAGGTCATCATTGACCTACTTCTTTAACCCTCATCATTGATGGAATTGTTTTTGATTCCTTGTGATAGTTAGCAGCTAGGTTGATGACAACCTGTTGGGTATAAGGAGCAATTAAATTCACTATCTTTGTTATGTTTATGTCTCACCAAATCTATGTGAATTCTTGTGACAGTAGAACATTCCCAATTATATTTCTTCCTCTTTGTGATCGCTTGTAAATGTCAAAAACTAAAAAGGTTTGTATTTCATAGTTCCTTTCTGCAACAAATAATCTGGCTAATGGAAATTCCACTATAACCCTTACAATCCTATTAGTGACTGCATCAACATCCACAACATGTTGCATTGCGATTTTAGCTAATTCACCATTATAACTCTCTATAATTAAAATAAAAATAAAAATTGTTGAGAACTTTTAAATCTTCCCTGCAAGAATTTGATGCCTTTCCATGGGCAACACAAATTTTTATGCACAAATTCTTTACTAAATGTAAACATTTTGTCATATCAATACCGATGTGCATTTTACAGAATTATATTTGTTGACCAAATTCTTTGTGTATATTTACACTGATGGATGAATTGAGCATATCTATTAACTGTAAGAATCTTGCTGCTTGTAAAAGCGTGAAGGATGCATGCATCACATCTGTTTTAAACAGTTGATATAACAAAATACAATCGTGCCTTTTCCAGTTTTTGTTTCTTTCTTCCATTATTTGTTTGTTTTCATAATTACTATTTAAAATTTTTGTGGTGTTGCCATTATTTGCTTGACCCACTTTTGTGAATGTTTATTAGATGGCGCGTGCTCTTTAATAACTTTCGTTGCATTTTTCCTTTATACATTTTGGCTGTATCCATATCTTTTAGTCAAGAATACAGTTCCTCATCATTGTTTTCAGATTTTTGTTGTCTTTGGAATTTCGCACCTCTATAGTTTGGCAAATGTGTTCGAAAATTACACTTATTTATTTTTATTGAATGGTATTTGAATTACCTCCCCATGGGTTCCTTTGAAAGTGGTGGTTTGCCTTACTCTATTAATGTTTCATTAAGTTCTTTGGTGTATTCACCAAATCGATCAGCAGTTGCCAATCAAGTGTTTCATTCTGCATTCTGTGCTCACTCACTTCTTTCTTTCAGCAGTTGTTATTCATCAATATAGTTATTTGTTGTATGCTAATTTGAAGTTTGAACCATTTTGCTCGTTTATTGCTTCTTTTGTTGTGTGGCAATTATTTATATTGCCAATTATGCTTTATTATAATTTGGCACTCCTTTACCTTAGTTAACTTATCAACGATTGCTGATTGTTTTCCCGGTTTTGATTGAATGATATTTGAATTACCCTCTTATGTGTCCTTTTCATGAGTGTTTGGCTGCCTTATTCTATTTCATGTTTCATTAAGTTCTTCTGTTGCACTCACAACATTAATCAGTGGTTGCTAATCAAATGTTTCATTTGGTGATCTATGCTCACTCACTTCTTTCAGCAGTTGCTATTCACTAACAATTATTTTCCTTGCTTACTGTGTAATGATTAAATCAAATTTCTTGATCACTGCTTTTGTTGCATGGCAATTACTTATAGTCTGTTTAATATTTATTATGCCGCTCCTTTATCTCTGCTGACTTATTGATGATTTCAAATTACCTTCTTTGATTGACAATTGCTGGTTGAATAGGTGGATTTCCTTGTTCTTTGTTTCATTTAGCAATCGGTGATCTTGGTATCTGTCCTATGGTTGCTGTTCCTACCTTTTGTGTGATGGTTACCATTCATTGCTACTTAGTCTTTTGTTGCAAATTTCTAATGGCTCAATCTCTATGAAGTTGAATCCAATTTCTTCTCTATCATGTTAGCTTCAAAGTTTTGAAGCATTAATTAGCGTAGGGTGCATACGTTCATCTTAGTTTTCTAATTTGTTCTATTTTAAAAAACTTCAATAATCCATAATGGTCCTTTGCATTGCATTTTAATTTTTTTTTTCATTTAATTTTTTTTGTATATTTCACAATTAGCATCCTTGATTTATATTGCATTCAAATAATGTGTTTCTCATGACAATACTTATGTTGTTTTTCTTGTGTTTCTATTGACAATTATACACTGTTTTTTCTAACTTATCTAATTGAACCAACCTCTCTTTTGAACCATCTTCTTATTGCAATTGATTTTCCACTGCCACCCTCAAGCTTGGTACTAAAAATTCAATGGAAAGACAGCTTCTTGTTCGCACATCAGTATTTTAAACCAGTTTTTTATGCTCATCATGCTGTTGGAACTTTTTCAGTCCAATCTTACTTTTTTATCCTACATGTTTTTATGAATTTTTGCCATAATGGATTCATTAGATGATTCAGCTTGACCATTTCCTATTTGGCTAATGTAATGTCCCCTTTTTAGCCTGATGTTGTTTGTGGTTGGATTAGCCTATCAATGGCCCTCGTAGGTTAATAGAACATGTTTAGAGGGTCTTCTTGGCAGTTACTCAGAGGGTGGTTGGCTCACTTCGTGGATTCGGGAGTTAATTGGATGATTCCTATGGTATCTTGGGTGTTCGATAACACATTGTTTGATAACACATTGTGTTAGAAAACATAGTGTTGGATAACATATTGTGTTATATTTTTATATTTGCACTTTATGAGTTATATTTTTAAATTATAATAAAGTGTAAATATATTATAATCTTATATTGTTTTATTTGGGAAGCTTCTAGAAGGGGCCGACCGCTTGAGGGAAAAAGAATAAATAGATGGTGTTGGGTTGCTTCTCATCATCCAGATTTGAATATTGCTTTGACATTTTCAGTTGTGGAGCCAAGGGTTTCTGCAGTTGTTTCATTTGGTCTTTGGGAACGAAAACTCCCATTGATAGCATAACTGAGGAAGTGAAATATTTTCTGAAGAGTTGCAATTGTGGAGGTGATACTTAAGTCATCTCAGCTGGACAAAATTAGTGGCCAAGGGCCAATTTTGCATAAATTTGATTGGAGCATTATTGGAGATATTTTTGGTGATCAAAGTCTTCATCATTTGGCTATACTAGGGTGTCGACTTGCAGCATTCAATCATTTCTAGAATTTCTGATATAATTATTACAGTCAATATTATTCTGCATAAAGCCACGATTTTGCATTAGGGAGGCTCATTTGGGTTCGATGGTGCTTGGAGTTAAGTGCGCTTCACTCTAGGAGGCAAGGCGACCTTGCTAAGAGCAATTGGGAGCATTTTTGGAGGTTGACATCAGCATGTTTTGCATACCAACAGCAAACAGGGGCGGCAACATTAGCAATTCGATTTAAGCTTGGAGACTAACATTTGGTCTTGTTGTTGATTCATGCTTCATCTCCCATCCAAGGCGTCCCTTGTGGCCAGGTTCTACAAATTTTCTATTAGCTTCTAGCATTGCATTTAGTTTAGTTCTATTTTCAGCTGTAGGTGAACCGTGAAGTCATTACCAGCATTAACACAGATTGGAGAAATCGATTGTAATCTGCCAAGAGTCTTGGCTTTAATTTTAGCGTTGTATTAGACAATTACATTGCAATAAGGAGATATATACATTGCTGGTTTCATATTGTTGTAATGGAGCAAGTCTATGTCACTCTGATTAGTCAATTAGTATGCATGCCAATTGTTTGACAAAATGTCAATTGGCTGTAGGTGATCATTTTGTTCATGGAATTAATGTATTTGCATTTGAAAGGTCAAAAAGAAGTTGCATTTGCATCTAACTCATTGTTTAGACATCTTAGCATTGATTGTAAACATTTAGAATTACATTTCACATCATTTGGTGCATATATATCAAACTGAAAAAGTTCAGACCAGCAAGCTTAAGGTTGCATGAAAAGTGTTTGACAATATTCCTTGAGGCAAAATTTACATCAAACTAGCAAGGGATATTATAGTGGTATCAGAGCCACGATTCTGCCATCTTGTGATTACCAAAATCTAGCTATCAGATGAGTGAGAGACCATATACTAGAAGTCAAGCAAGAAATCAGCATTTTCAATTTCCACCAACTCCAGAGGCAAATACTTTTTCAGAGGCTTTGAGACAGACAGGCAAAGCAGTTGAAGGTTTTGAGGGAACAGTTAAAAACATGTCAGACAGTAATAGGTAGAACATGGATGAAAGGGAAGCTCGGATAGAAAAGAAGTTTGATGGGATGATTGATATGATGTCATGCTTGCTAGCTAGAATGGATCAGCAAGTAGTTCAGAATCAGAATCACCCCCAGAATCAAAACAATCATACAGGAGAGAATAGTGGTGTTGATGGCAACAATACGGAGGTCAATGGAAGAGACAGAGCAACAAATTCTAAAGGATCAACCTCTAGACATCTCTTCCCTACTTTCACTCCAAGAGAAGAACAACATGTGGAGGCTGCAATACCTTTTGCAGATGATTCCAGGCAAGCATACATGGAATATTCTACATTACCTCCTGATCTTAGAGACCAGTGGACCTTTGATCAATTCATGAATCAAAGGAATAGAAGAAATGGTGAGAGGAATGATCACCGTTCGCCTATAGCTCCAAGGACTAACTTTCAGCAAACTCTTGGGAAGGTGACATTGGCCCATTTTGATGGAAGTGGCAAATGTACAACGAGGTCATGGGTGCAAAAGCTAGATAACTTCCTCTCTTTGAGATTGATGCCTGAAGAAGACGCCATCAAATTTGCCTCACTACATTTGGAAGGAGCTGCTCACAAATGGTGGTACCACGGTTTGGTCACTTTTGGTCATCACCTTATCAATACTTATGAGGAGTTCACCAATAGATTGATAGATAGATTTGATGTCAAGGATCTTGAGGTGACATTCAGGGAGCTAGCACAATTGAAGCAACATGGAACCTTAGAAGCATATGTTGCCGACTTTTAAAGGTTGTCAGTGATAGTGCCCAATATCAATGAAAGGAGGTTGGTAGTCTTGTTTACTGAGGGATTGATGGAACCATTGAAGGGTTGGTTGAAAACCTTTGATCCTCCAACACTGTAGGAAGCCATGAAAAAAGCTAGAAGCATGGAGTTCGCAGCCCCAAAAAGCAAGAGTTCACACAAGGAGGTCCCTTCTACTAGCAATGAAGGTCCTCAACACATTGCTGATAAGAAAAAGAAATCAACACCCATGATTGATGAGGAGACACGAGAAGAGTTGAGGAAGAAGAAATTGTGCGATTGGTGTAAGGAACCTTATAACAAGGATCATGATTGCCCAATGAGACCTAAGGGCAAGGCAAATCATTTTATGTGGGCATATTTTGAGGACTCGGATTCTGGTGATGTGGACCAACAGGTTGCTTCAAGAGTTGATCAGGAGGAGAAGGCATCTGCTCCCTTGGCATTTCTTGCCAATGTACAGGATGAGACTACATTCAGATTCAGAGGGACAGTTGATGGACAGCGCATTGCCATGCTTGACATTGGTGCAACACATAACTTTATTGATGAGGGTTTTGTAGCTAGATGCAGACTCCCGGCCAAGGATTTTGATGGATTCAGAGTTCGAGTTGCTAATGGATATACCCTCGCATGCACTAGGCGGATTACTAATCTCACTTTGATGTTGAATAGTTATGAGTTACATTCTGATTTCTATGTGGTCAACATGGGTGAGATGGATATAGTTTTGGGCATGAAATGGCTCCAAGACTTGGGAGTATTTACCCTCAACATAACTAAGATGGAGATGTCCTTTGAGGTTGATGGTAGGAAACATGTGTTGAGGGGAATTACAGATGGGGGCTTGCATTCTATCTCTTTCTATAGAGGGCTGGACAGAAAGAGAAAGGGGAAGGTGATTCAGGAGGTGCATGAGATGATCTTCAATCCGTTGTTCGAGGTTGAGGCTACTTGGTCATATGACAATCCACTCTATGATTTGGATGTTGATCACTTTTTTGATTCTAGCCCTGGGATGAGCATTGATAGTGGCGTTTGGGATCCTTCCAGTGCATCGGGATTTCAAACAGGACTCACAAAGGAGATTTCAGAAGTATGCATAGTGAGGAGTGTGTATAGCTTCACATTTGATCCTCATGTACATGACTTATTTCAGATGCACAGTTTAGGGGCGCATGTGATGGATAGTTTGTTGGATAGCCTACCTTGCGCAAAGATTGGAGGCAAGGATGGTCAGCCTCTTGACTTGCTTCCTCTTGAGGCTTATACTCCTGTGGCACTTGATGATGAGATTGAGTTGGTTTAGCAGATTCAGTGGGATGAGCTAGTGTTATAGGAGCTATTAGGTGATGACAGGGACATTACACAGATCTTCCCTTGGGATTCAGGTGGTGGAGAGTTGTGTTTGCAGCTGAGATTGCTTGGGGACAAGCAATTTCAGGGAGGGCGGACTGTAATGTCCCCTTTTTAGCCTGATGTTGTTTGTGGTTGAATTAGCCTATCAGTGGCCCTCGTAGGTTAGTAGAGCATGTTTAGAGGGTCTTCTTGGCAATTACCCAGAGGGTGGTTGGCTCACTTCGCGGATTTAGGAGTTAACTGGATGATTCTTGTGGTATCTTGGGTGTTGGATAACACATTGTGTTAGAAAACATACTGTTGGATAACATATTGTGTTATATTTTTATATTTGCACTTTGAGTTATATTTTTAAATTATAATAAAGTGTAAATATATTATAATCTTATATTGTTTTATTTGGGAAGCTTCTAGAAGGGGCTGACCGCTTGAGGGAAAATAAATAAATAGATGGTGTTGGGTTGCTTCTCATCATCCAGATTTGAATATTGCTTTGACATTTTCAATTGTGGAGCCAAGGGTTTTTGCAGTTGTTTCATTTGGTCTTTGGGAACGAAAATTACCATTGATAGCATAACTGAGGAAGTGAAATATCTTCTGAATGGTTGCAATTGTGGAGGTGATACTTCAGCCATCTCAGCTGGGCAAAATTAGTGGGCCAAGGGCCAATTTTGCATAAATTCGATTGGAGCATTATTGGAGATATTTTTGGTGATCAAAGTCTTCATCATTTGGCTATACTAGGGGTCGACTTGCAGCATTCAATCATTTCCAGAATTTCTGATATAATTATTACAGTCAATATTATTCTGCATAAAGCCACGATTTTGCATTAGGGAGGCTCATTTGAGTTCGATGGTGCTTGGAGTTAAGTGCGCTTCACTCTAGGAGGCAAGGCGACCTTGCTAAGAGCAATTGGGAGCATTTTTGGAGGTTGACATCAGCATGTTTTGCATACCAACAGCAAACAGGGGCGGCAGCATTAGCAATTCGATTTAAGCTTGGAGACTAACATTTGGTCTTGTTGTTGATTCATGCTTCATCTCCCATCCAAGGTGTCCCTTGTGGCCAGGTTCTACAAATTTTCTATTAGCTTCTAGCATTGCATTTAGTTTAGTTCTATTTTCAGCTGTAGGTGAAGTCATTACCGGCATTAACACAGATTGGAGAAATCGATTGTAATCTGCCAAGAGTCTTGGCTTTAATTTGAGCATTGTATTAGACAATTACATTGCAATAAAGAGATATATACATTGCTGGTTTCATATTATTGTAATGGAGCAAGTCTATGTCACTATGATTAGTCAATTAGTATGCATGCCAATTGTTTGACAAAATGTCAATTGGCTGTAGGTGATCATTTTGTTCATGGAATTTATGTATTTGCATTTGAAAGGTCAAAAAGAAGTTGCATTTGCATCTAACTCATTGTTTAGACATCTTAGCATTGATTGTAAACATTTAGAATTACATTTCACATCATTTGGTGCATATATATCAAACTGAAAAAGTTCAGACCAGCAAGCTTAAGGTTGCATGAAAAGTGTTTGACAATATTCCCTGAAGCAAAATTTACATCAAACTAGCAAGGGATATTACAGCTAATATGCTGTGGGTTTATTAGGTTCATGTTCAGAATATACATGATTTCTGTGATTCTTTCATTTATGAAGAGTGCACCTCTGTCACTAAGTATCTGAATCTTGTTATGACATGGTAGTATAAGATTTTTGCTGTGCACTTCATTGTATTATCTGGTAAGTGGCTTTGTCTCTACCCTTTTGATATTTTGTAGCTATAATCAAATATTGACATATTTCTTTTTGTAAAGGGTGATTGGATGGCCTGGAAAAATCTATGCTCCATCTTTCAAAAAAGTCCAGTGGTAAAGTTGGGTCCACTGGCTGAAAATTAGCCTTGATTGGTCTTTCAGTTCTTGACAAGTATCACATGTTTTGATCTACTCACCAGAGTCACAATGTAGTTTTTGGCAACATATCCTTGTTAAGTATATTTTTCTAGCTGTTGCTTTGACATTTGTGCTTGCCCACTTCACCTTCATGAGCTTCTTTGAAAATTGATTCCATTTTCTCTTCTATTACGCATCTTTTTAGTACTTGCTCTTGACTCTTCATCCATGTAGTATAACAATCCATGTGCTAGCTAGAATGATCTTTCTTCTTTGTGCTATATGCACCTCTTTTCTAAGTGTCCTTGTAAATAAATATTCTCACACACCAATATATGAAATAACTTTGGTGGCTGGTTTACCACTTTAATTCTTGATAAATGATCTGCTATTGTACAACTCCTTTCTTTCCTTACCACCATGGAAATGTAAGTTCCTGTAATAATGGTAGCCATCTCAAAATTCTAGCATGAATTATTGGCCTATTCATTTTATATGAATGTGAATGTCCTTGACAATAAATATCAACAAAATTTCTGGAATAAAGTTGTAATCCATTCCAATTACTTATTTCCCCAAAGTGGCTTATTATTTACCTTTGACCTAAGTTGCCAGTTTCATTTTGGGTTTGCTAGTATGGTAATTTGTTTTCCCTATGGTTGGGTTTGGTTGTACAATAAATATATATAAATAATCATAAGAACAATAATATAAACATATGCCTAGTTCCATGGAATTTCTTGATGAGGAGATATGGGGACAGGTTTTAGGGATGGGGGGACCAAGGGCCTAATTTTGGGGAGGACGGGGCGACAGTGGGGGGGTGGCATTGAAATACATATAGTACTTGAAAAAATAGTTATAAAAATATGTACAGTATAAGAATTACAAATGAAACTTTGGCAAACTAGTAAAACTTAGAAACTACCAAACATTGAAGTGAACATTAACAATTTAACATTGAACAATGGAAATGTTGAATTCAAAATTTATATTATATTCAAGATTTCATAATGATGATTACAATGAGTACAATGATGATAACAAATGTTCAAAATAACAAAATGGAGTGAATTGAGGCCTCTAATCATCCCCAAACTCCTCATAATTAGAACTGTTGGATTCAAACTCCACATGGTCAAGCTCCTCCATACTAATAACAACCAGCCCTATCAGTGTAGCATCCTCATCAATCTATTGTGGCTCCTTTGGCTCTAGATCCCATTGTGCTGTTGGGCTTTCCTTGTACAAAAGTGTGTTGTGGTCAATGAGATGCAAGGCACTATGTACAACCACAAGCTTCTTTGCTCTCCTAGAGGTAAGCTTGTTCCTCTTAAGGGAGTGAATGAAGCTATAAGTAGACTAGTTTCTCTCAGCAACAAAAGAACTAGAAACCTGAGATAGCAAATGAATGGATAGAGATGTAGTCAAACAATGCGGTCCATGCATAGTCCACCACAACCTATGCCATAGTTCCCCTATCCATCTTGGCCTCCTCAGAATAATTCCTAAGAGGCAAATTTTGTCCATTTAGTATGAATGACACCAGCCTATTTAGGATCATATACATCTTTTGGATGACCTTCTTAAACCCTTCCTTCATCTCGACAACTTGTATGGGTGTAACTCTACCAGGCCTTTGTACGTACCACTTGGGGTTCAATGCATAGGCATCCATGTGCAAGGGAGTGTTTGAGCTTTCCCCATCTTTGATGAATGATTGGCTAAATGTGCTCATTGAAAGAATGCTAATGTGGGGTCCTTCTCTTGCATGACAACCTTCATTTGGTTTTGCATTGAATCAATGCACTCATACACCTCTCCAAGGCTAGGTGCATTGCCATCCCCATATCTAATCACTTGGAAGACTAGAGTAATGATGGAGACAATATATTTTTGCATCACCCCAAAAAACATCACTTTTCACTACATCCTTCACCCTCTTTCCTTGCTTTGTTTTGGACTTGGACCAACGATTCCATTCTGCTAGCATTACCATTAGTTGCAATGCCTCTTGCAACTCAAGCATTCTCTCCAAGAGAATGAAATAGGATGCATATCTTGTCTTGACAGGTTTCATGGATTCTTTCTTAGAGGTCTTGAAAAGTGCATGTGAAGTGTGGTGGTTGTAGATAAACATCTACCTACACATCTCTAGCATCATTGACCACTACTTTGACCCAATCAATCTTTCCCATGTCCTTGAGTGCATTATTCATGGCATGCACACAACAAGGAGTCCACTAGATATGTCTATAAGCTGCCTCAATTAATTTCCTTGCAGCTTTTCACCCATGGGCTGCATCTGTCACTACTTGGACCACATTTTGTGTCGAATCTCCTCAATAGCATCCTTGAGGATCTGAAATTATGGGCCCTTTGAACATGTAACCATGATATTGATGAGTGGACGATGCATAATGTTTGTCCACCCATCCATGACTATATTGCATCCACTTGCCACCCAACATTCCTTCATTTTCTCCATTAACACATTTTTCTTGGAATAATTCTTATCCAAGATTGTGGTCCTCAATTTTGTCTCCCCTGATGGCACATATAATGGTGCTGCCCTTGCTACCATCGCCATCGCCTCTTTATAATAAGGAGATTGAGCCACATGGAATGGAAAATGGCATCATCTGCACATTGGATAATTTATCTAGTGGGTTAGCAGCATCACTTGTCAACTTGCGTTTCCCTCCTAGCCTTTGTTGCATGGGCCCCCGAAGTAGAAGAAATTGGCATACATGCAACGTGCCTCTGCAAACTAGAAGTAAAACTGTGTGGTTGTCTTTGATGACCTATCGGCCTATGAGACAAAGAAACATATGCAGGTGCAATTGCATTGTCTTCACCACCCCATAGCCTACATATCTCAACCCTAAGTTTTAGGTTTCTCCCCAAATCCTCACATACATCTACACCTTTTCCTCGGATATGAAGGAGGTGGGCATTAACTCTAGTAATGCTCCCTTGAAATTCAAGGTTACAAAAGTGGCACTTCCACAACCTTGTGTCCCTAGATGCCCCAAGATTGCTCTATAATTTTGTTGCAAATTGTTTCAAAGGAGACTTAGGATCAAAGGGACCCTTAGCAAAATATGCCAGGATGGTGGAGGTGCAATTCGTATTTGCAGTTGCACTCGCCGTAGAACTCTTGGTTTGGGTCTCACGGTCACCCCTCTCTGCTACTACATTTTCATCAGCCTTGGGTACATAATCAGATTAAGTTTCACTTTGAACCCCAACCTCATCCTCACTCATGCCATGAGAACTCATAGCAACATTGCAATAAACAATATAAAATTTGTAAGTCAAAGGATTAAGACAGATTTTTTTTTTAATTTTTAATTTTATTTTATTTCAGGTCGCACAAATCGAAGAAGTAGAGGATACACAAGTAAAAATCTTTGTTCTTAAATTTTAATCTTTGTCAACCAAGGATTTCACTTTTGTTTTTCTTACTTCAGGTTGCATGAAGCGCATAAGCAGAGGATACACAAAAGTTTCATCTTAGTTTGACAAAATAAAAAGTGTGAATATATAAACTAATAAAATTAATCTGTAAAACTTAAATAAAAAATAAAAAATATGACAACTTTTATAATTAAAATTTAATTAAAAATAAAAAATATGACAACTTTTATAATTAAAATTTAATTTTATCTGCAAAATTGAAAATTTAAAACTAAATAAATAACTATTCAAATTTCAATGTTGAATCTTGATGACAATATGAACATTGAATATGCACTTGTAGCCATGTCTATGAATATGAAACTAATAAAAAAAATAAAAAAATAAAAGGTCATAGAATCCTACCTTATGCTCGAAAAATTCATGCAAATTGGCATAGAATCTAGATCCTCTTCTTCCTCTTCTTCTTGCTCCTCAACCCTCTTGCACTTTGTTGGCGTTTAAATTAGCACCTCTAGAGTGCTGATTGTAAACGTTCAGCTATTTCAAATGTTTTGCAACACTTCTTCGTTATTTAAAGAGGAGAAGTCCCTCTCTGCTGGGAGCAATGCGTAAGGAAGGGAAACGTAAACTAAAGTTCCTATCTTTTTATTAATGCGGTAGGACACAAGGGTGCACAAACACAATGCCCGTAGTAAGCTTTTTCTCCTTAACTAGGATCTGGAAAACTTATTTTTTAAAAAATTTATTACTTTTGGATGGAGCAGGGGAAGTTGGGGAATTGGGTTGGCGGAGACTCGAGAATATGACCGGGTAACATACAAGCAAACACTCTTTACGGTAAACTAGATCTGAGACCTTGGAGGAGGGACTCCTATCCGAGGTATGGGCTAGGAAATAGTTTACGAGAAACAACAATTTTATGATGCCTTGGCCAGCGAGCTTGCTAAGGAGGAGGGACTCCTATCCGAAGTGTAGCTTGGAAGTCAATACATTAAACAACAACGAACGATAACTTGTTAATAACAAATATCCAAGGAGGAGGGACTCCTATTCGAGGAGGGAAATGAAACAACGAGCTATTAGATACAAGACGTAGACACAACTCAAAAAGATTGACCAAAATGCAAGCGCCTTCTGATATTTTCCTTCAAAGCTTCATCAACGAATTACAAAAGGTTGGGAAAGCAAAGGCACGAAATCATGCACAATCACGATCGACCAACGAACTCTCATCCAAGAGTGAACAAATATCCGCTTGCAAAGCTGTTGGCAACAATGGCGCAGCAATTTTGCATAGCAAGTAAAAGTTAAACAAATAATGAGCCCAAGGCTCTTATTTATAGAACTCAAAGGAGTGGGCAACCCCAAAATATCCTTGAGTTAACAATGAGTTCTTGCCAATCAATTAGCAAGATTTATTCCTAAAAAGGGGGAACAAGCAGTTAACTGGAAAACTACTTCAGTTAACTGAAAGTAAACAAAGAGTCAACTGGAAACTACTTCAGCTGACTGAAAGTAAACTAAAGGTAAACTTTAATGTAAGTATCCCTCCAAAATAGACATCCACATTTAGTGGAGATCTTAGATCCACAAATCATGGAAAGCCGATTAGACATCCTTAATCAGTGGGATCTGACAATGCATGATTTAAGGGATATGGAGTTAACTTGGAAAGGGGCATCAAGTTAACTCCAACTACATTTAATGCCTTCTTGAGTTGACTTGGAATGAGGCATCAAGTCAACTTCAATTATCATAAATGCCAATTGGAAGATAGGACGTCCTTCCTAGGTGTCTTTTTACACTTCACCATTTTTGGTCAACAACTCCTTGATCCATGTGTTGACTTCTTTCGTTTCTGGATAGTCAATGCTTTGATGACACAACATCTCTTCTTGCGCAAGCTATTGCTCTTGGTAACTTTGGCGGCTCCGTGCTTGGAATCACCTCTTCGCAGCTGGCAAGCCAAGGTGCTTACTGCCACGCGGGAGGTGGTAATATTGGTCTTTTTTGCTGCAAGATCAGCCTTTCTTTCTTCTTCGTCCAGAGTAATTGCTGCAGCTCTCCACTGAGTGGGAGATGTATTCTTTTCAAAGATAAAGATCTGCAGACTGTTGATGATGTCCGTTTGCTCTCCAGCAATGTGTGTAAGATTTGGTTGGAGAGTTGCTGGTGCAAGTTCTGGTTGTTCAATTTGAGCCCAAGGACGCCAAATTGTCATTTTGTGAAGAATAACTCGCCTGTTGACTGTAAACACGGATGTGTTCAGACAACTTCTGAAAAACTCCTGAAAATAGCGCCCTGCCGAGAAATATTTTTCCGGAAAAAGTCTGGCACATGGGTTTTGTTCGTGCTTCAATGCTGAACAAGCCCAGTTCCTTAGAATTTTGATTCTGAAACTTTTTCGGAAAAACCCCCAAAAATAGGGGCAGCAAGTTTGGTGATTTTGGAAAATCTGACGAGATGGGTTTCACTGGAAAATTATGCTGAATCTACCTAGTTGATCAGATCTGATATAGCCTGCTGCTTTGTGTGACATGCAAGAAAACCTAAGACAAGAAGAGAGGAAGTAGACAGAAGATGGATTGGAAGTTTTTATCTGATTGCCTGAGAAAATTTGTCTCTGAATCCAACATCAGATTAGCAATCTTCTTTTGCTTCAGATCTGCGAGAAATATCGAAGAACGGATGAAAACCTTGGCCAAATTTGTAAATGGCGTCCTTGAGAACTTATGGCTGTTCTTGATCATCAACCTGCAATGAAATAATGAAATGGGATGCCTATACCTTGATTACATAGACTCAAGCCTTAGATCCACAAGTTTGGGAACTTAACTTATGATCAAAAGTGATTTTGGCTTGATCTGAAGTTCAAAAAAGGTGATTTCCACTGATCGTGGAGTGTTTTAGCGAATTTTAACTAAAAAGCTCTTGACTTTAGTCAACAACTTGACTCTTGACTTCTTTTAGGCGTCCCTTTTGGTTTTTTGAAAGTTTTTAAATATTTTGTCTCCTGAAAGACCTCTGTTTGATCTTGAATCTAGCCTGATCTGTTGATCCTGAGATGTCACTAACACATTCACTGTGGAGCTGGATCCATACTGAAAAGAAGTGTCTGGGAGACATGATGATGAAAAGCTGAGTTTAGGGCTTCAAAAGAAAGGGCGCCTTTTCCAAGAAAGGGCTCTTTTGCTAATGCCTTGGTGAATTTTCAAACTTCGTTCTTCAGCCTTTTGAAATGACCTCTCGTGCTTTGATCTGGATTTCTCGTTGATTGGAGAGTCAGATGATTTCGCTTGATATCTCATCAGGTAGCCAGCTTTGTTCCGCCAAAGATGACTGACTTCAAAAAACTTGGATTTCATTTTAGGGTTCCTTTATTCAAGGGCGCCCCTCCTTGAAAAGGGCGCTTTTGTCCTTTAGCAAGTTTATTTCCATCTGAAAAGTTGCCTAGTTTGATCCTGATTATCTGTTGACTGCCTTGTCAGATGTTGGTGCTTGCAGTTGCGTTGCTGAGATCTATCTATGCTGGGAAGATTGTTCTGGGAGGCCTTTGGTCTTTTGTCAGCACCTTGAGGTCCAAAAGAAAGGGCGCCTTTCTTTTGAAAAGGCTCTTTTTCTTTGATCTTCACGTTTGACAATCATTTCCTGATATTTCTTCAACTGCCTCTTTTCGCTTTGTCAGTGACTGTTTATGATCTACTCCTCAGATGGTTTATCTGTTTGTTTCGTTGTCGCGTCAGCAAGCAAATGTCAAGAATGAATGTCTTGAAAGATCTTGGCGACTGCATTTGACCTTAAAAGATCATGGGCGCCCCTGCTTGAAAAAGGCTCTTTTCAGCATGTGAACTATCTCTCCTTCGTAACATTTCCAGAGTTAGTCAAATTTTGACCTTTTTCATTTTCAGGAATCTCCTTCGTCGAAGATCACCATTTCTTCATGTCTCACGTTCATCGTGTATGGGTGTTTGGAAAAATGACTAAGGCATTTGACTGCATGGCCTCCTCTTGGTAGCAAGGCGTGCATTCTCCAGACTTAGTCAATTTTCAGCATTTTTCATTTTTGAAAATCCCAGACTTAGTCAATTTTCAGCATTTTCCATTTTGAAAGTCCCTCCGTCGCAGAGCTCCTCTTGGTAGCAAGGCGTGCATTCTCCAGACTTAGTCAATTTTCAGCATTTTTCATTTTTGAAAATCCCAGACTTAGTCAATTTTCAGCATTTTCCATTTTTGAAAGTCCCCTCCGTCGCAGAGCATCTTTTCAAGCATTTTCGCCATGGTTTCTTTGTTGAAGCTTAGCTTTCAGCACCTGGTACTTGCCAATCTGCTATTAATGGCTGTGGAGCTCCTAACTTTGTTCCTGAAAAATAGAAATAGACCCACCAGAGTAAAACATGTCTTTTGATGATTCTGACTTGACCGATGTGATCGTGAAGCCTTTTAATCCTATCAAAATCATTTTCAATCATTTCTGGGAAGGTCCTATTTTTGGGGGTTTCCCTGAAAATAGGGGCGTAAAACCCTAACTTTCAAATTTTCAGAATTTTGCACATGTGTTCCTTGACAGAAACCCACCAAGATCCTATGATTCGTTTGACCTAAAACAGGCTTTACATGGCATTTTAACAAGATTTAGCTCAAATTATACAGAATGCCAAAAAAAATTATTTTGGGTACAACACACTTGCAACACTTCACTCACTCTTTCACTCTTTCATTCTCACTCTTTTGCTCCTCCTCAATCCTATTGTTAATTTGTGTTTGTGAGTAAAAATGAGGATTTAAGGGTGTTTTATAGTGTTTGAGGGGCTTAGGTGGGGCCCATTGGTCATTAGGGTTCAACCTTGGGCATAGGTTTCAAGGAAAAGTTTAAGTTTTTAAAAAAAAATTATTGACTTTTTGGCCTGGCAGTCACGGTGGATGTCTAGGTCTCCTTGGGAGAGTCAAGAGACTCTTGGGAGTCCCGAGGAAGTCCCTAAGGCGACGGCCTTGGAGTCCTGGCGGAGGTGGTAGTGCGGTGGGGGGACATTTCCCCCAAGTCCCCATGCCTTGAAAATGTGCCCATCTCAAAACATGGGGTTTTTTGTGGATGCGTCCCCATGGAACACTGTATATATGTGCATGCAAAAATATAGAATAAAGCAATAGAACAATGCATAAACAAAACTTGTATTCTCCACCTAGTAGCACCTTAGTTAAAGCAAAGCGAATGCAAACTGACAAATAAGAGAACAAAAATTTGTTAGGGCTTTTCTTGCATTGTAATTATTTGGGTTTTCTCCCAAAGGGTATAATACTATGTTGTAATCCCAAAAAAATGTTTTGATTTGCAGATTTGGCATCTTTTGAATGTCTCTGTGAACTTGAGACTTTGTTGCCTCTATTGGATAATGAAAACTGTCTATTTTGTGCTCAACCTTCCATCTCACCAACACATTCAAAACAACAAAAATCAATCTTTTTTTTATATTGTCTTGATCTTTGTTATCTTTACTTCCATTTCTAGATGTGTGCAATATAACTAGGGGTTACCCAAGCACCATTTTCAAACTCTTTACATGGTTGTTCATTTGCTTTATGAATGTGCAAAATCCATGTATTGTTAAACGACATAATAATAGACAAATAGGAGTGTTCTATGCAAATAGGTATGGTTTGTTGTATGGTTTAGTTACATTCTCTATTGTTATTCTTCAAAATAGCACCTCAAGGAATACCCCCTTGGCCTAGCAAAGTTTAAAGCTGAAGAAGGCATTACCAACCTTAGCAAATTGGTCCATTGTTGTCCTTGCCAAGCATAAGTTAGAGGTTTTTTGCTTTGAGTTTGACACCCTTGGCACTCCGAAACAACCTAGCTTTAGGGATTTGGGATCCTACAACTTTGAGCAGCAACACATGTCACTTTGAAACATTCTGTTGGCGTTTAAATTCGCACCTCTGGTATGCGTATTTGAAACGGACAGCTATGCACAGATAAACTGCTCTTCAAATTAGGAGGGGAAGCTCCCTCTTGCTGATGGTGTTTGAAAGAAAGTAGACTAAAACTAAGTTGCCTATCTTTTTGATCAGCTTAGAGCACAAGGTTTATTAAACACAAACGCCGCAGCTGAGATTTTCTGTTTTAAGACCTTCGACTACGACTAACTTAAACTAAAGACTTTCCTAGCTTCTCAAGTAATATGCAGAGCGAGAAAAGCTAGAAATTAACAAGGTAGATTTCTGACAAAATGCTTCAATAAACTCTCTCCCAACAAACATCTACACACTTCAATGCAAGTTGAAATCAAGATCATAAAAGTAGAACATAAATAACGGAAACTTGAGATTTTGGACCAAGGCAAAGGAGGCTCATGATTTTATTACTCAAATTTCTAGAACAAAACTCACTTCTAACATGCCTTGAACAAGAAAATTGCAGCTAAAGAGGCTTGCAATCTTGCTCTTACACGATAGAAACAACAATCACACTAACTCCTTGTTGGCTAAAGAGGCTCAACAATTTGCTATCACAACACAATTGAACAATACTTGAATAACAAATAGAAGGCACAATAGGCTCAACGTTTTGTTCTCACTAGCATGGTTAAAGAAACTAATGAGCAAAGGCTCTTATTTATAGACAAGCAGAGGAGTAGGGAACCCTAAAATCTCCTTGCTTTCACAATCTAGGGCTTGCTCAACAAGCAAGCTTTATTACTAAATCTAGAAAGAAGATAACATCTAAAACCTAAGAAAGCATAAAAAGCGGGAAACGCCAACTATTACATTTTATCTTCTTTCTCTTCTCAAAGAATGGATAAGAATTATTCCAAGAATAGAAAGAAAGCGGGAAAGAAAGCTTCTAGAAGAAAGCTGCTTTAAAGCTCAATCACATCCGCTAGGAAGTTAGAAATTGTGTCCCAGTTCGGTGCATCTATGCCATCAATAGCAAAACACTGCTTTTCTAGAATATCTTCAGCATTTGCAATAGATCTCAGGAAATCTTCGACCTCATTGGCCGCTTTCTCGAACTTTGTTGACATCATCGAAATATGGCCTATCTTTCCGCCAATTCGATTGCAACTGCGAACAACACTCTGGAATTGATCTTGCACTTCATCAAGTCCGACGTAGGAACCATCTTCAAGACTGTACTGAGAAGGAATCTTTGTGATGAACTCACTGATGAAAAGAAGAGCTTCAATCACCCTTTGTCTGTAGGCGATAAATTCTTCGGATATCCTCTCATAAGTTTTAACTTTAAAAACATGACGCTCCCTCCAAGCAAGGATTTGTCTCTTGTGTTCTTTTGAAACTGCTGAACCATAGGCTGTGTCTAAATCAGCAATGATGATCTCATGCCTTGGTCTTACTTCAGCCAATGTTTGTTCAAACCCTTGGATACCTTGACATAGCTCATGAGCGTTTTCTCTTAACTGGAACATCTGTGCCAAGATCTCCCTTCCTCTGACAATGAAACTCTCGATCCATTCCTGAGTTTCTTTCCCACATATGACCAGCTGTCTTAACTGCTGATGATCAGCTGGTGTCTCTAAAATTTGGGGCAGCAACTGGGTTGCTTGTGAAGATCCATGGACAAGGTTAGAAATGAAAAGCCTGAGCTGCTGATTTTCAGCCTTGAGGGCTGCCTTGTCTTCTCCATCCTTAAGCACTCTTTCCTGAAGGTTTTCGGACACAACTTTGAAAAGACTCACATCCGCATGTCTGGTATTTCTACCAAGATTAGCTTTGACCATGACGAAGTCATCCATATTCACCTCATCCCTGTTCTTATCTTCTGGGGGCAATGCAGTCTCCATGATTATCTCGTTATCAGGATTCCTATCAAAGTGAACTTGCTTCTTTGCTTTCTTCTTAGGAGGTTTCTGATAGATGTTATCGAGATCATCAACACTCACCTGATATGAAGGCCTTCTCCTAACCCTTCCGAAGGAGTTCTCAAGCCAAGACACGGTAGTATCTTTACTAACTTCCTTAGGAGGTGCAACTGTAACTTCCTCATCATCTTCAATATCAAGGTCAATGTGAATCGGTGAAGAACCTGTCAAAGGTACAGAAACATGTGTTGAAGGCGGCTCCTCTGCTACTTTCTGAGGTACGGGCTCGTCAGGAGGAGCTTCTGAATCAACTGTAGGCTGCTCCTGTATGACTATGCCTGAGAAGTCTAACCTTCTTCTTACATTTTTATTTGATCTACTACCTTTGACGCCATCTTGAGACTGACTTTTGCCCTTCCCTTTTGACTGTGCTCTGGAGGAAGAGGGAATTGCCCTTGGCGGCTCTGCTACTGGAATGGAGTTTTTCCTCTTAAGGATTAAGAAAACCTTGCTGTGCTCAAGGACTTGTCTTGTCCTGTCTTCAACTGAGAGTGACTCTTTATTAGCCCAGTTAACTTGTGGAAGGGGCTGATCTTCAATTTGCTTCTGAGTATACATCGGGAGAAGCACATCCTCATCATCATCTGATAACCTTTCTATATCTTCATTTAAGCAGTCCTTCATCTGGTGGAGAGTGAGCTTGCTGTAACTACGCCTCCGCACCTCGAACTCATCTGTACAATTGGCCCAAAAATCTTCAAGTGCGGCTATATGATCATAGTTCTTCTCAAGTCGGCCAGCGTAGACACCAAGAGGATCAAATGATCGCCTCTCGCTGTAAGACTTAAGACCGAGTTTATCTAACTCATCTCCCATTGTCTTGGCATCTGCAGCAGTCCTGCATGTATAAATTCCCAACCCTAATGGAAAATGGAGGGAGGGTTTCCTTCTGTTCCTCAAGACTATGTGAACATCATGTGCTTGCCTCAAGAACTCCATGAAGACGACCTCATCTGACGGGTACCTAGGTAGCATGAGTGGGGCACCTGAATAGCCATAGACCCTAAGATAGGTGAAAGTAGGGAATTGTATGAACCAATCCACCCACTCCGCCATTGCTGCCCTAGCAATTGAAGATATGCGAATGTGCAACTCATTATCCAGGTCCCGCACAGTGTACATCAGAAAAGCCTCGTTCACTCTTTTGTAGTGATGCAGCGACTTCGTGAATTCCAACTGGGGATAATAGTTATATATATGCTGCACACTCAATGATCCCTCGGTGTTCAACCCTCTGAATTGACCTTGATAGGCCACCAGGTAGACTAGGTACGACACCATATGGAAGACATGAAATTGGAAGTATTCTGTTATCTGCTGATGTAGACTGTCACTGATCAAAGTAGGCCAATCATAGAACTCGGTTTTCTTCATGATGTGGGGTATGGCGTAAAACATCCAAGGTTGAAACTTGGTGGCATCTTCTGAGCTAGTTACCCTGTTGAGCAAGGTGATAATGATGGCAATCTCGTCCTTAAACTCTCCTCGCCCAACGTTCTTTGGCAGAGTCTTATGCTTTTCTTTCATCCATCTCTGTGCAATCTTCTTACTGTATTTGTCTTTATGCATCTCCCATATTCTTTCACATTCACCCTTTGAGATAGTAACGCTTTCAGGCCATGGGGGAATGGAAAAACACTTTTCGATCATATCAGGCTTTAGACTACAATCAATCTGCCATCTGCTGATTGAATCTCCCTAGTAGTCGGGTCGTAATGCTTAATGCAAGCGATTACGAACTCAAGACTCTGAACTGATATAGGAATTGACGCTGCTGCGAGGAGTCTAGAATGTCCCAGGTTCCTGATTGAGGTGTTGCCTGCGCTCTCCAAGGTGTGTAGATCGAACACCGGCTTGATATGATGCAAGTCTGTCTCTGTGGTTTTGATGTAATTATGATAAATAGCTGATTCAGTCTTGAAAACATTGGGAGTGTACTCTATTTCAGAAAACTTGAAGAATGACTGTAAACTCGCCTTGGTTCTGACAAGTTTTGAGCAATTTCTATTTTTAGAATGCTGATTTTCTTGCTCCAATGGACAAATTTTTGAAAATTATTCTGAGATATGGGTTTTGCTCGGAACTTCTTGCAAGACAACCCGATTCCGTTTTTGAAAATTTTAAATTTTAACTGAAAAAGCAGTAAACCCTAATTTCTTCAATTTTTCCGAAAAAGCTGGCATCGGGTTTTGTTCAGAATATGATTAGAAACGGACCCAGTTGATTAGATTTGCAAAACCCGATGGCTGATCGAAAAAGCAGCCAACCCTAGAATTTGAAATTTTCTTAAAAAAAGTTGTGATATGGGTTTTCTTTAGAAGACTGTTTGGAGAGGACCCAGATGATTGAAAACTGAATGCACTGAGGATTTCACTGACATGCAAAATAAAAGCAACTGCTGCAACTTGATGAAGTTCTTTGAAAATTTCTTTAGAAGATTGAGTGAAAAAGATCCAGATGTTTGAAAATTTGAAAACCTTGGCCTTCTTCTTGAAAAGTTTGATCTTCTGGATAAAAAAAACTTGAAAAGCAAGGGTTTATGCTTGCTGATCTGAAAAATCTGATGAAAAACCAGCAAATATGAAATCTTGGATCATAAAACAACTTCAAACTTGCTGCTCCCAACTTTCTCCTTTGAATGCTACCTGCAAAAATAATGAAAATTACATGAAAAAAAGATGTTAAATAGACTTAGGGTTTTGTTTTTTACTTTGCTTTCTTTTGCTTTTATTTCCAAAACCCTAAAATCTCAGTTCCTTGAACTTGGACGCCATCTCCATTCTCTTGCAATTTTGAAACTTTTGAAAATCTCGAAATTTTTTCTAAGGCATGAGAAGTTGGGCGCCCTTCTTCACTAGGGGGGGCGCCCACTTTAAGTAGAGTTAGTCAATTTTTTGGCATTTTCAACTTTTCTTCATTTTGACCTCCTACTTCGCCTCTGATTTCCGGTTTGCAGATTGATTCGACAGGCGAGCTGAAAGATCCATCACGTAGCCTGACTGATTCTGAGAAGGTTGTTCTGGAGGTGCCTCTGGCGAAAAACTTCGTTTGGACCTTCGAATTCATGGGAGCCTTTTCCTTCTAGGGGCGCCCTTTTTACCCAGAGTTAGCCATTTTTATGATCTTCAAATTTCTTCATTGACACCTCCTCCACGGATGATCTCATTGAATTTGGAGCTCCGGGCGTCGGATTGTTTGCCTATTGTGCTCATTGCGAACCTGATGAGATATGAGGAGGGGTCTTCTGGGATGAACTCTGTCAAACAATAAATTCTAAACCCTCAAAAGCTTGGGCGCCCATCTTGGCTAGGGGTGCCCATGTTCACCAGGCTTAGTTTATTTTCCACTTTTTTTTGTGTTTGCTTCTGAACTTTGAAATTCAGCTCTCGCCGGACCCTCTGTTCAGCTTCTTGTATCTGGCGACTGCGACCTCCGATTGACGAGCTGAATATCTCGTTGGAGAGCTGGATCAACTGTGAAGGGATTATGTTAGAGTCTCATCTGCAAATTCATCTATTTCACCCCTTGAAATCTTGGGCGCCTTTTCTCTCCTGAGGCGCCCAAACCTTCCAGACTTAGCCATTTTGTCTGTTTTTCAACTTCAAGTTTGAAACTTTTGTTCTGTACCCTTGACTTCGTTCTGAATTTGCCAAAGAATGACCAGTCGAAAGATCTGACAAAGATAGGCATCGCGAAGCTGGCTGAATACTGAAGAGATTGAGTACCTTCTTAAACCCTAATTACTGGATTTGCCCTTCAAAAAGCTGGGTGCCCACTTTAAGCAGGGGTGCCTAAAGTCTCCACACTTAGTCAATTTTTGATATTTTCTCATTTTCTCCACTCTGACTTCTGTGTGAATCCTCCCTGTTCAGCTTCGAATCTCGGATGACTGGATAATTTGATGACTGTACCGTCGGATTCGCTGCGGAGCTGGCAGAGAACTGAGCAACTTCAACTTAGAGCTCAAACCCTAACTTTAACATTTAAAGCCCTAAAAAGGTGGGCGCCTTTCTTCACCAGGGGCGCCCAAGTCTGGCAGTGTTAGAAAATTTTCATCATTTTTCATTTTCTTCCTCGTTCTTCGTGCATGTTCATCATTTCGCCTTCCGTTGAATGTTTTGAATGTTGAATTTGACACCTGGCAGCTGGCTGACCTCCATTGATGACCTCGGAGCTCCTGATGTGCTTTTGAAAAAGCAGAATAGACCCAGTAGGGAAAAACTGATTATTTTGAGATTTTGACTGCACTAGCCTGATATGGACATATTTTGAGCCAATCAAAATCAGTTTGGACCCTATCGGACCAACTTTCTATTTTTAGAAAGTTTTGCCAGTATCCATTTCCCAAGAAACCCAGAAAAACCCAGAAAACGTTACTAATTTTAGAAAATTTATAAAAATAGCAATTTTCCTAAAATTTAGGGATGAAAAATTGAGATCTGGGTTTTGTTGATTAAGCTGCTCTTAGCAGACCCAGATCGTCAGATTTTGACAATTTTGTGTTTTAACCCCTCATGCAAGACTTGCACACCCAAATTTTGACCTTTTTGACTGATTTAACAAGACTTTTACTCATTTCTTCAAAATGTCTAAGTGTAACAAAAAATTTAATTTTGGGGTACAACACATTCTTAGAAACTCCTAACACAATGAATATTAGTTAAGGATGAAGTTATTCAAGTTGTTAATGGGTTTACACAAGTTGCAATGGTTCTAAGGTGTTTTGTACACATTGGAGTCAAACACAAATGAATGAGATTCCTAAAAAAATAAAGAGATTAAGGCTACAATTTTGAGTGATGAAACAACTAGATGATGAAGGGTGAGCGGTTTCATTTGTCATGGCATTTTTGCATGTCATGCCATTCTATCATATAGGTCCTAGTTTTCCCAAGAGAAATGAATAGGTATTGTAATGGTTGTAAACAATGTCTCTTCTTGATTTTTGGATTTTGGTCATTTTGGTTTGAGCCTAACTCAATGTGAATGTATTGATATACCCTCAAGGTCATTGTGGAGTAGTTCTTTTCATTCTTTTTAGGCTAAGTTGCCAGGTTCGGCTAAAAAACCCCTTGTACTCGGCTGAGTTCAGTTCAGGTTCAGGTATGTTGCGGGTACGCCCCCGAGTATGCCCAAGGTTCTGAAGGACCCATAAGGTACTTGGGGTGCTCAACGGAACCCTAGGCGTACCCAAGAGGACCCGTGGACTTAGGGCCTTAAAAAGTGAATAAAACAAAAAAAAAACTTTTTAAACCAAAAAAGGGACATATGTTGCCTGGTTGCCCTAAAAGAAGTCATTTCACAAACACAAAAGGCCAAAAACACCATTTTTTGCCTCCAAGATGCCATTGTTGGATTTTGAAGGTTGTGTCTTTTTTTCGAAGGTGAGAGCTACAAAGGAGGTAAACCTATAGCAACAAGGGAGAAATAGCTGCACAAAGAAAATCTAACCATCAAAGGTGAGTGGATCTTTCCTTTTTTTCAAATTTGCAATAATTTTTTTGAAGATTTTTCAAGTTTTTTTAAAAAAATCTTTTTTTGTAAGTTTTGTATTTTTTTCTTCTGTGTTCTACGGTGTTTTGGGGACAGGGACGGGGGGACGATAGAAGACGCGTTTCGTGGACAATAGTCCGAGGGCTGATTTTTGGGGATGGCGGGGGGATGGCGATATATGAATTTTTCAAAAAATATATATAAAGAGAGAAAGAGAGCAAGTTGAAATATATACACACACACATACAATTACATATATATGTATGAATTTTTAAAAATATATTATATATAGAGAGAGAAAGAGAGCAATTTGAAATATCAAATATGTGCAACAATATCAATATGACAATATGTTTATAGATAAAGAGTATAACAGTAGTGTAACAACAGTATAATAGCAATATAAAGTATAAAGTTAAAAACTTAAACACTAACAACAATAAGTTTAAAGCTTAAACTTTAATCATGATGATGAGATTCATGACAAGTCAACAATATTAACTATTAAATATAAAATCATTTTGTTCAAGTTTTAAAACTAAAGTTAAATAACTCAAAGACCAAAGTCTCAAACTTTAAATACAACAATCTGTCAATCTATGACACTATGCCTCATTCGGGCTATCGATATCAAAAGCACTATCCATGTCACTGTCACTCTCTGCCTGAAGTGGATCATCCAAAGGAAACCCAACCATTCCCGGTTGCACCTCCTCCTCATCAATCTGCCTAACATCTTAGGATCAACATCCCAACGTGTTGTTGGAGTTTGTTTGAAATATGCCCCTTAATTTTTTCTTGATTTTTAATATCAATTACAATAGCAACACGCACCCATTAAGGTTAGCTCCAAAACCAAAACGATGCGGAATAGAAACTCTAACCAAGAATGCGCCCTAAGACCACTAAAGGAGGAGGGGCGAGCATATGGTCAGAGGATCCCTAGGATCTAAATAACTCAAAAGCTGAAATTGCAACTGTAAGTGAAAAGATAAAACTCAACGCCAAGAATGTTCACCAAGATCCTTGGAAGGTGAGGTGATAGCATATGGCGGAGTACCTATTACAAAATTGAAGTAAACTTAGGCAGTGAACCAGCCATGAAATATTTCTGCACAACCACCAATTCAGTGGGGGAAAGAATTACAAAACAAACTAATTCATCCGCTGCGGCGGGCATCCACTCGTGAGTGGGAATTCGCCACTTTTTAGTGGGTACAAAGAGAGATTAACAAGTTCTTTTCCCACACTGGCGGTAAACCATCTAGGGGTTACAATGTTTGAATTAAAACATAAAGTAAATGCTGAAATAAGAATGACTGGAACAGTACTACTGTTACCAGTATTTACAATGAGCTTATTGCAATGAATTTAAAATAGAAAATTGCTCCAAACTTCTGCAAGAATTATACTATACTTCTGATCACAAATGTGAGTTGAAAGACCAAAGCAATATAGCATGAAAAGAGAATAACCAGGTCTGATATTAAGACCAGCAAGCTGAGATAATCAGACCGGCAACTTAAACTTCCCCTAAATTGTTCATATCATCATCCAAAATGCTTCTATTCCCTCCAAAATGAATGCACATGAAACTAGAAGCATAGACGTCCAAGAATTATAGCATAACATGGAATGAGTCAAGTCTGATATGAAATGCCATCAACTGAAAATACAGATCAGCAAACCGTACATCAATGAAATATTCATAACTCTTTCAAATTACCTCCGAATGAGCTGAAACGAAGTGCAATGGCTCACTAGAAAGTTGGCGCCCAATTTGCAATGATAAAACAACATCTAAACTCAACCATTAATTTATGCACGAATCTCAATGCTCTCCAAAAAGGTATGACCTCCTTGTAACGGCGATTTTGCTTGATAAATTCAAACACTTCAAATAAAAATCTGAATTTCTCCAAGAATGGTGTAATGTCCCCAATTTTGGCGAGCATCAGAGTTCGTAAGATTAGCCTATCATGAGACCCTCGTAGGCTGATAGAGTGGTTAGAGGGTCGTTTCGGAGCTTGGCTCAGCTTCAGGTTTGGCAGTATTTGATCGATTGGCTTTCGTTCGGGCTCGTTCGGACACTTCTTGCAGAAGTTGCTATTTTTAGCAGTTATTGGCAGTCAGCGTGGGACCCCTGCTATTTTTAGCAGTATGGACTTATTGCGTTCAGAATCACTTCCTTTGTCAACAGCATCAGACGGCTCGAGCATCGGGTTAATAATGAGCGAGATATTAATATTTAATTGAATTAATTAAATATTAATTATTTGGGATTATAATATAAAGTTGTAATATTTAATATTACGACTTAAGTGATTTTTATTAAGGGGGCGCCCAACATTGGAAGGGGCCATTTGACGATTAATTTTATAATTAAAAATTAATGTTGAGACTATTGAAAAATTAAAAGAATAAAAAGTTCGAAATTTTAATGATTTCCTATTATTAAGGAAATCGCACTTTTCAAGAAGATATATGCTTTGCATTGGAATTGGAGCCATTATGTCATTTGTGAATTGAAAAATTGATCAAGTCTTCGTCAGAGAACGGAAGCTTTAGGGTTTCAATCTCGAACTCATTGGGGAACGAGCCATCTCCATTGAGAGCAGTTTAGAGGGTGTGAGATATCACCTGATCTATTGCCAGTTGTGAGATTTCTTCATCCAGAGGAAATTACAGAGCTCCACAGAGGTTTATTTCATCAGGGTTTCAGAGAGAGATTCATTCAGTAAAGCTTTCTACATTGAGGCGCCATTTTTATTGATATTCTGGAGATTTCAAGGAAGCCGTACTTAATTTAATCATTGCTGCTGTCAGCCGTACTCTTGTACAGCAGGGCCGTTGTAGAGCATCAAAGATAATAAACATTCAGGAGGTTTGATTTATAAATTCATCCAGAGGGTTATATAAACTGAGGCGCCTATCTCTTCACCATCTGAAGACCTTCAGAGAGAGCCTTATTTGTATTACATTCATTGATTGCTGATCATTTTCAGGCCGTACTGCTGTGTACCTGGCCGTACCATCAGCAAGGAGGCGTCTTCTTTGTTCTAGCCAAAACGCCTCTCTCAGGCTGGGAATCTTCATCAATCTTGGCGCCTAGGTATCTGGGACAGTCTGCAACCATAGAACAAAGGGAGAAGGGAATATTTCATGCAGCCGTACCAGATCTGTACTTTCAGCTGCTGCAAAAATACCAGGTTCTTTATGTTTAATAATTGCTGGTTCATAGTTGCATGTTAGCAAATCTTCACTGTAATGCTTTCTGAGGATTAATAAATTATCTGGCAACATTGTTCTCAGTAGATTTCATAAGTCACGGAGTTGAAATATTTTATTTGAATTTATTATTATTTATTAGCAAATTCGCATTCTTCACATTTATGCTCAAAACCCAAACAAACGTCAAAAAATCAAAAACCTTCAGAAAAACCTAAAAATAGTCAGATACAAAGAAATCGGGGAAACTAGGGTTTCTACAAATGGCCGCCATGAGCCTAGAAATAGAAGGAGCCAACACCCATAACTGAAATTAAATCATACAAGGAGCTGCATATAAAAATCACCTTCAGCCATGAACAAACCAGTAAGCTCTAAATTGAAAATAACAACAATTTCTTCAACAATGAAGCTCAATGTGCACTTCTGAATGAAGCACACTCTCAATCCACCATCTAGGGAACCATAGTTTCAAGCCCGAAGAATGGAGTAAATTTGCTAAGCTTTCCCTTAGCCGGATTCTGGATTTCAAACCAGCAGCATAACTTTACAATATTTTCCAAAGATGAAGAACTTTTCTCAAAGCCTCAATATATAAGCTTCAATTGGCCACTGAATCACTTCAAATTCCAAGAAGTTGAATCACTTCAACTTCCAAGAGGGATGCCACCTTTAAGCATTTTACTTTTTGAAAAAATAAAACTTTATTCAACCTCCCTTTAGGCGTCCAACATAATAATGCAATAATAAAGCATTTAATAAATCATTAAATGCACAATTGACCCCATAATGTCCCCTCCTTAAAAACAACATGAAGTTATCACTCCTAGGCGTGGGGTACAACTGAGTAACATAAAATTGACTAAGTATAAACTTAGTCCATCGAGATAACCAAAGGCAAACTGAAACTGAAGGATAGCAAGATGACTTGAGCTGAATTGCTAATGATGCTACTGCCAAATTTAGACTTATTAAAAATAGCCAATGCCAAAAATAGTAAGTTCGCTTCAAAACCTTCAGAAACCTTTTGAAAGCAAACCCTCGAAAAAGCATCTGAAAGAGGAAACCCTAATTTTCTGCTTCAGCTTAGCCTACGGATTTCCGGAAATAGGCTAAATCCAATTGAAGAGCATAGGGCTAAAATGGGGACTTTACACTGTCGATACTCAGTAGTCTATCGATCTTGAAGTCTCAAGGCACTATGAACTGCAACTAGTTTTTCTGCTCGTTTCCATGTAAGCCTATTCCTCTTAATTGAGTGGATGAAGCCATAGGTGGACCAATTCCTCTCTGGAATAGAGGAACTAGCAATTTGTGAGAGTAAACGAATAGCAAGTTGCTTCAACTCTGGTGTGTCCTTCCCATGAAATTTCCACCATCCAATGGGGTTTTTTTGTGCAATAGTGGCTCTATCCGTCCTAGCCTCTAGTTTGCTGAATGTAGGTTCCTCAAGATTAGAAAATTGAAGCCACTGCTTTCGAAGTATGGTTTCCTCCTCAGTGCTATACATTTTACGAAGGGCTGTCATTATCCCCTCCATTACCTCATCATCCTCAGAAGGAAATATTCAGCTAGGTCTTGGTGCATACCATTTCGGATTAAGAGCATGGGCAGCCATATGAAGAGGGGTGTTCATTGTGTTCCACCTCTTTGTGACAATAGGCCTAATATGCTCCTCATAGAATTGCAATCCAAGATCCTTGTCACAAATTGCTTTCTTCATTTGATCAAGCATGCTATCAAAAGTCTCATAAATCTCTCCAAGGCTAGGAGAGTCTGTATCCGCATGCCTGATTACCCCCACAACAGGTGATATGATAGTGCAAATATATCTGCAAACAACATTATGACATGAACACTATTAGCACTAAATTAATAATGAAAATAAAATTTCTAAAATAAAATATTAAAAACTAAAAAGTAAATCAAAGTAGTAAGTACATAAACAATTTTTCTTAGTTGATATTGGACCACCAACTATCATTAAGCACCCTTTCTCTCACCACCTTCCCTTCTTTTGTCTTTGATTGAGCCCACTTTTTCCACTCTCCACAAACCACCATGGATTATAGAGCATCTTGCACCTCCAACATCCTCTCCAACAATATAAAATAGCTAGCATATCTAGTCTCAACTGGTTTGAGGAATTCTGTCTTTGAATAAGACCGAAATAGTGCAAGTGAAGTGTGATGGTTACATACAAAAACTTGTATGTCTCTAGCTTCAGCCATTGCTACCTTCACCCAATCTATTTTTCCAATGTCTTTCAAAGCATGTATGCAACATGGAGTCCAAAAAATGTCTATAAGCACTCTCAATCATCAAACCAGTTAGCTTGTAAACACGGGCTGAATCTGTCACAACTTGCACAACATTAGAAGATCCAACCTCCTCTATGGCCTCCTTCAAAATGGCAAACTGGAAATCAACATCCTTACGTTTCTTAGAACAATCAATAGCTCTAAGAAAGTATGAAAACAATAGGGCATGTAACAATAATATTAATGAGAGGCCGATATCAAATATCAGTCCACCCATCCATGACAATGGAATAGCCAATCCTAATCCATGTTTGTCTCATCTCCTCCATCAACATGTTCACCTTTGAATATTGTTTGTCAAAGAGGGAGGTACGCAATCTATGTTCTCCAAGGGGAGCATAAGAGGGTCCAATTGCTTGCGCATCTCTCAACATAGCTTTGAAATAAGGTGACCTTGCCAAATGAAATGGAATAGCATGGTGCAATGCCCCCTTCTCAATTGTGATCGTTTCAGTTGACCGTTGGCCTATTCCAGAGACCCGTAGGCTACTCAGAGGGTGGAATTAGGGTTTCCTATTTTTGAGGAGGTGGTTGCTTGAAATTTGGAAATTGGATTGCGGTTTCTTTCTAGGTTTTCAGAGAGCTTCGCAGTGGTATAGTCTGTTTGGTGTTCCGAGCAACTTCATGAATTTACTATTTTTAGTAAATTCTATTTCTGGCAGTGACCTTGTGGATTTCAGTGCTGTTGGCTCTCGTCTTCAACCAGTTCAGTTGGTAATTGGATTTTTGGCCATTGGATGTTTTTTTTGGAGAGGTAAGTCATTTTCATATTATAATGTTATATTTTAATATTATAACCCCCTTGGCCTAGCATTATAACTTTATGTTGTTTTTAAAAAGGGGACTTTATGGGTGAATGCCTCATCAGGAGATAATTTATATTTTAAGGCCAAATTAAGGGTTGGAGAAGTGGGATGCCTACTTGAGGGAAAAGATTAATTTTTATAAAAGTGAAATATTGCCTTATGAGAAATGGACGCCACCTTTGGAGGGAAAAGAGTTGAAATCTAATTTGAAATTTGGGCGCCCTTCTTGAAGCTTCTAGAAGATTCTCCTCAAGTCTTTAAATGCTGGCCTCTTCTCTTCATTTGGACATCTCGTATTTTCAGTAAAGTTACGCTGCCGAAATGGTGATAAAATTGCTTCGAGGAAAACACACCTCCTAGCTTGGCTTATCTTCTTGCTTGAAAGATAGCAACTAGTTGAGAGATAGATTGTAGTGAGTTATTCAGCATTGTATTTGAGTTTCTTAGCATATTAGTTCAGTTATCTTGCATTTTAGTCATATTTTGAAGTTGCTGATAAGCATAGCTGATTGTAGTTTTTGCTCATATTTCATGAAATAAAAATACTATCATTCTGGGTGTTGTAGAATTGAGTTTCTTGGACAGGGGCGACCCTATGCTCCAAATTGCAGATTTTATTAACAAGAAATAAATTTATTCTAAGCAAAGTCGCCCTTCCTAGGGCCGTACCATCTGTAGCAGCATTGGAGTTTGTGCCATAAATTATTAGGGGTTGCATTTTGGAGTTTCTTCATTGTGATGTGGGCGCCATTAATCCTAGGATCATTTGCACTCAGTTTCAAGTCATTTGGGGTTGGTTTGAGCATTTTATGAGCATTTTAGTGAGTTCTAGTGATGCTGGTTACTTCATTTTAGTTGCTGGTCTGTCATATCAGTCTTAGATAAATGCAGATTTGTGAGGAGTTTGACTCTAGAGAGTTTGTTAAGCATTGAGGAAATCATATTTAGCTTTGCAGCATTGGAGGACTTCTAATAATGGGTTTTGGCAAGAATTCTATCATATTGTAAGCTGATTAGTAGTACTATCAGCAGTTCTCCTATCTCTTTTTCACTTACTTTATTGTACTTCCCGCTGAATAAGTGGAAGAGGCTGGCTTGCCGCCTATTTACTTTCAGTTAGTAGTTGTAGAGACCCTCTGACCATATGCTTGCCATCACTCGGCGCCATCCTTGGTTAGAGTTACTTCAGCTCATCTTGCATTAGATCCTCTGACCATATGCTCGTCTGTCCTACATGCATTTTTGGTTAGAGTTCCCTTCCAATTCTGCATCTGCATTAGATCCGCTGACCATATGCTCACACCTTGCCCACATCGGGATCCTAGTGTACATCCTTGGTTAGAGTTGCTTTCGCATCGTTTTGGTTTTAGAGCTAACTTTAACGGGTGTGTGTTGATTGTAATTGTAATTGAAAAAAACAAAAAAATTAGTCCGGTTCATTACACATGGGCATAAAAAAACTTGGCCACTGAATCATCAGCTTGCTCACGTTTTTGCACATTCATTAACCTTATCACTGTAGTTTTTTCACTTGCCTTCCTCTTCCGTTTTTCACAACTCCCTCCAACAGATACATTGGAATGTTCATGCAAATCAATAGATGCCCGTCTCTTATTGTGAGTAGTACCAATGATTTTGTCCTCACCCACTCCAACCAATTTTGCCATTAAAACCTACTGCTCCAATGTTATATCTTCACAAACTCGAACCCCATGTCCACTCTCACCCAATAGATGGGTTCTAACCCTATTATAGCTCCCTTTGTAATCAGTTTTACAAATATGACAAAGCCAATGCCTGCTGCCCCCTGATGTTTTACCCACAGTTAAATTGGTGGCAAATTGAAGCAATGGTTTTTTGGGGTTGTAAGGGCCTTTTGCAAATTTTTGAAGATTAGGTTTAGGGCATGCAAAACGGTCTTGTGGACTTCCAATAGAAGATGAGTTTACATTTGCAGATTGAGAAGAAGGGTTTACTTCTAGTTCTTGAACTTCATTTTCTTCACTGCCCTCATCCATACTTTCATCACTACTCATTTTGCAAGGGTTTAAAGTCTGAAAGTTGAAAGCAAAAACATTTAAAACAAAAACTTCAAGATACAAATTTTAAAAACTAAAACTTAAAAAAAACAATACTTGTGCAAACTGCAAAGTTGAAGCTTGCTCTAGCCTCTAACAGTTGATAACAATGATAAGTGGCAGCTTGGGCAAAAAATTGCAAGAATGCAAACTTATTGCAGCTCCTTTCTTAGCTCCTCTGTCGTAAACTTATCGGCAGACTCCTACTCCTGCGTTGTGTTAGTTTTAGACTAGAAATGTAAATAATTAGAGATACAACATACTAAACAAAGAACACAGCAAATTACCTTGGGAAAACCCCCCTCCTCGAGGGAGAAAAAACCCAGCAAAATATATCTCTTATATATAGAAAGAATAAGAGCAGAAATCTGCTTACAAATCAGACCCTTCTCAAGGGCGAATTTGATACAATAAATAGATAAATCTCTTCTTGATACAAGCTGAATATAATTATCCTTGAAATATGATCTGCTGCTAAGTGTGAACTCCTTCTTGAGAAATGCGAATAAAATATGAGAATGAATTGATGATAGAATGAATGATCACCACCTTGTATATATACAAAACTAGGCGACTTTTCATCTAGGTCGGCCTCTTTGAAGAAAATAAAAATATAAAATATCATTTGTAACAAGGCTGACCTGCCTTGGTAATCATTTATTATTTTAAATTTGAGAGAAAAATATCTCCCGCTGCTATAAACATCAACACTCCCTAGCTAGGGAGGTATTTTTCCAGTAATCCTCGCCATGGAGTCTCTCGACATGACGTCGACAATGGCTACACCCAATTGTGGAAAACCACATCTCAGTCTCAGAGATGTACAAGAATCCATCACGGAGTCTCTCAACGTGATGTTGTCATGGAGTCTCTCAACATGACATCCACCATGGCTACTCCCATGTGTGGAAAGAAACATGTGCACAAGTGTCCATCACGGAGTCTCTCAACATGATGTCGTCATTGATTCTCTCAACATGACGTCCACCATGGCTACTCCCATGTGTGGAAAAACACAAGTACAAAGGGTTCACCACGGAGTCTCTCAACGTGATGTCGTCATGGAGTCTCTCAATATGACGTCCACCATGGCTACTCCCATGTGTGGAAAGAACCACATCGTCGTCTTAGAGATGTACGAGGGCTTTCACCTCATATTTCTCCGTCTCAGAGAAATATGCATTATAGCAAGGCTTACTGATGCTGAGTCTCCCTCTCGGCCAGGGCGACATTCTCCACTACTCCAAGCTTGTCCCAGAAATGTGCAAACTTCACTCTGGAAAGAGGCTTGGTGAGAATATCAACCGTTTGATCATCAGTGCAAATGTACTTGAGTTGAATTGCTTTCCTCAGCACCATATCTCTGATGTAATGATACTTGATCTCCACATGCTTTGTCCTATCATGAAACACTGGATTTATTGAGAGCTTCACACAACTTTGATTGTCACAATGAATCACAGTCAGCTCCAATGATTGCCCAAACAATCTTGCAAGGAGCTTTCGAAGCCATACGACTTCTCGAGTTACTACACATGCTGCAATATATTCAGCCTCTGTAGTGCTAAGTGCCACAGAAGTCTGCTTCCTGCTACACCAAGAAATCATGGTAGACCCCAAACTGAAGCAACATCTAGAGGTGCTCTTCCTATCAGTTACACTCCCGGCCCAATCAGAATCAGAATAGCCTTGTAACTTTAGATCTTCACAGGAAGTATATCTCAAGCCATATTCCGCTGTGCCACTCAAGTATCTCAAGATATGCTTTGCTACAACTAGATGTATTTGTCTTGGCTCACACATGAATTGGCTGAGAGCACTCACCGCATAACAAATGTCTGGTCTAATATTGACTAGATACATCAATGATCCAATCAATTGTCTATACATGGTGGGATCTACCAAATTTGAACCAGCTGCCGAGTCACTCAACTTCTTCAAATTTGTCTCCATAGGTGTAGACATAGACTTGCAATCCATCATCCCAAATCTCTTCAAGATGTCTATAGTGTATTTCCCTTGACTTAAAATAATCTCATTAGGTCTTTGCCACACTTCCAGTCCCAGGAAGTAATGCATAAGACCAAGATCCTTCATCTCAAACTCGGAGGCTAACTCTTTCTTGCATTTGACAATGAGATACTCTGCTCCAATGAGAAATAAATCATCAACATAAAGAACCAATATCAAAGCCTCACCATCAACTACCTTGAAGTAAAGGTTAGAATCTGCATCATTCTTGGAGAATCCCAAGCTCATAAAATATTGATCAATCCTTTCATACCATGCACGAGGTGCTAGCTTAAGGCCGTGTAATGCTTTCTTCAATCTGCATACATGAGACTCCTTCCCATGAATCACAAAACCTCTGGCTACTCAATGTACACTTCTTCAATCACACCATTAAGAAATGCAGTCATTACGTCCATTTGATGTAACTTCCAACATTTAGCGGATGCAATAGCAATAATTGTCTTGATAGACATGTATCGAGCAATAGGAGCAAATGTCTCCTCATAATCTATTCCCTCCTTCTAAAAGAATCCTCTTGCCAAAAATCTCGCCTTGTGCTTCTCAATGCTACCATCAGCTGCATGCTTGATTTTGTAGAGCCACTTAGAAGACACAACTGATTTCCCTTCAGGTCTCGGAACAACATCCCATACATCATTCTTGATGATAGACTAATATTCTTCTGTCATTGCATCTCTCCATACCTGTTGGTTGGATGCTTCTTCAAAACTGGAAGGCTTAGAATCAATGATGTGACTCATCAATACCACATAACCTAGAAACTTTTGCGGTCTCTTGCTTTCCCTAAAGGTGCCTCGAGGAGCTGCATACTTTTGTGCCTCTTGCATAGTTTGTCGAGCCCATAGAGGTCTCCTCTGACCTACAACAATGTTTCTCGGCCCATCAGTTGGTTCTATGGGATCAACTGGATCAATAGTCTCGGCTGGTTCATTAGACTCCCTTTGAATCTCAGGAGTATGATCAGGAGATATGTCCATATCCTGAGGAGTCTCCTGCTCTTCACTGTCTATCTCCATGTAAGACCCTTTAGATCTTTTGAAGGCTAATTCATCTTCGAAGGAGACATCCCTGCTGATCTAAATCTGTTTCTGCCCTGGAATGTAGACTCTGCAGGCCTTTGAAGACTCACTGTATTCCACGAATATTCCTTTCTTGCCTGAAGGTTCTAGCTTTGATCTTTTATCCTTAGGCACATGAATATAAATAGGACAACCAAAAATTCTTAAATGACTAACCTCAGGTTTCACACCTGTGAAGGCCTCTTTAGGAGTCCTGTTTCCCAATATTCGATGAGGGCTTCGGTCTAGAACATACGCGGCGGTTCTAGAAGCTTCTGCCCAAAAGAAAATCTGTAAATCTTAATCATGAATCATAGCCTTGGCTGTCTCAACTATGGTTCTGTTCTTTCTTTTGACAACTCCATTTTGCTGAGGGTTGTACAGAACACAAAACTCCCTCTTGATCCCTGCCTCAATGCAGAAATTACGGAAAACTCCAGAAGTGTATTCTCCTCCATTGTCTGATCTCAGAACTTTAATCCTTTTCCCAGACATGTTTTCAATTTGAGCCTTGAATTCTTTGAATCTATCTAGTACTTCTTCAGACTCCTTAGATTTCAAGAAGTAAATCCAAGTCTTTCGAGAATAATCATCAATGAAAATCACATAATACCAAAATCCACTCAAAGATGCCACAGACATTGGTCCACATAAATCAAAATGAACAAGATCTAAATTTCCCTTTGATCTATTGTCACTACTATGAAAGGGACTCTTGATGTTCTTACCAAGTGCACATCCTCTGCAAATGCCATCGTGCTCCAGATTGAGCTTTGGTAGCCTAGTAACCACCTTCTCCATGGATGGAAGAGCTCTGAAGTGTAAGTGAGCAAGTCTCCTGTGCCATAGCTCACTCAAACTAATAAGAGTCGTGCAATAATGCCTGAACTGGACGAATAGAAAGTCTGTATAGGCTCTTTTCACGAACACTAATCACACAAGCTGATTTGATACTAGAGTTCTTAGGCCAAACAAGAACTTTCCCTTCAGAAAAAGCAACCTGGTACCCTTTGTCCTCCAATGCTGAAATGGAGACAAGATTTCTTTTGATTCCTGGTACAAACAAAACATCACTCAAATGAATAGGGATGCCAGAATCTAGATGAAGAGAGGTGGTCCCAGCTCCTTTTACGGAATAACAAGCATCATCTCCTATTATCACTTGCAAGTTGGTTTCTCTTTCTACCAAGTCCGAAAGATGCTCTTGATATCCTGTAATGTGTCGTGAAGCACCACTATCAATCAACCAAGTGTCACTGTCAGTTGGAACATTGCTTGAAAGGGCGGAGATGAATAGAAATCCCCCTGAGTCGTCTCTAGATTCCTTTCGAGGTGACACATCATCAACATCTGCAGTAGAAGCATGTTGCTTTGGTTTTGATATGCAATCTCAAGCATAGTGACCGTACTTGTCACACCTGAAACATTGAATGTGAGAGAGATTTTTTTTTCTTTGGTTCTGGAACAACATCTGATTTTTTGTCTCTATTCCTCTTGAAGTTGCCTTTTCTCCCTTCTCTTCCTTTCCTTTTGGAAGTTTGAGCAGCAAGGACATGATTTTCTTCATTATGAGAGCTTCGCCCATTTCCTCTTGTTGTCAATTTGGATTCCTCTTGAATGCAATCAGCTCGAAGATGATCGAACTTGGGCAACTTAGATCTCCCACTAATGCTTTGAATGAAGGGCTCCCAAGATTGAGGAAGACCATTAAGTGCCAACATAACCAGGTCTCTATCTTCAACTATATCTCCAATGGCGCATAGCTAATCTCTCAACTCAACAATCTTCATGAAGAAGGAGATGACTGAATCTTCTTTAGCCATTTTTATATGATGGTGTTGTTGTCTCAAGACAAGGGCTCTGCTGGTATTGTTGATCTCATACAATCCTTGTAGAGCCTCAAACATATCTTTGGCTGTCTTCATCTTGGAGATAATCGGCACTAGATGATCCTTCACGGAGTCTATCAAGATCTTCCTAGCCTTCGTGCCATTCTTCTTCCATTGAATTTTCTCAGCATCATCGGATGACTTGGGCACATCATTTTCCACAAAATCTAGAAGATCATTTTCTTCTAAGGCAATAAGAACTCTGAACATTTCCAAGAGGTGAAATTTGATGCACCATCAAGCCTATCTTCAACCTTGACTCCGTTCACCATCTTCGATACTTAGATAGACTGCCCTAGATAAGGAGATGACTTGGCTGCTTAAACAAATCTGATCCGATCTTGCTTAAACCTGCTCTGATACCATGTTAGTTTTAGACCAGAAATGTAAATAGCAGAGATACAACATAATGAACAAAGAACACAACAAATTACCCTGGGAAAACCCTCCTCGAGGGAGAAAAAACCCAACAAAATATATCTCTTATATATAGAAAGAATAAGAGCAGAAATTTGCTTACAAATCAGACCCTTCTCAAGGGTGAATTTGATACAATAAATAGATAAATCTCTCCTTGATACAAGCTGAATATAATTATCCTTGAAATCTGATCTGTTGCTAAAGATGGCGATCTGCTGCTAAGTGCGAACTCCTTCTTGAGAAATGCAAATAAAAGATGAGAATGAATTGATGATAGAATGAATGATCACCACCTTGTATATATACAAAACTAGGCGACTTTTCATCTAGGTCGGCCTCTTTGAAGAAAATAAAAATATAAAATATCATTTGTAACAAGGCCGACCTGCCTTGGTAATCATTTATTATTTTAAATTTGAGAGAAAAATATCTCCTGCCGCTATAAACATCAACACGTTGAAGTTTTGATTTTAATATTTTTAACTTTCACTGTTTTCAACTTATGAGGGGCGTGGGAGGGCTTGTGGGACCCCCACGCACATCCCCAAGCAAATGAAACTTTATAAAAATTAAAGTTTTTTTAATTTAAAACGTTGTTTAAAGTGTTACGCTACAGGGGATGCCTGGGCGTTTCTAGGACGGTTGAGGGACTCCTAGCAGTCCCCTTTAATTTCCTGCCGTTTCCATTTTTCGGGATGCGTTTCCCGACGTTTCCTGAAAATCGTAAATCGGAGGGGACGTCTGGGGGACGTCCCTTGAAGTCCCCCCATCCCTGAAACACCATAGGGGACGGGGACGTAGGGTTTAGGGGGGCGCATCCCCATGTAACACAGTTTTTTTTAACAACTTTTTATGTGTAACAAGGGGTTATAATGCCAATTTTTTCTAAAATAATATAGTTGTGTTGTTAATTTGTAATGATTTTTAATTTTAGGTTCATATAGAATGACAGTAGTTCTAATTCAGTTGGCCTAGATGCAAAGAGTCAATTGAAATATGATGCATCATCACCTTTTTAACAAATTCCTAGTGGTGGGGGTTATGTTTGGCGTTGTAGCCAATGTGGAATTCAATATAAGAGCTCGTACTTTCGAGTGAAAGCCCATTTATAAGGAATAAGTGTTTGCCCCGGGTCAAATAAAAAAGGGTTGCCAAAACACCAAATATTGGCTTATATTAAAGAACAAGAGGAGGTTGACATGGCATGTAATAAATCAAAGGCTATGGCACATCCTCTTGCCAAGAGAAGCTTGCAAAGACCTAGTGGCTTATCACAACTGACTGGCCCACATCCTTTCATGCAAATGCCACCATATTTTGAAGGAGATAATGTTTCGGTTACACGAAAAAGAGGCCCATTGGAGAATGGCTTCACAAATGAAGCAAGGGAGATTGCAGATCAGAGCATTGCTCATTGCATTTATGGCAATGGGCTTCCTTTCAACCTTGTTAGATCACCTTATTGGCGGGAAATGGTGATGGCCATTTCCAACACAACTTCTGATTATGTTAGTCCTGGGTATGAAAAGGTGCAAACCACCTTATTGGTGAAGGAGAAAGCTTTAGTAGAGGCATCATTGAGAGTAATTAAGATACATGGCTTGAAACAGGTGTGTCCATCATTTTTGATGGATGCAAAAATTGCAAAAATAGACCATTGATCAATGTTATAGCAATTTCCCCAAAATAGGCGATGTTTTTGAAGGAAGTCAATTGTGAGGGGCAAATAAAAAATGCAAGTTTTATTGCCAATATCCTCATAGAATCCATTGAAATGGTGGGGTCTGAAAATGTTGTCCAAGTCATAACGAACAATGCTAAAAATTGTAGGGCAGCTGGGTCTATAGTGGAGGGTACATATAGTCACAGTTTTTGGACACCATGTGATTTGATATTGCAAAAGATTGGAACACAAATTGAGTGGGTCAAAAAAATCTACGTGGAGGGCGAGGAGATTCAAATGTTTGTGACTAATCATCATATGTCACAAGGCATTTATCAGGACCTCTAAGTTGGAGTTGTTGAAGGTAATTTAAATTTGATTTTTAATTTTTTAATTTTAATTTTAATTTTTCATTGTTGTTTTGTGACATGTATTTTTTATACCATGTTAGTTTGCGGAAACTTGTTTTGCATCTCACACAATTGTCTTAAGATGACTTGTGAAGGTGTGAGAGGCCTTGAGTTCTATGGTCATCAACAACTTGCGGAGTGTATGGAGGCCATCAAGCGTAGAAAGAACCCAAAAAGTAAAAGCATTGATCGTAGATGATGAGTGGTGGGCTCGTGTGGAATATGTTTTGAATTTCACTGAGCCCATCACGAGCATTATTAGGTATGCTGATACTGATCGCCCATGTTTGGGTGAAATTTATGATGGCATGGATTCCATGGTGGAGAAAATAAGATCAATAATAGATGCCAAGGAACATGACCCATCGGAAACATTTTTCAAAACTGTGCAAACAATTATTGTTGACCATTGGAACAAGATGACCACCCCTTTACATCTCTTAGCATTTGCTTTGTCACCAAAGTATTATAGCAAAGAGGTACTTTCATTGTTGAGGAGGGTGCCACCATATAGGGATGGGGAGGTTGCTGCTGGCTATAAGGCTGCATTTAGGAAGATATTTTCAGATGAAGATATCCAAAGTGTTGCCTTGAGCGAGTTTGGCCAATTCATATCTTCAAAACATCATGATGTTTCCGCTCTTCTAGACAAATATAGGAAAAATGCTGATGAGTGGTGGTATCTACATGGTCAAGGCTCCAATTACTTGCAGCCTCTTGCAATTGAAATACTCTCCCAAGTATGTATCTTTTTATTTATTTATTTTTTCATTTTTCATTTGATGTTGTTATGCTATATTATATCGGCAAGTAAAATTAAATACTAAATGTTGTATGCAAACTCAACAGGTTGCAAGTTCTTCAACTGAGCGGAATTGGAGTACATACTCCTTCATCCACTTGGTCAAGCGCAACCATTTGGGTGCAAAAAAAAGCAGAGGATTTGGTCTATATTCACTCCAACCTTCTCTTGTCACATAAAGAAACTTCAATACAATGAGGGTGTGATAAGGAATTGGGGTCTAGCCCTTGAGTGTGCTGATTTAGATGCTACAGTTGCACAACTTGCCTTAGCTTCTATAGATAAGTCAACTGCTGCACTTGACACACCTAGTGGGAGTGGCAATCCAATTGATTATGGTTCAAATGAAATTGAACCAAGTGTTGACCAAGACCTTGACGCTTTTGATGAAGACGAATTCGAAGACTACTAAATTAAATATATATTGTAATTTGAATTTTCTTTGTGTAATGACATTTTGAGACTTGAGTATTTACATTTTTGCAAATTATGAATATGATTATATGAGGTATTTAAACATTCTATTAATTGGCAATTATGTTTGTCTTATGATCATTGTTCTTATAATTAAATTTATAATTTTGAACATGTTTATATATATATATATATTCCCATACCCGTACCCAAGGAATTTGTTTGGCCGTACCTGTACCGGTAACTTAGTTTTTAGGTAGTTCTTCTTGGTTGACTGCATAGGGAGTTGAGTGCAGTAGGAGTGTGCAACTGTGAGCAAGTTGCAAAGCAATTGCAAGTGTTAAGATACTGTTGTAATAGTGATTCCTGTCCTTAAGCCCTCAGAAAGGCACTAAGATTGTAATTTGGAGAAGAGATGGTGGCAACAAGTCCTTACTCTTTTGAAGTTTTGCTCACATCTGGTTTTCTTAGGGTAAACAATTTTTGTTTTTTCCTTTTTTTTCATTGCTTCCTCATGAACACAACTATCTACTTTAGTTTGCTGCACTTCAACAACTCATTTCTAGAATACAATTGACTGACTTCCACACACATCTAAGAGAGGATAGCAAAATTTCAACTAAGTTGCTAATTGGAAATATTAAGATTTGTGCTGTTGAATAAGTCATGGAATATCTGGATTATTTATGGATCATCCTATTAAATATTTAATTCTGTGTTTTATTCTGGTTCCAAGATGTATTAACTTGAATGATTTTTGCAAACATAGAGACAACTAAATGGCTATTTAGAACCTGATCTAAATATGAGCAGATTTAGCTATAAATTTTTGGTCATCGATTGAAGCTAGTAATATTCGTCTGCAGTAGTAAAACAACATTTAATAACATATAAGTTATAACTTATGATATATATTGTTGTCGCCTTGGGTTATTGATTATTCCATAAATTGGTGCTTTAATTGACTGGAAAGTTATTCAGAATGCCATGTGTTTAAAGGAGCCAATAAAGCTTTCATAATTCATCTCTGTGGATGCCATTTCAGAAGTCGAAAATTGGCATTAGATAGAAGCACAGAGCCCAGTCTTATGGCTGTTGAGCTATTGTTTGATGTATTTTGTATCATTGTTTATGAATAATGGTTAAGCAATCTCCCTTCCTCCTTCCTCTCACCTTCTCTTCCACCTCTCCACCCTTTTGCATCCCTTATCCCCTAACCAATCTTTTCCACCCCACAAGTGAATATAACCTAAGGGGTTCTTATGTGACCATTTGAGGGCACACTTTTGACAATCAAATTTACTATACTGTTATCTTGTTCAATGATGCAAATTTGGTCATTAATGTCATGTCCTTGGTTGCCTATATTCAAATACTCTTATTGCAGTTCAGGCAATTATTTTTTATATTTATTTCATTAATTTTCATTGAATGATCCTGCATGCGTTAATGGTAACTTTACATTCTGGGATAGCATACCAATTCTGTGGTTATTCCTGTGCCACAGCTTGACAATAGAGGCAGTGCACGGCGTGGACTAAAGTTTGAAGGTGCACTGAAGTACAATATGGGGCACATTGATGTTGAAGATCAAGAAACAGGTGTGGATTGGTTAATTCAGCAAGGCTTGGCAAAATCTGGTAGAATAGGCCTTTTTGGCTGGAGTTATGGGGGTTACATGGCAGCTATGACCTTGGCACGCTGCCCTGATATGTTCCAGTGTGCTGTTGCTGGTGCACCTGTAACAGCATGGGATGGATATGACACTTTCTATACAGAGAAATACATGGGCTTGCCAACAAGTAACCCTGCAGGCTATGAATACAGTTCTGTGATGCATCATGTATCTAAAATTAAAGGCAAGTTGCTTCTTGTTCATGGCATGATTGATGAAAATGTGCACTTCAGACACACAGCTAGGCTGGTGAATGCCTTTATAGCATCAGGAAAGGAATATGAGCTATTGATTTTCCCAGATGAGAGACACATGCCACGACGTCTAAGGGACCGTATTTATATGGAAGAACGAATATGCAACTTTATTGACAGGAACTTATAAGTGCTGAGTTGAATCTTCAAATATCGAACAATTTGATGGCCAATTTAATAATGATAACATCATTTATATGCTTCCAGTAAATATAATTGCAAATGTGTAGTTTTCTCATATTTGTTCTATGCCATTGAAGATGAATCAGCTTGAAGGCAAGTCACTTGGTTCTGGAGAACTTGGTAGACTGCTTCTTCGCAGGCTTTTACTTGTGATTTGGTGTGAATGCATCTTGCTTGGAGCGATTGATTCATTTTCATGGGTTAGTTTGTGTGAGTTTTTTGTGTTTTAAAAAAAAAACATTAAGGAGCCTTTGTCAACAGCAGTTGATATTTTAAATTCATTCTTGAACTGGTTGGCATTCTTCATGATTTGGTACATCTAGTGTAGCTTTGTACTACAATATCTCACTAGCTTTTATAAGTACTCAGATGTATGTCCAGATGGAAAGCATGTTCTAGTGAGACTACTGCTACACTTTTCACTTGTCAAAGAGTCCTCAAAAGTGTTCAGAGTAGGGTTTTCATTTTGCTCTCACAAGCTTCGTCATGTTGAAATTGGCAATGAGACCCAGTCAGTGCCTTTGCAATGAATGTAAAAAAATTCTTATTAATTGTATATTTATGGTGAGATTTTACTTATTATTTTCTTGGTGGCTTTCTGATTCCTATTTTGAAATTTTACATAATTGTATAAGTACAATCACTGGCTCAACTCTTTCAAGTGTGTAACATGAACTTGATCTGTACTTGAAGTTGAAATCACAGAGAAAAATTATAGAAATCGGTATACTCTATTTCCTCCTTTTATTTGATGACTAGATAATCATTTGTAAAACCTGCTGTCATATTTATAGGATTGCTAGCATTGAATGGTAAAAGCTCAATCAAATCACCTGTGCAAGACCTGAGAGAAGGCATGCCCTATTTGTTCAAGCATTGGCAATGTTTTTGTCTCAAGTTGTATTCCATTATATTAAAATTGTGGATCTTCTATAAACCTTACCTCTGGTACTGCTCAATAGGTGGAAGGTTTTAGGGCTTGGTTTTGGATCAATAGTCACACATTATATGGATTCTTGTTTCAATGCTCTAGATTTACTGGAGTTAAGAGGATAGTTTTCTGTGCTGCACTGTTAGAAGAGCTTGTTATCCATACATTTTTTATCAACCATATTTTACATGGTGACATTTTTCTATAGATTTCATTGTTGGCAGATTGCCATTTGAGCAGATTGATATGGCTATTTCATGTCAACTGTTTTCAATAAGATAAGCTAGCCAGGGTTGCAGCTTTAGATGATTTTCCAAGTAGTTTATTTTTTTCAAATCCTTGGTTGTGAACATAGGTTGTCCACCTACATCTTTCTGTCTTCGTCCTGTCTCAGAAAAGGATACAAGTAGAGGGATGCCATATTACTCTTATATATTGAGTAGAAGGCCAGAAAATAATGGCTATGTAGTAATGTACCCTAGCAAGGTGATATCACCATTTCATTACCTGTACGTGGGTGTTAGTGAATTAACAACACCAGGATGCTGACACTCAATCAACTACATTGACCTCAAGACACCTGTTGTGACATCAGGAATGCAAAATTATGTCTATATGTGGCATAAAATGGCCAGTTTTGGACAACTATAGGAAGATAAAACAGTTTCTAGACCTACTTTCCTCAGTTATATCAATATCTACATGAGAGGTTGAAGATGCTTTTTGTAAGTACATGCCATTTTGTATTTACCAGATGCAATTTTTTGTCGAAGAAAAAATATTAATACAATGGGATCCGTACAGGGTGCACATTATTGTTCTAGATATCTACACACCCAGTTGGATTTCATGATTATTTTAATCTTATCATTTGCCATAGAAAGTTTTGGTGATTTCTTATAACTGAAGCAAAGCTAATTAAAAGGAACAGCCTAAAATAAGTCACCGAATGTTTTGAAAAAGTTAAATCTGGAAGTTATTTACAACATCCAATGTGGACCTTGTTGTTGAGCATTTTGGATAAATTTTGATAGCAAGACTACCTATACAATATTTGACAAGCAGTTTGCTTGATTGAGAAACTAGGGGCCACTCTAAATTTTGTTTCTACCATCCTCATTGTTTAAAACATGTTAAAAACGTCTCTAGTGCCAAGCTTAACTTAAATATTACCAAACGTTTCAGTGCCCAACATTTTTTTTATAGATTTTTAACTGACCGTCACACACCTACAAATTGATATATATGTGACTGATTTTTTAATTGAAACATATACTCTTCAACGACCCCAGTGCCAGCATTAATCTTTGAAGTACTCTCAACATCTAGGTGACAATAATTAACCAAATGTTTTGTAGTCAGAAAAAGTTTACTTCCATTACCAGAAACTGGAAGACACACTTTTAATGGTAAAATCACAGATAAGTGACCAGGGTTGCTTGCTGTATGGAATTGGTATTTGCCTTATGCTCATTAGGCATCAATATCCACTGAAGGATAGGTAGTCATTGCACCACTACCAAGCTACAACATGTGAAGGAGCCTCATTCTCTAAAGAAATTGTGCCAAGCCATGCAATAGAAGCATCTAGTTGGAATACTTAGGGGCTACATCTCAATTTCTTATCACCCCCTGTGTACTTGAATTGCTTAAGTAATAGGGGTTGCAGATTGGAATGCATATAGACAAACTTTTCTTCCCTTTTTTGCAATCAACTAGTTGTGTTTAGCTAAGTGAATAAAGAAGTATACGCTTTTGTTTTGTTAAGCTAAAGAAGATTTTGCAACTTGTTGAAATTGTCAATACAACATTTGCAATTATAAACTTAAAATATAATATATAGTTGGCAAAGAAAAGTAGGAAAGTTATTTTTAATTCAAGATGCGTACATCTAATAGACCCTTGATTGCAAGAGGTTGTAGGTAGACAATGCCTTTGACATAGAGTTATTTGTTGTGGATCTCAAGTAGGATTGGAGCAATAAAATTACAAATTAAACAATTATAATGCAAAAATTAATGACATAACAAATAACGAAATTATACAGGCATTGAGCAAAATTTTTAATGTGGTTCACCCTCTGGACCATATCCACAAAACAACAGTCCAGTTTTATTAAAACTTCCAACAAATAATAATTTATAATAACTAACAATAATCCACTGCTTCCAGCTCTTTTCAAAACTCTAACCATGCACGCTGTAATCTGCACAACACTCCCACACACTTTATTGTGTGTCCGTTTCAAAACACTACTATTCAAAATCCACATCCGTGAGTTAACTTGCTACGTGAACATTCAAACTGTGCAATCCTTCATTTCCTTTGCGTGACTGTTCGTGATGTACACATACAAACCAATATGTAGCAAGAAAACTAATTACTTCGGGCAGTTTCCAAAACTATTTTTCAACAGAATTACAAAAGTTATTTGCAGCAAATTTCCTTTATTAAAATTGACTAATTTTTGTTTTGAGGGCGTTGCCCCTAGACCCCCACCATGGGCTTCGCCCTCGGGCCCTCGTCAGGGGGATAGGCCCCTCGGACCTCACAAGAAGGTCTCCGCCCCCCCTACACTCCCCATTAATCATTTTGGGGGGAAATTGTGCTGAAAAAAGTGACAAAAAACTTAACTTGGAGCATGATCAAGCTACACATACCAACATTATCACCATGTGTGAGTTCTTGCTTGTACTTATCTCAAAGGGTGCTAAGAGTGACTTTTTTGAAGTTAGAAAACTAAAAACTCAGCCACAACAATGTCCTCCAAATTTGGATGTGCGAAGAGTAGTGATTATAGCCTTGAACCTCATACTAACTTTAGCATCTCTATATGGTGCCACCTTCTAGAGAAATGAAAGAATATTTGTGCTATCATATTTGGAGGAAAAAACAAATGTTAGGAGATGGCAGAGAGTAGTCTTCTTGTTTTGGTGATTGTTACCAATTTTCACTACAACTCAATTGGTAGAACTGATTAATCTGTTTTATCTTAAAGTGGAAGTTCAGTTATTTTCTGCGTGTGCATTAAGTACTGTTTGCACTATATTTGTCAAGTGTCAGTTATGCATTGTTTCAGTAAACTGAGTTTCAGGAATGAAGTACAAAACATAATATACAAATGATTAAGCATTCAATTGCTTTCATTGTATTTCACAACATTGTTATATTACAATATTTCATTTGTTTGCAAGAATACAAATGATTGTACATTGTTGCATTTTGATGCATTTCTTTTTATAATAGAAAGGAAAAGAGAAATTAAAGAATCCACACAAGCCGTGGATGTAATTGTCACAACGCATCATAAGGAGCATGCTACACTATTGAAGATGCAAGAAAAGAAGTCACATAAGCATGAACATAATCATCATTGCCTGTTGTTGTTGGCCGATGCAGGAATGGTGCGCCATCCTTCGTCCTCGGGCTCCGATCGACCTGTAAGAGAAGAAAAGGGGTTGTTAGAGCTCCGATTATGAACATCCCTATATGAACCACCAACAATAATGTAAAATGCTGCTGATAATACATTGAAACAGTTGAGAGAACGGGAGATGGACATGAGCAAAGAAGGGAACACCATAATAATATACTGTTTTAATCTAACACTGTTTGTTTCCATGTGCAGGTATAGGAAAATTCATGTAGCTGATCATCTTATGAAGACGTAAAAGCATGTGGAGTAAAACGGGCTCACACAAGGGTAGAGCTCGACATGCTGCCCCTTAAACTTACAAGCGGGCTAAGTAAGAAAATACAATTATCATGCTCGTTTGAGCCATTCATGAAGGAGTAAAACTTAATTTCAGTCATCAAAGCAATCAAGTTTATTGTTCACTCATAACAATCAAGTCTGAGCAGCGAAGTGAAAGCTATAGGTGGACAATGAACTTAATGGATTCAATTCAATTGAAATGCATCAATTTCATACTGAAAAGTTTTAAATATTGCCATATTAATTGCATTTTGCTGCCATGGGTTTGTTCATGTTTATTCATGTTGTTTCATAATATTCTGTTTTGGTACAACAAGTTTTCATGTTCATATTAGTGATAGTGAACAAGCATACATAATGCCTTATTAGCAAAGCTTCTAATAAATGATAAAAGCACATAGAGAAGCTTCATTTTATGAAGTGTTTGAGCTGAGAATGCACTCTTTTCTGAGGTATTTAAAATATGGAATGAGTGATGAAAAGCAATCTACAGGAGTTACAAATAAAGGAAAGAGGTGTTGTTTCTTTACTCCAGTGGAAGAACAATGAAAAGTAAGTACATGGCAAGGTTGTGCCACAAATTTAAAGCAATTCTGGGTATGATCAAGGAGCTGCATTTATAGGATAACATAATGGCAAACGACATCAAAGAAACTTACAAAGATGATTCATGTTGCTATAGGAAGTATAAAGTAAAAGAAAAGATGTTTGCTGCAAATAGAGGAATGGAAAAAAGTTCTGAAATAATTAATAACCTGAAAGTAAACGAGTTATAGTGTTATGGTTCAATACAAAATGTAGTTTTTCTTTCAGAGCACATAATGGTCACATGTTTTCAACTTTAAATGCAAAATACCCATATGAGGATTTTGACTCAAAATGTAGTTTTCTTCATGTTACCATTTACCCATGTAAGGGTTTTGACAGAAAATCAGAATGAAAATGAAATACCATGGTGGGTCGAGCTCGAGTTTTGGAGAGGTGAAAGATAAATATTATTCTTCTATAATATAGAGTACCCACATGGGGTTTGTGATCAGATATGAGGAATAACAAAATATACAGTTATGAGCTTTGGAGCTCTTCAAAATAATGAGAAACAATGAGTAAGCCCACGGCCTGGAGAGAGCTCTTGGCTCATGAATATTCATCATTTCATAGAAAAATAGAAAACCCATTTTAAGTTTGCTATCCGAATCTCAAAATCAGGGAAAAACAAGTGTATGAGGTGCGAGTTTCTTGATAGGAATCCATGATCAAGCATACATGGCGCGACCTGCACAATGGGTTTGTTTTTGTTTACAGATGAGCAATCATTCTTTTACAAAGATAAGCTTTTGAAAGATTTTGTTTTGACAGAAAAAAACAATGGAGGAAAGAGAACTCACCATTATAGGCCTGTAGAAGAACAACATGCCGCGACCAAGCTCTCACAGAGCTTCCAAAGCAAAGCTCGAGCTCACTCAATGGCGGCCAGGAAGAGCATGAGAATGGAAGCACAAAAAATGAAGATAAAAATCAGAAAATCACATGTATAGGCTGCGGCCTTATGGCCGAGATTCATTCTTAGAATGGAACAAAGAAGCCATAAAATGGCTTAGTATTAACTTACCTTCGTTGCCATGAGAGATTCAAGCCACAAAAATTCCAGAATGCCAAAGACCTTCATTACTTCCTCAAACCCTAACTTTCCTCATGGCGGTGGCATAGATAGAGCTTCTTCAAGTTTTTGCAAATGAATGCAAAATGTTAGGGATTTCATTGTTTTGTTCTTAGGGTTTCTATTAACCCTATTTCGACTTAGGAAATATTACCCAAGCTTTTAGAAATATCAAATTTCTAAGTCAAATATACTTTAGGTGGCTGAATTTCCATGCCTAGGTCGAGCTTGAGATAACTTAAGCTTTCATAAGTCTTAAGTCTTTTAAATATTTTAGGGTTTGATTTATTTCTCAAAGCCCAAATAAACTTAAGGCATTTCTTTTTTTAATGTCAATATTTATGCCTTGAGAATAAACATTTATGTCTTAGGTTTTATTTTGAATTGATTGATAGGTGATTGCCTTATTTTTTATGATTTTTTAAGAAATCAAAGTTGTAATGGAGTGATAAGGTTGATGTGTTTTGCAAAGATTCTTTTAAAATCTTTATTGCAAAATAAATCAAATTGGAGAAAAGAATAAAACTGCATGTTTTTGTAAAGCAAAAGATAAAACAATATTTTATAAATTGTTTTATTATTCTTGCTATTTTTAGCAGTTTGTGAAGGCAAAAGAGAGTTGACTTTTCTTGGGCGGATTTGAGTTGCATGGAGAGGAGATGAGGTGTTTTTTCGCTTTTAAAGCAAAGCAGACCTATTTTTAGGTGCTTTTCAGCATGGACATGCAAAGAGTGAGAGTTTTCCATTTCAGTTACTCATTTTGGGGCAGTTTTAGATGCTTTTTTCAGAGCTTTCTTCCTGAGCTCGGATTAGGGTTTTGGAGCTTTTATATTTGGAAGAAAAACTTAGAGTTTTTCTTAGTTTGGATTCATTGTTTCTTCCTCTCATGCTGAAACAAAGAGTTTTGTAAGCAAAAAATTGTACTCAGACTTTTGATACTCCTTCAGTTGAATAAAGTAACATTCCTATTTCTCAATTTTTGTGTCATTTGCAGTTATAGTTTGATGTTATATTGTGATTTCTGTTTACAAAATCCTTGTTATGTCCTAAAATTGCAGTTCTTGATGCAAAAAGTTCATAAAATACAGGTTGCATGTTGTGTTTAAGCTTGAATCTTCATGCAAATCAATTATGTGTTGAGTGTTCATGAGGGATTGTGAAGTACTATTATTTTCTGAGAGCTGTTTGTGGGTAGAAACCAAAGTCATCATTAAGTCATCATTCAGTTCTGAAAATCACTTTAAGTCATAGTTTTCATTTTAGTCATCTTTCTAACTCTTTCCCTCAGAAGATCATTTAGAATAGAATATATCATTTGGAGAACCAACTCACTCTGGAGATTCCTTCTTCGATCAGACCACCCACATCTGAAGAAGGTTTCCATGTGTCAATAGATAGTTAAATTCTGCAAATTTAGCATAGGGTGCATATCTGATTGATAACAATGATCAACAATGGTTTTTTGCACCTTTTAAAAGAACACTTTTGTGGGGTTACTCTTATTAGTTGCTATTATGACCTTTATTATTCTCTCATGGTGTCCATGTAGTCATATGTTTTTCCCAAAAATGGTTGATTTGCATAAGCAAACTTGATTATTGTTGTGATGGGCTCTATGAAACTAAAAAAAAAATCCACATGTGCTCTCATGAGCCCATTAATCATCATCTAAGATCAATGCTTTGATCTTTTGGGTCCTTGATGAATTTCATTGCGTCCATACACTTGAAAGGTTGTTGATGACCATTGTGTTCAAGGCCTTTTTCATCTTGACAAGTTCTCTCAAGATGATCGTGTGTTGATATAATTAAAGGTTTGTAGCAAACTTAAAAGCTTAGAAGAAATAAAAAATTTATTTTGATTTATTGAAATTTCATAAACATACCTTCAACAACTCCAACTTCAAGACTTGCAAATCGTTTGTGACATATGATGATTTGTCACAAATATTTGAATCTCCTTAGACGAGACATATATTTCATTTATCCATTCAATTTGTGTGCCCATCTTCTACATCACCAAGTTTAGTTAGTGGAGCAACACACATCGAATAAAAAATACATGCTTATATGTTGCCTTGATCAATAAATTTGTTGCCCTACATTTTTTGTATTGTCCATTATAACTTGGACAATGTTTGCAACACCATCTTTATTGCCTTGCCTATATGAGGATTTTGACAATAAAGTTTGCATCCTTAACTTGCCCTTTACAATAATCTCCTTTCAAAAGCATTGTCTCTTTATGACACATGACATTAATTAAAGACCCCTTTTTTGCAATCTTTCCATCAAGAAATAATGGGTATTCTTGTTTCATCCCATGAATATTTGATTACTTGCAAATATATCTACACTTTTTTTTCTTTAGTCCATAAGGTGGTGTACACCTTTTGGTATCTAGGACTTGTATAACTTACATGTCTTTGACTGATTGTTGTCACCATTTCTCTCTAATATGGTGATCTCACTAGGTTGAAAGAAAAACCATTGGCATAAATATAACACATAATGTACTCATTTAATGTTTGTTGTCTCATTTTATAATGCTCTATCCAATGGGCCTTTTTTGTGAGCTACTATTGGAGAAATGGAAGATAGACTTGAAGGTGGTTTGCATGATCCTTTCTTGGCTAAAATATGGTTTTTTATTATGTTTTCTTTTGCACTTTTTCTGCTTCTTACTCTTTGATATATGGAAGGATTTACTATTTTAATAGTAATTATTTCTTCAACCTTAGACAATTTTTGATTCATTGGCCAACCATTACCCACAAGTGAGCTTTCCCTTGACCATATGAATGCTTATACTTGTTATTGCACTAACTACAACACCAAATATAACCCTCACCTCTTGGAATTTGTTCAATCACATGACATATTGTGAAAGAGATTATCTTTAGTTAAATTTAAAAATCCTTTTTGTTCTTGGGTCCTCTAAACAAGAATTAGTATCCATATTAAAATATACAAATTATGATATCTATATGTTCTAAAATAAATTAATATCAACAAAAATTGAAAAAAAAAATCTATGCAACACAAACATAAAAAGAAAAAAACATTTTATCCTATGAAACATTAAAAGTCGAATAATAACTTGGAAAACTCGATAAAAATTTGGAAGTTAGGAATTTAAAAAAAAAACTTACACAAAACTAGAAAAAACCTTACACAAAATGTTGAATGTCCTCGATGCAAGCCAAAATATACTTGTAGCACTTATCAAAGATGTCATTGCAATCTTCCAACACTAAAAACAATAGCAACCACAAGCAATGTTAAACATAAAGGTTCAAAAGTTTGGAGTGATAGATAAGTTGAAAATGTGTTTGTGTTTGTGTTTGTGTTTTGTCACTTTTGTGTGTTTATACAAAAAGTATTTTTTCAAGTGGAGAATAAATCATACATTATAGGTTTTCCATACCACTATTCGGATTCTATAGATACTAGACCCTAGACTTGGCTCGAAGCCTATTCAATCTGAGTACTGGGGCTACCTTGAAGAACTCAATAATATACATTTATAGATAAAATTAATACATTAAAAGAAATTCACTTCTAATTGGAAGCACACTTGAAAAATATAGTTATATATTTGTTTTCATTTGTTTATCATGGCTTTCGATGCCTCACAACTAGAATGTAGTATTCCTCACCAATTGACATGCTTACTTATAATCAAATTACATTTTAATAAAAAAATCTATAATATCTTGTAGTATTCCTCACCAATCCTCCAACACTAAAAACAATAGCAACCCCAAGCAATGTTAAACACAAAGGTTTAGAAGTTTGGAGTGATAGATAAGTTGGAAATGTGTTTGTGTTTGTGTTTGTGCTTTTATACAATTTTTTTTTTCAAGTGGAGAATAGATCATACATTATGGGCTTGTCATACCACTATTCGGATTCTATAGCTACTAGACCCTAGGCTTGGCCCTAAGCCTATTCAATCCAAGTACTAGGGTCTACCTTGAAGAACTCAATAATATACATTTATAGATAAATTAACACATTAAAAGAAATTAACTTCTAATTGGAAGCACACTTGAAAAATATAGTTATATATTTGTTTTCATTTGTTTATCATGGATTTTGATGCCTCACAACTAGAATGCAATATTCCTCACCAATTGGCATGCTTACTTATAATCAAATTTCATTTTAATAAAAAATCTATAATATCTTGATTATAAGAAAACCATAAGCAATTGAAGGTTACCTGGTAAGGAAGCTAGTGTGAAATAAAAAAAGTTGATTACACTTAAGCAACGAGTAAAAAGACACAATAACTCAACAAAAATATTATGAAAACATTACAGAATGATTGATTGTTCCTAAGAACTCAATAATATACATTTATAGATAAATTAACACATTAAAAGAAATTAACTTCTAATTGGAAGTACACTTGAAAAATATAGTTATATATTTGTTTTCATTTGTTTATCATGGCCTTTGATGCCTCACAACTAGAATGCAATATTCCTCACCAATTGGCATGCTTACTTATAATCAAATTACATTTTAGTAAAAAATCTATAATATCTTGATTATAAAAAAACCATAAGCAATTGAAGGTTACATGGTAAGGGAGCTAGTGTGAAATAAAAAAAGGTCGATTACACTTAAGCAATGAGTAAAAAGACACAATAACACAACAAAAATATTATGAAAACATTACAAAATGATTGATTGTTCCTAAGATCTCCTAAAGTTGCAATACTTATGAGTAGTTAAACATCAAAAATAACAAAGATAGGAGAGTGATAAGACAACATTAAGTGAAAATAGCTAAATAAGATAGGAGAGTGACAAGGAAAAATTAATTGAAAATCACCCATATTGCTACCATGGACTTGCTTGTAGTTTGATCATTTGCTTATTTCTTCATCATGAGTTTGATGTCTCCAAAGTGGGTATGAATAAGTATGGAAAATAAGATGGAAGAGTACTCATGTCACTAGAAGTACTAGCCATGCATACTTTCTTTGTAGCAACATTTTAAATTTCTTTTGGCAGTTGCCTTTTAGAGTGTTGAAATGCCAAGGTGGTCTCAATGCCTTTAGTTTTGTTGGTGATGGTATTATGCTTGTAGACACCTAAAAATGACTAACAAGTTTCATCTAAATCATCATCATATCCTCATCATCATTTATAATCAATTTATCTATCACTATTAATTAAATAATTTTAATTATTTAATTAAGCTAAAATATTATCCTCTTTAATCAAATAATTATTTAATTATTTCATCATTCTCCATCATCAATATTGATTAAATAATTTCTAATTATTTATTTAAATTACCATTCCCTCTTATCACACTAATTAAATAATTTTTAATTATTTAATTAATTTATCATTTTCCTCTAACCACTATAACTAAATAATTATTTAATTATTTAATTAATTCATGCATTCCTCTCATCCATCATAATTAAATAATTTTAACTATTTAAATAGCCGATATCTCCTCTAAAATTAAATAAATTATTAATTTGACTTTTCTATCTTTAAATTCTTCTAAAAATAAATAAAATCAAGATTTTATTTATTTCCTAAATATATCTTCATCTCATGCACTTGAATTAAATAATTCTATTTATATTCTTCTATCTCCTAATTTAGTGAGTTGACTAAAAAACAACCTTAGTTCACTCTCTCTCAGTTCATCATCCATGCAACCACTTAACTCCACATTTTAGCCCTTCATCGTGACACATGTCACTTGCGTGATCATCATGATCTCTCAACCAATCTCATGCATTGATCTCCCAAAGCATCCTACATCATTGATTAGGTATTTGTGAAAGCTATTAAACACCCATCATTTAGTCATTCAATCACGCCACAAATCTTGATCTTCTCCACAAATTTTGAGAAATCAAGCCATCTTTGCATCCATTTTTCTATCAAGGTTATGCTAATATAAGAGCAATCCACATATCATTTTTTTACAACATTATCATCACATACAATGGAGTAAGGTTAGACACATTGGTGGAGGTAAAATAGTTCAATTTGGTTTACTTTGTTGTTTGTGCACACACTCACATTGATGTAGTCATTTGTTATTGAATTGGGTTTTATTAATTATTCCTACTTTCAAATTCAATAAAATTTACAAACTCACTCCTACTTTTAGATTCAATAACATTTACAGGCTCACATTCTAGCACGCCCGATGGGACCCATGTCCCTAAAATTTAATAGTTGCTTTGAGTTTTTATGATTTTAAAGTTACAAATATGGATTGACACTTTTGACCCAAAGTGGTGCTTCTAATTTGTAGAGCAACACTTTCGATACACATTGTTGCACTTTTGATACAAAGTTCAACACTTTTGAGATCTTTCAACACATCTAAGATGTGAATTTACGCTCCTGATACATCCATTGATGCATTTGATACATAGATTGACACATCTAGTTTTGCATACTGTGATTGCAAGTACATGTGTAGAGAGGCGCATCAAAAATGCAGTGGCACATTTGATAATAGAATGACGCTTTTGATGACCACAATGATGCATCTAAGAGGTAATTTAATTCTTTTGACATGTATAACTACACATCTGATATCAAGTTTGACGCTTTTGAAATCTACTGTTGTGCTTTTGATCCTATCAGTTTGAGTTTATTCTCACCTAACATTTGCATGATTTTGGAAACTAATCAAGTGTAGATTGGGAGAAGTATTTGAATATGAGACTATTGACATAGTTTGGTGCAAGAAAAAGTGACAATTCTTTTAGCTTAGTTGCTCACTTAGTTTGGGATTTAAAAATGAACATGTATGTTGTGCTTGTGTAGGATTTAGGTGTGTATGCTCTCTTCTTGCGCTATGTGCGATCCTAGATATCAAAAACACCTTTTAGTTTAATTTATTTGCTTTATTATTCACCTAATGTTGTATTAGTTATGTATGCTCTCCCCTTGAGCTTCACACAAACCTGGGGATCAAAAGTGCTATTATCAATCTTCATTGTTATTAGGGGGCTTGCTTGGGGATTTCATCACCTCAAGGTTGACCTCAATCATGTGTTTTGGTAAGGTATATAAAAGAGGGAGAGAAAAAGTTGTACCTCAAGAGTGAGCTATCATCGTGTTTGGCCAAGCCTGGAGACCCTTGGTCTGTCGAGACTCATATAGGTGAAGAGGATAGGAGAGACCTTCCTAGCCCCAGGCATGTAGATGGGCCCTCAGTTCAAAGATACCACTATAAACCTTGTTTTTAGTAAGCCTAAGACCATCAACCATCAATCTAGTGTGGTGTAAGGTACAATATCATATCTGAAGTTACTCAACATGTACTGTCCTGAGTACAGATAGGATTTACTTGAACCAAAGGTGTAAAAACCTCCAAAGAAAGGGAAAATGTGAGCCCTTGAGCCACTGGAACCCTATCTATTCCCTCTTGAGAGAGAAACATGCATGCACAATCATACAATATTCTAGGTTGGGCCCACATTAGTGTGATAATCCTACTTGAATAAAAATAAGGTTGTTCATGTGCTTGGAGTGTTTTCTTATCAATACCAGTATAAACCATTCAACTTATTACATTGGAAATCATCAACCATTGTGTATGTTGTTTTTATCTCTTTCCAAAGAAAACAATTTGGCCAAAACTTGCAAAAATCACCATCTGTTACATAGAGTTGTGCTTTTGAGTTTAAATTATGAATTGAGTACCTTGTAACGCTTATGATTTTTGATATCGTGTTTGTACATCTCCTAGACATACTTACGCTTTTGATTCATATTGTCACACATCTAATATACAAAATTGCACTTATGAGACCTTCTGCTGTGCTTTTGATACACATGCACATCTGATGTATCCTTTAGCGCATCTTAGTTATCTTTTGGTGATTCTGATTCACATAATTATATGCATTTGACCAATACATTGATTCTTTTGATCTAAGTTTTGAGTTAGCTTGATTTGCTAACTTGAGCTATTTTATGATAGAGTTGCACTTTTGAGACATACTTTTGTGCTTCTAAGACATACTGTGGCACTTCTAAGATATACTATTCCATATTTGACAAAATATAGTGACAATTTGATCGATGCCTAAATTTCCAAGATTCTCCAAAAGTAAGATTTTAGGGCCTTTTGACCAAACATATTTGAGATATAAGACCTGTAGCACATTTGAGTTGAATTTACCTTCATCATCCACCATAAAATTGTAATTCATATCCATCCCATATCATCCTTTTTTGGACTTTAAAGTTATTATCCTAGGCTTGGACAAATAAATCCTTTTTATCATAACTAGTCATCCAAACATCTTGCAACCAAAATAGTCATAGTCTGAGCTATATCTTCCATCATTTATCACTAGCTTAGCCCTTTGCTTGAGAAGTTTCCTTTTCAAGTAAATAGTTGAGTTAACACCCATAATTTTTGGAAAAACTTAGGAGTCTTGGCTACTCTTGAGTTATTAAAACACACTCTCATCCTTTTCATGGAATCATTAGTCTACTTCAAGTGAAAAATAATCCAAATCTTAGCATTTATCACCACATGAAGATCATATTAACTCTGACCTATTAAGGTTTTATCCTACATCAATCAAAAACACCAAAAAAAGTCCAAAATCATTACATCCTTTGTCCAAATCTACAATCATATCTTTAGAAGAGTCCATTAGAAACACCACATCCATATGAAATCATCCAATTTTCATCTTACATCACCATCTCATAAGCTCTTCAATTTGTATGCCTACAATGAGGTATCAACATAAGAAAATCATCAGTACAATCAAAGCGAGTCAAAAATTACCACAACCATGGGTGATACACAACTTTAGTTTGACATGCCTCCTCGGTCATTTAACCCTAGCGAGTATCAAACACCATGAAGTTCCTCATCAAAGATTATTATAGAAGACATTACACATGAGTCTACTGAATTGACACAAGAAAAAATATTAGAGATGCAACAAGACCCAAATATAATAAAGGTAATTGATGGCCTTTTTGCTATGGACCCAAATAAATATTTTCTTACACTGGCACAAAAAGGTGCTAAACTACCTTTGGATTTTGACATTGCCACACTTAGGAAACAATCCCTTACAAACATCATATCATCATATGCCACATCTAATGCAAGCATGCCCATATATCAATCAATCAACATATTTATGCCTCAAGATTCCATCTCAATCATGTCAAGTCAACCATCAATACCTCCCATTGACACAAATTCCATACCATTTTCCAAATAATATGTCAATCCACTCTACCAAACTCCTTTCACATCCAATCACATGACAACATCTATTCCTAATCATCAAATTTCTTCATCCATACCTCATAACACCGAATCCTTTACATCCAACATCAACACAAACACTAATATCCCCTACACTTCACAACCCATCACATCCAACATTCATACAAATAACCCATTGTTTCACAACCTATCACATATAACATTGATACAAATATTCCATACACTTCACAAGCATCCAACATATCCACGAACACATACATCCCAGCTCATTACCACTAATATTCTATATTTAAAATTCCAAACAATTCACATATTCTTCATTTAACATCCCGAATCACTCTCCCACATCAAACATACTCATAAATACAAACATTTCGATTTTGTTTCAATTTCATTCTCAATCCATTCCATTTTCCATCCCCATAAATACACATATATCTCAAATCAATAATTTCTCATACAATTCATTTAATATCCTACAAAATAAAAATCCTCCATTTAATTCATCAACTATCCTACAACATCAAACATATATTCTCTCAAATCAACCGCCAATTGACACAAAAAATGACTTGGCATCACAAATACAAAGCTTGCATAAGAAAATAAATGACATGGAATTGGGACATACAAAGAAAAACTACACACTCGAGGGTATATGTCCTTATCCATTTGATCGAACAATAGCTATGGTTCTCTTCCCTCACAAATTTGAAATGCCAAATTTTAACAAGTATAAGGGAAGAGGTGATCCACAAAAGAATATATGAGAATTCTATAAAGCTTTCCTAGAGGTAGCTTATAATGACACATATTTGATGCACCTCTTTCTGTGAAGTTTAGGACAAGCAATAGAATGGTTCTCTCATTTACAACATGGTATCAAGACTTTCCATGAACTAGCCAAAAAATTCATCAGTCACTTCTCTTATAACATCAAACACGAGATATCTATGAATGAATTATGCAGCACCTAACAACAAAATGGAGAAACATTCACTTCTTTCCTACAACATTGGAGGAATATGGCTTGCAAATTCCCGTGGCCAATTATTTTAGAAAAAAAAACTCATGAGCATTTTTTCCTAGAATCTCAATCAAGAAATGGGTTCCCACCTAAAAGTGCAATGTGCTAACACATTTGACGAGATCATGGAGAAAGGATTCACTATTGAAAAGTCCCTTATTGCGAAAGGACTTGTGAAAATTTACAAAGAAAGTAAAGACCATGCCTCACACTCCAATGATGAACCTTACCTATGGGTCAAGAATAAGAGTGTTAGCAATGATGGTATAGTGGGAATTAAACCTACCTAGAATATACAACCACCACCTAACACATAACAAAGTAACCAAAATACAAATTTCCAAAGGAGATAACTAAGACAAAACAATAATACTAGATGAAATGACACTCCCCTTGAGGAGCTAATTGAAGTTATGTTGAAGAAACTGGTCGAAACCAATCTCGTTAAGCTTCCAAAGATAAGACAATATGATGAACCACAATTCAAACCATCATGGTACAATGAAAACAGATATTGTGAGTATCATAGAATAAAAGGTCACAAGACACCTAATTGCATGACATTGAAAAATATCATTTAAGATCTTATTGATCGATGGAATGTAAACATTGAGGACTATCCTAGAAATTCTACCAATAACTATCTTGGTATCTACAAGGATCCAATCCCTAACCGTGGAAAGAAAAATGAGTTCGGTAAATAGTTATGATAATGTCAACTATTCAAATGATTTCGTAGTAGGATATATTAAAGAAGTCGATAATCACATTGTCACTATCACCTTCCCATACAATACCTCTAAATGTGTGGTTACTACATGACATGGAAAATTCACCCTCCAAGGAGCCCCACAAGCACCCTATTTACCATATGAGTACAATGTTATAGAACTGTAATGTCGTAAAATTGCACCCCTTGCAATTTCACATACATTCTTATATCTGCTTGTGTCCACTCCCTTAGCATTTGTGTAGGCTCATTTTAGCCCTTGCATCAACATTTTTCCCTTCTCAGGATGCTCGGGACCCCTTTTCAACAACCACCCTCACGTGTCAGCTTTGCGTCAAACCTTGTGCTTTTCTCGTGCCTGTCATTTTGTAGTGTGATTTGTCTAGACACTAGCACACCACATGGACGTCCACGTGCCACGCTAGTGTCTTGTGAGATCTCGACATTCAAATGACCTTTTTCGAGTACCTTGCCACTTGTAAGCTACTTTTATTAGTGGAACGGTCCGGGACACCTTGTAACAACTTAGGAAGCTTCTTTTCAATCCATTTGGCCTTCTTCTTGGTCTTTCTCTCTTGCTCTCTTGCTTGCATAGCTCTCTACAACTTTCTACAACACTCAAGCTCTCAAGTTCTTACAACACTCTTTGCAACTCTCTTGTCTCTCACAACTTTTCCTCTCTCCTTGGCTTCCTCAAGCCTTGCAGTTGATATCTACCTTGTGCCTTGTATCTTTGAGAATCTTTGGATTTCTCACATCCCCTTTTTAAGCATTTTAATATTTTGTCAATCTATCCATCTCGTGGTACGGGTTCTCCTCCTTGAGCGGGGATTGCTCTTATCACTTCGTATTTGCTTACTTTTTTCACTTTTTCTATCTATCTGTCTATCCATGGAGGTGGGAACACCAAAACGGGGGTTTGACTGAGGCAAACCCCTAAACAACCCCAACATTTTCCCTCGGTCTTATGTGTGTAGGTATTGAAGATATTTACTTGCTAGAGGCTTCATTACTTGGATTGTTGTGAGCACTTTCTTTATCCTCTTTAGTTTGATCACTTACTTTTTTTTATTGCTTTTTGTTATTTTCCCGCATTCTGGAAGTTCTTAGTAATTAGATTGCTAGTAGCTGCTTTGCTGTTTTCTGTGACATTCTTAGTTTTTGGTTCGTATGGGATGCCAACGCGCCTTTAGGACTATAGCGCGTCACACTGTATGTTGAAATGAGCAAGACAACTAAGGGGGGGTGAATCCGCTGTAGTAATTTAAACCTTCAAAACCTTGAACAATAATTAGATCCACAAGCATTCATTAATCCCTTATTATGTTAGTTTGATTAAAAATGAAATGCAGATAACATAAACAGAAATCAAAACACTATACACATAAGAACACCAAATTTATGTGGAAAATCCAATGATGGAAAAACCATGGCGAGGATTAGCTCACAATATAAAGAATCCCAAAACTGAATATAGAGGCTCATTGCTAGAATGGGACACATGTCCAAAAGGGCTCACAACTAGGGCTCATTGCCACAAAAAGAATACAAGAAGATAGAAGAATAATGTTACACAAAGAAACACATATCAATGCAACAAGGAGTCCACCACAATTGCTCACACACTTTCACAGTCTCACATGAAAGATATCAGATGCCTTGAGCTCACTGCCTTCGAAACCCTAACATGTAATTCACACTACTCTACTCAAATTCGTATCTTATTACAGTTCACTCTCAACAATATCACATATTTCATGCTTCTTACTCTTTCATCATTCCTCTTGCAACAACACCATACATATTTATATCAACCTATTCTTCAGAAACTTTCTCCAATGTTGGCCACTAGCCATTATACATTCAAATTTGAAATAGGTCGGCGCCCAAACATTTCTACGGTGGATAGGAAAGAAAGGAAACCTACATAAATCTTTAATTAGGACCCAAATAGATCCCAAAACACTTCAACATGCTTCTACAAGCCTCACATGTAGTGTTAAACACAAGGTCGACGAACACCCATGCAAAACACCCTAGACATTAAGTACACACTTCCTTAGATCAAGCCGAAAGTTTTGGACAACATAATTCACTTGAAATCAATCCAAAACAATCCATGAATTGCTTAAGATTCATCAACCACTTCAACCAAGCTTCGCATCAACAACTACTTCAATTTAGGACAACTGATAGCCCTTGCTTACATACTGATAAATGAAACTTACACTGAACAACACCAAATCAAGTAAAAATTTGAACACAAAAAGATAAGAGCATTATAAAAAACTTCCCAAATTTGCACAACCTGAATCCAAATAGCGGAGAAACACAGAGCAAATACATTTCTCCCAGACCACAGGAAAATTTACTGAACAACTGGTTCACACATTGGCAAAAATATCTTGCATTGTACAATGGTCAGAAGCCCAAATTTTGGATATAATAACTACCAACAACCATAAACAATACCTCAGATCTGCACAAGCATAGAATCAACATAGAAGAAACACAAAGCACATCCTAGAGAAAACACTAAATACCTGCAAGACACTGTTTTCTCTATTTATCAAATTTTCTCAAAAGTACTTGGAGACCAAGTACCAAAGACATCATTTCAGCACATTACTTCACTCTAACACACTTCCATAGCAACATAAGGATAACTCCATGTACTCATGACACTTCTTCAACATCTCAACTATACATGCACAAACAACAAACCTTCTTTATTACAAATTTCTCAATATCCTTGACATATACAGTCAGTAACTAGCTAGTTCTACACATAGTTGACATCAATGACAACACTTTATACTTTCAACACTGTAGTCCGTATACCGCACTTCCTTCCTTGGCTGAAAACTTGTTAGTTTTTCTAGAAAACCTCTATGACCTACTCTTTCCAATTCTAGAACTCTCACTTTGTTCCTTGAGGTAGTTTAGGGCAGTTCGCTCCCTAGGATTCTCTTGAGAATAAAGAGACTCGTGAGCAGCGAATCCCCCTTCTCTACATTTTGGTGAACCTGACGTGAAAACACCTTCCCAAAAAATTTTGCGCCGGCCTTCGACCGACTTGTTTAGGATTTGTTTAATATTATATTTAACTTATTGATTTCAAAATGAATTTAATATCCTCTTTTATCAGTTCAATATCTAATTTTAATCAGTGTATTAATGATGTTCCATTCCATGCATGTGGTGGTGACTTGGCTTTACCCATGTCACTTTGTATCTTTGATCCTTCTCATGAAATTCCTCTCCCTTCAGAGGATATTTTGTTCCAAGAAGATGAAATCATTGATACTTTTCTTAATGTTACTCTACCTTCTCTTCATTCTAATGTACTCTCTGCTAGAGATGATGCATTAGTGAATGATGAAGTTGCTCTCACATCGGATCCTCCAAGGATGGATGTTGAGAATATTTCTTCAAATGATTCCTCTATAAGTTGTAAGGAATCCATAAATATAATTTGTCTCTTCCTCCCCTCAAAGGCCTAAGAGACCCGTGATTTATTTGAATTCAGCTAGTCTTTCTCCTAAAAGGATTTATTCTATTAATGGTGTTCCATTTGATAGTGATTCTCCTGATCTTTCTAAGGATCCCTCTTGTAGAGTAGTAGCCCATGCTTATAATACTAGAAAGAATAAGCTAAATTTTAATCAACCTACTTCTTTACCATCTTCTCAACCAAGTTTTCCTTCAACACCTAAACCTACAACTAAAGCACATGGTGATTATGATCTTTTTGAGAAACTATGTGTTACTCCAGCTAAGATATCACTATGGGGATTGCTTTAGTATGCTTTGGTTTATCAAGGTATGCTTCAGGAAGCTTTGCAAAAGATCATCTTGCCTTCTTTTGCTAGGCCGATGGATGTTAATGCATTGATAACTCATATTCGTGCAAATTTGCTAAATATTATGTTCTATTTGCAAGAACTCTCGCCTTTAGAAGTAAAGAAGCAATCATACCCTCTAATGATCATAGTTAATGTTAATAAAATTATCATTAGACATACTCTCGTTGACACTGGTTCGATGCTCAATGTATGTATCATTGATCTATTGCCTACGATTAATATTGATTCTTTCTCTCTAGCTACTTCTTATCTTGTTATTCGTGAGTTTGAAAATGTTGGTCGACAACCTTTAGGCATGATAGTCTTTCCTTTAAGGTTGGGTCCCATTAATGTACCCACCCTTGTATATGTTATGTCAGAAAAGTTACTATATAACCTTCTTCTCAATAGACCGTGGATTAACGCTATGGGAGCAGTCTCATCTACCTTACATAAATCTATTAAGTTCATTTGTAACAATCAAGTAGTCATAGCCAGGGATGACTCTGATGCTATACACTTATGTGAGATGGTAGCTTTCGGTCAGGCTTTGGTTGTGCCTACTCTTATCCCTTCAGTGTCTTCCAATGTGCTAATGTCTACTCCATTAGTACCTATTACAAAGGATACTCTTGAGACAGATGTCCTTGAAGAAGATCCTTCTGAAGCAAGAAATCTTAAGTTTGCTCCTTCTACCTCTTCTCAAGAGAATGCATGTATTGATGATGATTGGGGTTCTTTAGAATTTACATAATCGTTCATTGGGGAATATAATGTCGACCTGATCCACTTAGTCCTTTCGATAACATCATCCAAAATCGCTATCAAAGATAATTATTCTTTTTCATCGCGGGGTAATGTGAACAACTATAATGTCATTGATGCTGATCCTCCCCCTTTTGAGGAAGATGATCCCACTTTTGTTAAAGAGGCTAATATTGGCAGTCCTATCAAGAAGGCTGATGGTGATCCCATAGAGGAGTATAATCTCCATTTCCAGAATAATGCTCTCTATGAAGATCCTCCTCAAGATTTGCAGAAACGTTATGGCCCTGGTTTTAAACTTGTCTCTAAATATGGCTATGGGCGTAAATATTGTGGGCATAGAGAACAAGGCATTCAGGTCCCTATAGAATGCGTACCTCATAAACGTAGTTTGGGGCTTGGTTGCTCGAATGAATAGTCTAAATGGAAACCATAGTTGAATGTCGACATGGTTTTTGCTCAACCTTGTTCTCTTGAATTAATTCATCCTCCATTGTCTACTGTATTCATGTCTTCTTCTTGTGAGTATTCAAACCTTTATCCACAAGAGAAAGGGTTGCTTCCTGCTCCTGATTCTTTGTCTAAGCAAGAGCATATCTTGTTGAGGGTTCTCAAAGACAACTTAATTACTCTTCCTCCTACACATAAGAAATTTCATGAGCATGATAAAACAAAACATTCTTTCTGTGTATAACATTTAGTGCCTGGCCATTCCACTAGTGAATGTAAGGCCTTGAAGGGTAAAATACAACAACTTTGCGATTTTGGTGCCATCAAACTCCCATTTTTTGATGCACCTACCTCTTCTTCAAATAACAAGTGATATTGAGGTCTACCTCTATCTTTTCCATTCTAAGAATTTTCTCATGAGGTTCTCACACCTCCCTTCTATAATATCTTGCATGGTTCTCCTCCCCTATACATTGGGGGTAGTGACAAATTATTTTGGAGATGTGTTTCCTTCTTAAGGACCCCCTCTCTTCTCTCTATCTTTCTATTGGAGCGTTCCTTTGAATTTTCCCCTTTGTGTCTTGAAGGGTTCCCCGTCGAACGAACCCCCTTTGAAAGCCTCTCCTTCAAATGAATTCATTAACATCTAGCTTGGGGGCAACTTGACTAGACCTATCTTATATCTTGGAATCTAGCTTGGGGGCAGCCTGAATAGACCTATCTTTTCTATGACTGTCTTGCAATGTAGCTTGCAATAGCCACATGCCTTTCTAATAAGTCTTTCTTTGTAAGACTAAGAACTTGTAGAGCTTCTTTGCATCAAGCTTTCCTTGCAAGACCGAGCACCTATAACGCCCCATGAGACTCTGTGGAGCCTCTCACATCTAGCTTCCTTTAGGACTAAGAACTTGGGAGTGCCTCCTTTGCAAATTCAAGGACCTATAAAGTGCCTACATCCTACGAGATCTCTTTGTTCAACTCTATAGGATTGAGCACTTGCAAAGCCTTTTTTTCACCCTTCCATAAGTCTATGGACTTGCAATGCATTTGTTCAACATCTCTACAGGACTGAGCATCTGTGGAGCCATCTCTCTTGGAATTTTCATTCCTTTCTAGCTCCTTACTCTCTTGAACATTCTCTCTCTTATCTTCTCAATTATGTATGCCGGATCGAAGACTTGCATCTTCTTCATCTTGAGTATATACCTCTTTCTCTCTTCGACATCGGTTGCTTCCCTAAATTTTGGGTGCATTCTTCTCTTGAAGCAATTGATCCTTACATTCTTCTCTCCATTTAAGAATTATTCTATATGTTATTTCTTAATTTGGGGATGACACATAGTACTGATAAAACCTTCTACATCGAGGTCTCTTTCACTTTGCTAACTCAAATCCTCTATTTTTTGTGTGCATGTATGTATATGTTTTTATATATTCTAACCTCATGATGTAATGGATTTTTGTGTTCTAACCTTGTTGTCTTGTGTAGATCTTTATTGTCTAATGTGTTTGTTTTGTAGGTCTTCAACCTGGGGGCATGCTTCCTTGGTTTGAAGGGCTATTTGCATCCTCTTCAACATCCTTTTGGCATCATGATCTGATTTATGTTTATTATATTTCCTTTAGCATGCATATTAGTGTAGATTCATATGCCCGCTAAAGTGTGGGGGAAATGTAATGTCATAAAATTACACCCCTTGTAATTTCACATAAATTATTGTATCTGATTTAGTGTCCACTCCCTTAGCATTTGTGTAGGTTCATTTTACCCCTTGCATCAACATTTTTCCCCTCTTAGGATGCTTGAGACCCCTTTGCAGCAGCCACCCTCACACGTCAGCTTTGTGTCAAACCTTGTGCTTTTCTCGTGCCTATTGTTTTGTAGCATGATTTGTATGGACACTAATGCATTGTGTAGACATTCATGCGTCGTGCTAGCGTCCTGTGACTTTTCGACGTTCAAACAACCATTTCTGAGTACCTTGCCACTTGTCAACTACTTTTGTCAGTGGTAATGGCCCGAGACACCTTGTAATGGCTCAGGAAGCCTCTTTTCCCTCCTATTCTCTCTTTAAAATCTCTCTTTTCAATCCATTTGGCCTTCTTCTTGGTCTTTTTCTCTTGGAGACACTCTCTTCTCTCTTGCTCTCTTGCTTGCATAGCTCTCTACAAATTTCTACAACACTCAAGCTCTCAAGTTCTTACAATGCTCTTTGCAACTCTCTTGGATCTCATAACTTTGCCTCTCCCCTTGGCTTCCTCAAGCCTTGCAGGTTATATCTACCTTGTGCCTTGTATCTTTGAGTATCTTGGGATTTCTCACATCCCCTTTCTAAGCATTTTACTATTTTTTCAATCTATCTATCTCGTGATACAGGTTCTCCTTGAGTGGGGATTACTTTTATCACTTTGTATTTGCTCACTTTGTTCACTTACTCTATCTATCTGGTTGTCTGTGGAGGTGGGAACACTGAAATGGGGGTTTGACTAAGGAAAACCCCTGAACAACCCCAACATTTTCCCTCGGTCTTATGTGTGCAGGTATTGAAGATATTTACTTGCTAGAGGATTCATTACTTGGATTGTTGTGAGCACTTTCTTTATCCTCTTTAGCTTTATCACTTACTTTACCTTATTTTTGTTGGATTACTTTCTGTTATTTTTTCACATTCTAGAAGTTCTTAGTAATTAGATTGCTAGTGGTTGCTTTATTGTTTTCTGTGACATTCTTAGTTTCTGGTTCGTACAAGACACCAATGCACTTCTAGGACTCCAATGTACCGCACTATAGTCTATATACTGTGCTTCTGTCCTTGGTCAAAAAATTGCTAGTTTGTCCGAAAAACCTTTGTGACCTGCGCTTTCCGATTCTGGAACTCTCACTCTGTTCCTTGAGGTAGTTTAGGGTAGTTTTCTCCCTTAGATTCTCTTGAGAATAAAGAGACTCATGAGCAGTGAATCCACCTTCTCTACAAAAACATATAAATAAAATGCTATCCCAAATTTCCATCTTAGAACTTCTCTGCATATCTCCCACACATAAAAAAGTTCTTGAAAAATGACTCTAGGCTTCATTCATACCTACCAACATAGATACTCAATAATTCCAAGCCATGGTGGGACATCTCACATTAAATCATCATCTTGTATTCACAAAAAAAGACCTTCCAACCACTTCATACCATAACAAAGCATTATACCTAGAATTCTACTTTCATAAGCACAAAGTCAAAAGAGTCTTGATAGATGGTGGGACAAGATTAAAAAATTTCACCCTAAAAATGTTGAAATGATTGGGATATTTCAATGGGGTCATAGAAAAACATAAGATCATTACAATAAGAGAATATGATGATGTTGAGAATGAACCAAAGGAGATAATCAAGCTACCTATTCAAGTTGGTCCTGCAATCGCATAAACTACTTGTCAAGTATTGGACCTTGATCTCCTAGGTACAACATTCTCCTAGGATGCCCATGGGTACATGTGATGCAATCTGTCCCATCCATTTACCACCAATGCATAAAGTTTCCATATAATGAAACTGAGATAAACATCTATGCGGACCCTTACCCTTTCTAATATTGCCAAAATGTAGCAAAAAAATACCAAAAAAATCACCAAGTACCCAATAACAACATTTCCTCATCATAAACTGATATCAACCCATCCACATTAGCCTCATCATCCAATACACATGATTCCATTCCTGAAATCAAGGTTCAAATACATGATAAGGGTTGTGGAGAATATAATTTGAAAGATTCCTATGTAGGAAAACTTCCATCTTCCCCTAAGAAATATGCCAAACCTCAACATATAGATATTTCCAATTCAATTATCAAGTATGAATCCACTGTATTTTTAAAGTGGGGAGAGATAAAAAAAAAGAGGTCATAAAAGAAGATATTTCCAAATGGTCATACCAAGAAGATAATGAACAATCTACCCTACTAGTTGAACAATATGATAAGGGTTTTCAGATAATCAAGAACATGGGATTTACAAGTCAAGATGGCCTTGGACTTCATTAGAAAGGAATAAGAAACCACATAGTTCTAGAAAAGAGACAAAATAATCAAGGGATTGGGTATGGGTCATTAAGTAATGTGACCCCAAACAATGAGTGTGTCCTTAGGAAGGTAGCTAAAGTTTTTCCTACAATCAAAACCTCTAATGATGATACCATCAATGAATCTTCTATGTACATCACTGAACTATTCAAAAACACATCCATTTACATGTTAACTTCCATATCATTTACATCTCCCTTGCACACCAATGATGTCCCACTTATTTACCCTTATATTATTGATTGGGGCCAACAAGGACCATTGGTTCTATACATGTTTCAAAATGATGAAGATATTGAAGAACTTATGGGAATTAGAGAAATAATACAACTTTTAGATCACAAAGAATTATTTTTCATAGAACTTGATACACAAGAATACTTTGGGGGGAATACAATCCTTTAGTCACAAAAATGAAAATATTAAAATAATAAAACAATCCTCTAGTGAAAATCATAATGTGACACTTTTGGATTTGAAAAAGTAAAAATAAAGGATGTATCCAAGGGCAAAAACTTCTCTAAGGTGCCTACGAATGAAGGATTTTACCTCCCAATTATTGCTAAATATCAAGAGAGATCCCCAATTTTAGTAGAAGTATTAGAAGAAATAAATGTTGGAACAATTGATATTCCTAAGATCACACTCTTTGTTGCATCATTGACACGAGAGGAAAAGAAGGATTTCATATCATTCCTTATAGAAACTCAACTTTCTTGGTCATATGTAGACATGCCAGGACTTATGCAACTTTAGTAGTCCATCATTTGGAAATCTATCTAAAGGCTAAACCAATAAAATAAAAACTCTCTAAAATTCATCCTTAGATTGCATTATTAAATAAAGTGGAATTGCAAAAAGTTCTAGATGTTGGCTTCATTAGACCTATAGACTATCTAGAGTGGGTATCAAATCTTATCCTTGTTACGAAGCCCACTAGGGGCATCCACATCTAAACTAATTTTAGATATTTAAATAAGGCTTGTCTAAAAGAAAACTTTCCACAACCAAACATTGACATCATTGTAGATTTGATAACAAAACATGAGATGCTTTCCCTCTCGGATGGTTTCTTTGGATACAATTAGATCCACATCGAACAAGAAGATCAACATAAGATCACTTTCACATGTCCTTGGGGTAATTATTGTTGGAACATAATTATTTTCTAGTCTAAAGAGTGTTGGAAAAACTTATCAAAGAGAAATGATAGTAATTTTCCATGACATGTTCCAAAAAATAATGGAGGACTATGTAGATGACTTACTGGAAATGTCCATAACAAGAAAATGGAATTTGGATGTCCTTGGACATATCTTTGATAGAATAGAGAAATTCCAAGTGAGGCTAAATCCCAAGAATGCATTCTTGGTGTCAATTCAAGAAAACTATTGGGATAAATTGTGTCTCATAGAGGTATTGAGGTTGACCCTAAAAAAGTGAAGCAATAATCTGGATGCCTCCACCAAACAATCTTAAGTAGCTTCGTAGTATCCAAGAAAACCTACAACCAATATGGTGGTTCATAGCTCAACTAGTAGATAAATTTTCATCCATTTTCTCATCTTCTTCATAATGTCACATTCAAATGGGATGAGAATTGATAACAAGATTTCAAGAAACTAAAGAATTACCTTGTTTCACCACCTGTATTGATACTTTTGGTATGTAGACCAAAAGGCAATAAAATGATAAGTCATCAAAGAAAATATTACAAAGGCACCTCTATATGATCATAACCCTCTTTTATTAGAATTTCATGATGAAACCATTTTTACTATCACCCTAACAAATCAATGAAAATTATACTTCAATGGGTCCAACACTCACCATGGCTCAAGGGCAGGAGTTTTATTCATCACTCAAAGTGATTATATTCCCAAAGCATATCGACTAGTATTTCCATGTACCAACAATATTGCCGAATATGAAGCACTCACTACATGAATTAGAATGGAAATCTAATGACACATCAAAGAGCTACAAGTCTATGCAGATTCACAACTAGTTATCGAATACGTTAATGATGAGTACCAAATAAAGGATGATAAGTTACTACCATATAAGAGAATGGTTGATAATTTCAAGAAATATTTTTGTAATATCTCCTTTAAAAAGTACCAAGATTAAATAATAAAGTTTCAGGTGCTATATAAACTATTGGATCTTTTCTAGATATACCTCACAATAGTCAAATAATTGAATTTCTAGTCAAAAAACTTCTGGGTCTTGATTTTGATGTCCCAAAGTTGGAATTCGTGTGCGAAATTATTGGTCTTAATTCCCCATGGTATCATGATATATATAATTACCTTCATAATGACACTATTCCACCCAAACTAAATAGTAATAAAAAATCCTTCATCTTTTGCTCATCTCTCTTCACCATCCTTGGTGATACCCTATATTAAAAGAGTGTTGATTGTACCCTAGATGTTTAAAATTCAAAGAAGCTAAAACAACTTTACATGAGGTTGAAAAAGGTGTTTGTGGGTCACATTATAGTGGTCCTACCCTTGCTAAGAAGTCACAAAGAACATGATACTATTGGCATACTATGGATATGGAAGCACATCAGTTTGCAAATAAATGTCTTTAGTATCAACAACATGGAGATTTAATTCACACACTTGCTCAAGAGTTGCAACCAATTACCACTCCTTGGCCTTTTCACAACGGGGTCTCAAAATTATAGGAAAAATTACCCCCACCTCATCTAACAACTACAAGTTCATCATCACCACCACTAAATACTTTTCAATGTGGATGAAAGCCATTCCACTGACCTACATCACTAGTAAATAGATAGAAAAGTTTATCCTTAACTACCTAATTTTCTAGTAGGGTGTTCCCCACACTATTATTAGAGACAATGGTACACCTTTCAAAAATTAAGATGTTTGTAGTCTTTGAAACCAATTCCATATACAACATTAGTTTTCCAATCCATATTACTCACAGGGAAATTGTCAAGCTGAGGTGTCTAATAAAACCATACTTAAAATCTTAAAGAAGATAGTCAATGATGTTGGTCATTACTAACACCTTCAACTTAACCCTATCTTATGGGATTACCATACTACCATCCAAACACCTATGGGTGCTACCCCATATTAACTAGTCTTTAGCAATGAAGCTATTTTTCCTATTGATGTTGAACTCTCCTCTTTAAGGGTATCCTTGTAACACCTTATCAAAAATGAAGAATACCAAGTATCCAAAATACATGAGTTAGAGTTACTAGATGAAAGATGTATTAATGCATTGAATCATTTGCAAGCCTATCAAAATTGTCTTTGTCATAGTTACAACATGAAGATGAATACCCGAAGATTTGAAGTAGGTGATCTAGTTCTCAAAGAAAATCGGAAAAATCAGCAAGACTAGGACAACAATGGAAAGTTTGAGCCTGACTTTTTGAGACAATTTGTCATCACAACGAGCTATGGGTTTGGATCTTATGAGCTTGAAACACTTGAAGGTGAGCCTCTACAAGAGCCCATCAATAGCAGTCATCTCAAAAATTTCATGCTTAACCCTCGGGGTATCCCAAGGTAAAAAATAAAAAATAAAGAGAAAATTCGTCCAATGGTGAAAATCACTTCAATGGAACCTTGACCAAGCACCATGGTGAAAACCTATTTATAGATGCCATGTGTAGAAAAATCCAATAAAACAAAAAAATAAAATAGAAAAAGTAAAGATAAAATTGTTCTCTAGTGAAAACCACTTTGGTGACACTTTGGATAAGTACCATGATGAAAAATTGTTTACAGGCACCATGTGTAGTGAGCATCAACTACCATCTATCAGGTTCTTATCCATTCCATTCATAATAAAGTCAACATCCCATCCATATTTATCTACCCACAATATTTTTCCAATCCACCTAGCATGGATTGGTAATTTTACGAGTGTTTAGTGTTATCCATCTCACCTAATATCATAATAAATTTAGTCCACTCAGTCCATAATAAATGATCCTACACCTTAGGGGAATTTTTATTATACCTAATCATCAAATTGGATCCTTGTTATTGCCTTGAATTAAAAAATAAAAAAACATCAATTATTCCAAACAATCCAAAAGTATCAAATATTCCAAAATCTAAAAACATACAAAATTACAAAAAATCCAAAAAACATCAAATATTCCAAACAATCCAAAAATATCAAATATTCCAAAATCCAAAAACATAAAAAATTACAAAAAAATCCACAAAATCAAATATTCCAAAAAACTAAAAAAACATCAAATATTCCAAAAATTCAAAGACAAATCAACACTTACACAAATTCTCCCATCCATAATAAAACCATTACCCATAATAACTCATTCATCACCACAATCATCTTTGACAATCAAGCAAAAGTGAATTACGCATTAGTTGAGACTTAGAACAATCATGAAAAATTGTAAGCTAAGGATCACTATTTAATCGACCCACTACCTACATACCTATTTCCTAAGCATTTGATTCATCATCTCAATCTATACCTTAATGGATTCATCTTTCCTACAATAGTCAAAATTCAAGATAACAATTACTACTCTCTTTGGCAAGAGATATGATGGATTTTGATATGTTTTGTTAGTCAGTATTTTCTTTTGGTTTAAATTTTTGTCCCCTTCTAATGCTTATTCAAATCCACCTCGATCTTTCAATGTCTTGGTGTGTCTAGAGGAGTATAAAATGGGGAAAAGTCATTGATTTCATATATTGTGTTTGTGGGATGTTCTTATAACACGACCATGGAAAATATTTTCCATGTGTGTGTTGAAGTAGGTTCTTGCATAAACAAATGTACTTTATATATTAGGTCATTCATACCTCTTGTGCACTACAACTATCATGCTATAAGTCTTATTCTCTTAAAAATTCAAACAAGGTTTTCATATGTCTGGTATGAATAAGGATAATCCTATTTGTTTGTAGAGTCAAAGTTCATGCAAAGGATACGTCACCCTAGTTCTTCATACCTTGGTGTATAGTGTCCATTTTCTATATCAAAATAAGGATTTATCTTTACATTTTTTATCATAACCAAAAGAAAAATAAAAGTCAAATTTCCATCCTATTATCAATTGTCCATATCATATCCAATGCCCATTCCATATCATAACTATAACTTTCACTATTTGATATTTGATCAACAAGATTTATTTATCCATCATTGTCCTACATCCTACATTTTCTTCTATCTTAATAATTCATTCTCATCCTACTAATCATTTTATCCATGTATCATGACACACAAAAATATATATTGCTTCATCCATACAATCCTTTTATACACAATAATTAGTACAAGTCATAACATCATACATATCCTACATACATAATAATAAGAATATAACATCATATAAATCATAACATAGTCATCAAAATCCATCACATTATAATCTATTGCATTGATCATTATTATACCATAATGTCAATAGAATAATCATTAAATGCATACATCCATCACATATCATCATCATCCCATAGAATCTTAATTAAGACCATCATTTACACATATATATCATCATACACATCATAGATCAGTACAACAAAAAATCTTCTCATATATATATCAAAGCAATGCCATGATACATTATAAATAATGTCTATACAATGAGCTACATGAGCTACTAGTGCTTGTTTTGTAGGTATTGGTCATGGTATTGGCGGTGCCCCTATGATCGATTTACTCTTTGATCTTGCTAATTGAGAAGCCCCTGATTGACTTCGAGTTGAGAAATAGAGAGCCCAACAATCTGCAAGTACATCTCTCTCATAGAGTCCTATAGTAGGTGGCCTCTTGAGTGATTCGTCGCATCTTTCCCATAAATTATATCATCAACACACCACTTTTAGACTCTACCTACTATCTCATAATTTTTACATCTCTCTTGGCTATCCTCTTAGTCAATAGTACAAAGAGTTATCCCTCTCCACTCAAGTCATAATGATTCTCTCCAACTGAGCTTGACCACACTTAGACAAGGCAACCACCCGCCATACCTACCAATCCCCATCACCTCCTCCTCCCTTCCCACCATCCCCTCCACCCCGATCTACCTCCATCCCCCATCCATCATCTCGATCTCTTCGACCTTGGCCCTAATCTCCTCCACCTTGACCATGATCTCCCATTTATCCTTGATGTCCACCTCCCTACTCACCAACCTATCCACCAAAATCAACTCCACCTCTATCCACTCCATCACCATCTCCCTCTCCAACTACCATAACCCTCTGTCATTTCCTCGAGCCATCCCTTGCTCTAGATCATGCCTCATCCTATTGGAATTTCCATCATCAAGATGTGTCAGTTTGATGGGCTTGTGTTGAGCCGACCATGTGTTATAGTCAACTATGATAACTGCATCTACTATAGCTACTCCATAGACCCACTGTAATGAAACCATGACTCAAAATATACAATAGTTGCATTAGGGGACATCATAGGTCCCTAATCTTGATATATCTCTAGGTGTGAGAAAAAATGGCCTCCACTCCTGGTAGACCATACACCTCACCAAACTATCTCCTATCCCACTTAGGAAAATATCTCTCCATGATGTGAGTAGGATGACCAAAGAAGTATCTCATCTTATTGTAATATACTTGGTGAGTGGCATTGTCTAACCATGCCTCACATAATTTCTAGTTTCTTGTCAAGTCTATCCACCTCACCAAAAATGCATCTCTAATAATTGAGATCACCTAGCCATCGATGTGTCAAAATATTATCAAATACAAAAAAAGGAATTCTGCTCCCCCGAACTCTCCACTCAACTGGTTGTGTCACAATGATATGATCCCAAGAAAAAATATGTAGCAGTGTCACCTTGTATGATAGATCAAATGTTTATCTATACACAACCTAATGTAATCATGGTATAGATGTGTAAGGATGCATGGTCCCCAAGCAAAAATAACTTTGTCGCTAAGCATCCACTCTAGAACCCTCCCCTAGCTGATGAGAAACCCTCAAGACCTCCAATTAGGAACCAGTACACCTCCCACCACTTCGGCCAATACCAAATGGTAGAGCCTCAAATATCTCCATCACCCTCCTCAACTCCATCTCCCCATCCTCAATACCTAGGTCATCATGGACAAGAATACCCTCTCCAATGCACTCTCTCTAGAGTCGATATCATAGATGATTCTCTCTCCATGAATGGGGATCCTAGAAATCCTCCACACATCCTCCAGATTAATGGTAATCTCACCAATAGGATGAAAAAATGTGCATGTCCCACTCTGGCATATCTCTACTAGAGCTGACTTCATGGCCCTATGTGCTTTGATATTGAGAATATAAGTAATATATCATAACTCCACTACTGATAGAAAAGCATGATCTCTCTTTCCCATCTTGGTCCTCATTATAATGTCACAAGATGATGCTCCCTAGACATAATCGGCTCTAGAACTCTACAAAAATAGCATACTCAACATCAATAATGTAAAAAAGAATATCCTAAGTTACCTAGCCTATAGATGAAATGCACCAAACCCCTAAATTAATTGTGGACCAATTTTTCAATTGCACCATAGGGTAATCCCACAATAATGGGTTCCAAACTTGCACTACAACAAATCCTTATGATTTTCTCTATTTTTTGCTCCATTTTTTTGCTTCCACCCACTGTTTTAATGTATTTTTTGCTAATTTTTTGAAAAGGTCGGTGCTATTTATCAGGATGGTGCTATTTTTTGCGTTTATTTGCATCGATTAGGACAAGTCGGCACTAGTTTCGGTGATACTTTGCACCGAAATTAGCACCGCGTTTAGTGCCGATATTAGCTTCGAGTGTGGCACCGCCTTTGGCTCCGAGTTTAGCGCCACTTTTAGTTCTGACTTTAGCTTCAAGTTTAGCTTCGGGTTTAGCGCTAGTTTAGATACCCCTATGTCAAAGAGACTTATTTATATGTCTCATCGATGATATAAAATAGTGAAATGTCAACAAGATACAGGCATATCAAGGAGAGAATTACTTACGTCACATCGAAAAGGTATATCTACAAGTGCTTGACGAAACACAACTCTTGAATATAACAAAGTAATGTCGATGAAACATTGAGATATCGGTAAGACAAATAGGATTGTCTCATCGACACTCTTCAAGTAATGATCAAAAGCATACACCTCTAGACCACCGGGAAGGTGAGCAACATATGCGGTAGAGCTATATAAACAGCAACCCCGCATCAAGAATCCTTGAGCAAGGTGGTAGTGTGGTAAACAACATAAGGGAAGGGAAAAACACTGCCATACCACAATGGGTGTAATAAGAGAGAGAGGTAGTACGATAATCATGGAATCATTACAATTTACAACACTAAATGCAAAAGATCACATCAGTCACAATCCATTTGAATAAATCATTTAAGGAATCAAGAATATAGTCCGCCAAAATACTCTAAAACTCTAATAAACATGCTCTAAATTTTTTGTCAAAATCTTATTTTCAGGCATAGCCTACCAAAATGGAGTTTTCATTTTAATAAGCATACAATAAAACCTTTGTTGAAACCTCATTTTTAGGCATAGCCCGCCAAAATGGAGAAGTGTTTCAATAAAGAATGACAGAGAATGGTAAGGAGATGTGCATGATAGGAGGCATAGGATTCATTGTTGTTTATCTCATTCCTGCTCTGATCAACAAGGGTTACAATGTTCGCGCTACTATTTGTAATCCAGGTATTTAATTGACATATGTTTGCATAATCTCAATTCTTTCAGATGCTTTTGAAGTATCAATGTATCCTATATAGGGTTTGGAATGAATTCCTTTAATTTAAAAAAATAAATCAGATGCTTTTGAAGTATCAATGTGTCCTATATAGGGTTTAGAATAATTTCTTTTAATTTTAAAAAATAAATAAATGATGTATTTTCCTATGATTAGATAATGTGGAGATCTGCTAAATCTTCCCTAGCACACTGTCCTCTTTCACACTGTGTTCATTACTCTAGCTGCTAGGGTTTTGCATTTGGCATCTTTAATATCTTCATGATAGTGGCTTTTAAATATATCTTAGTCTTTGCTTTAATCTTTATCATGGTAATTGTTATCACAGGGATTTTCACCCACATGCAGGGATGGAAAGCTCTGCAATCCCGTGTATCATTGGATCAAACTCAAGTTGTGGGTGACCTATAATGAGATTGAACCTCCAGATTCTAGGTTGGCTTCCTATTTTTTCTTCTGTTTTAACTAATGAAACTAGTTGGGAAAAGGGAAGAAAGTGCTGAAATGAATGCAAAAAGTAATTTATGTTCTGGCAATGCACTTAGATAATGATGTTGCATGCAACTTGTTTCACAATTACTTTTCAATAAACCTATTCGCACAACTAAATTTGAATAGTTTAACCACATAAATAATTTATATAAAGGCTTGACTGTATTACCATCTTTGAAGGAAAAGAACGTCTTCACAACTAAAATAGTAAAATAAGTCAGATGCACAACATATAACTTGTGGAATCAAAACTTAGTTGTATACAAGCACATATGAATGAGACGGGAAAATAAAGGTTCCTGAGATTAAAACACGATAGATTCCTTATCAAATCATTCACATAGCATGAAACCTAAGATTTTGAAGGCAAATACTTAGTAGACTGAAAGGTAAAAGGAAAGCTTTGCAAATTGATAAAACTTGATTAACCTGTAATAACCTGTTGAATGTATTAATCTTGAAAAATAAATTGAGTTACAAGAAGCCTTCTTTGCAAAAATTGCAAAAGCAAGAGAAATCAAGAACTAGTGAAAAATGATGAAGTCTTTTCACTTTATACAAAAAGCCTCTCCAAGGCATGAAGGTGAAACTGAAAGTCAATTTTAATGAAAAAATGATAACTCCAAGGAAAATCCTGAGCAGAAGAGAAAATCCTGATAAAAATAGCCCAAACTCATGCAAAATCGAGTGAACTCAGGTTCCAACTGGCTGTCAACTCGTAATTGATTCATGGGGCACTCAAACTGAACTGAAAATCCCCAAAAAGTGGGTCCAAGCATGCAAAAACCACCTCATTTTTATCAATTCGCCCATGCAACTGGAACTCCATCCCTGTATCGTGCATGATTAATCTCCAGTTAAAAAATCCCTGATTCCTCAACTCTATCTGCATCTTTTGCATGATTTACCTTAAAGAGGACTAAGTGATTAAATATCAAAAATAACCAATGCATGATTATTTTAATATTTAAACGGGCAAGGAACCTCCTTATTTTCATTTTAAATATTAATGTAGTCATACATTAATATCCAATTACAATAATAGCTTGAACAAAATCATGCAAATATGCATGAGTCTAAGTGTTTATCACTTATAGAAAGGAAAAATGACTTAGTCATTTTTAGTCTACTCCATCATGACTCATGCAAACATTAGGTTATATTTGACTTTGGAAGTCATAAACCATAAGGGATAAATAAAACATAATGATTAATTAAAATCATTAGTAAAAATCAACCCCATGTCGACTTAGGGCAGACAAAATCCTTCAAACCCTAATCATTCATGATCATTTTGTATTTTGACTTTTGGTGAAGAGGTTCTGCTGGGAGGAAGCACCGCCACTGGAAGAGATAGGGTTTCAACTTGAGCCATGAATTTCTCTGTGAAATTTCAAGCTTGACCTTCATCTTTCTTTGCTACTTCTGATGGCATATTTTCTCAGGAAACTTGTATGGTGAGCTTTTTCCTTTACAAGATGCAAAACTTCTGAAATTTCTTCGTTCTAAATGCATTTGTAAGGAATTTTAAGCCTTGGCCTTGACTATTTTCTAATGTATTTTGATCCTTGCATTCGTTCAATGCTTTATTTTTGTGCTGGAGGCCCCACCATTTGAAGGTTTCTATTGGATTGGAGATTGAATCTGCTTGTCTTCTGGGAGTTTTTTGTCTGAAGATTTCATTTTTGCTGATCTATGGAAAACCTATAAATAAAACAAGATAAGTCTTCCTCTGTCATAATATGATGACTATTCTTCATATCTGAAGTATTTGCAGGCCCTCTAGCCATGGCCATTCATTTATTCTGATGTAATTTTCCCTTTGGATATCTTCTTTGTCGATATTTTGCTTGTCTTGGCCGCCATCATCAAATCTACTGAATTTGTCTTCGACCTGGGTTTTAACTTCATTGTGGTTTTGACATGTACAGGTCGCGACCTCTTTGTCTTGTTCTCTTGCTCTCATATCACTGTAGGTAGACCCATTCATTCGAAGAAATGAAAAAAGTAGATGTATAGTATTATTCAAATCAGGCCTAAAGATTCCTTTAATGACACCTTAGACTGGTAGGCATCAACAATACAGTTAGACTGGTAGGCATCAACAATACAAGGGACCACAAATTTTACTTGATTCACAAGTTTTTCCTTTTTCAAGGCATGTATCATGTCGACCATTGCAGGGAGCACAAATTCCTAAAACTGTCCTTTTTAACTAGCAAGAAAAAGTTTATTTCTTTGAGCAATATACCTTCATTCATGCCATTGGATGCTCCTCAAATATGACTGTTGTTCCTTTATATCTTGATATATGCATCTCTTCATGAACTTTCAAATCAAGAACTACATCTTTGTCCTTTCCACTATGAAAAATAAGTCATTATTATTTCACTCAAAACAATCATTGCTTGAACATGGTCTCTGCTATGACAACAATGTGATTTTCCTAAATCTTGCATTGTCAAGCTTTTCTTCATGAATGTAATATGCCCCTTTTAGTGTCATTTTTATATTCTCTCAAAGGTTGCACTATCATTATTATGACCGCCCCTTTGTGATTCACCTTTAGATTGCTAATACTGTCCTATGACACAAAATCAGGACTGTCCCGTTTGTAAACTAAAATTTCATTAAAGGACTACCTTGGAGTCCGTGTAACTGCGGGTATCATTGAATTTTTATGAAGACTTTGTTCTGTATTACCTCCATGACTACCTTTGTTTCTGATTCAAAAGATCTGGTATATTCTTTGACTCTACATGTAGCTTCCTATTCTTTATTGTCAATTGTTACTTAAAAATTGTTCCTCATTAGTACTTCGAATAAATTGTCTTGTTTGATTCCTTTTGGTATGCATTCTCTAATGTAGAGCAATGTTCTGTTGTGAACAAAAATCACACAACAGTGTTACTGTATTGGAACTCAAGAATGGTTTATTCTTGTTGCGCTTTGAGACTGTAACATATTGATGATGATGCTCCATTTCGGTCTTCTGTGGACTGTGTATAGTTGTACAACTCTATGATTGCTTTCCTTTATTTTGAGTTTGATGATCAAACTATCATGCATTCATTGAGGCATGACTTAAGAGAATATCATAATGCTGCCATTATTACTTGTGAACATGATAACTGTGATTGCTTTGCTTTTACATGCTACATATATAATTGTTTATGAGCTGGGCTCAACCCTTATGGGAGCCACATTTTCCACCACTCATAACAATATCTATCAGTTGAAATGATATGATTATACCTGTACCTGCACACTAAACAAATGTATTAGCAAAATAAATGAAGTTGAAAGCTTCCATTGAACTTCATTTCTCTAAACATATGCTTTTCAATGACTATGTCATCTGGTGAATGCCTGATTGGGTGTGCATTACATTTCTGTTGGTAATGTAGGCATGAGGTGGGATGTGATTTTTCATTGCTGTAACACCACCTTAATACAATCTTGTAAATGCATTTGGAGCTTGGAGCTGAACAATCTGGAGACACCGGAGACACGACAACTAAAGACTTCAAGTGTGACAACGATTCGTCATTCCAGGAAATGACGAATCACCTTCTCTCTTATACCTATATTCTCTTCAGTTGTGTTGTGCACATTTCCTTTTTGTATTCATTATTTGATTATAAAAATCAAATTAAGCTACTCCCGCGGCTTGTGTAGGACTTTAGTTTTTATAATATGAATAAAGCAACATTTCTTATGCAAATTTATGAATTCTTTTGTTACAAACTTTTGCATAATCACACTGGAAATTCACAAGTAATTAGATTTTGGTTTAGAATGAATACTTTAGCAGAAAAATGTACCTTTCAATGAGAAATGCAATTCAACTCTGCCTATTTTGAGCTGTGGCTAAAAATAGGTAACAGTAACCCTTGAGTTCCATAATCCACCTTCAATCTCTTCTAAGAATGTTGTCTTAAGCTAGACTACATAGTATGCATATAAAGCAAGTCCTTCATACCTGCCATTGTTCCAAACCACCACTCACCACCTTGCTTAAAATACTGCCTCCATAAGCACAATAACATGTTTTAAAATCATGGTTTCCAGTGATTGACCATTAAGGTCACTACTTTCATCAAGATACAATGAAATTTTTGTCTTCAAACTTAAGGCATTATGCAAGATAACATTGTGAATTGTTTGTTGTGTATGATTTGATTTTCTTGCACATTTAATGCTTTGCTAACTACCTTTAAGACTGGATATTACACCATCAACTACAATCTCAAACAACTCACTCACTGTCACTTGAAGATTCCTTTCATGAGCATCCTTGTATAAAATCAAACTATGCCCTATAGACTGCCTACTTACTTACTAATATAGGGGACTCATTGTTTCATGGTATTTTGAGTTTTATTTAGAAGGGGTTAATATGTGGCATTTTTATGTGCAAGAAGAATAGATTGTGATGCAACGTTCAGGTATGGACGGTTCAAGAAAAATTGGATTGCTATCGGTTTCTTAACCAGGTTGGATTATACCTTGAGACGGTGTGAAACACTTCCAGGTGTTTTCACTTTGAAGCAGAACTTGTGTGTAGGAATTTCCAAATATCTGATAGAGGAAGTTCCTGCATTCTAAAGATAAAATCATAAATCTGCTTATCCAGTTTCTGATCAAACCTGAGATCTTTAATATCTGATAGATAAAGTTTGTACATTCTAAAGATAAAATCATAAATCTGCTTATCCAACTTTTGATCTAATTTGAGGTCGTGAATATCGAACATAGAAAGTTCCTATATTCTAAAGATAAAATCATAAATTTTATCGGTCCAATTGGAGATACAATTTCAGGTCATGAAGCTCCAATAGAGAAAGTTCCTACATTATAAAGATAAAATCATAAATCTATTTGGTCCAATTTGAGGTCCAATTGTAAGGATTTGTCTTTTTAATTATACTTTCTGACATTTGTCTTGATACAAATTGTTACTTTAGAATTATGGTATTTCTTTTCTTGTAATGTTTTCAACCCTCATTTCAGGGAAGAGCTTCGAAGATGGTTCATTTAGATGGAGACTACACTTTTCCGCTATAGGTTCCATCTAGAAACACCAGAAGCTCAGGTACTATCATACTCAGGTACAATAGAGTTTGAGGTTACCTTGTTCTCCTTGATACGAAATGTTTTCCTTCAATCCCTCTTAAGCAACATTCACTATTGTGGACTCATCATTGTACCTTTCATGCATTCGATTTAATTTTTTATGTGGAAACATGATGTCTCCGTGTTTACAAGTGATGACTATTGTGTAAGCTTTTAATCTACATGAATGGCCCTCATGTTCAATTCTTGTGACTGTTATGAAGCTTGGGGCTGCTTACTTTTAACCAAACTGTTAATGAAAACTATCTTGGAATCCTTGATGATAAGTTTTTTCAGAATCATGGCTATGTTGATAGTGGAATGTTCTTATTAATAAGGATAAATCTTTATCAATAAGGAGATTACCCCTTACCAACATACTCCACTATCCTTGCAAAGATTGATCTTTAATGCTTCATGGATGGTTTACTTGTGATTATCCTTCTCAAATGAAATAATAGGGCAGCAGGCTAGGCTTAGCCCTTGTGGGAGCCACATTTCACCCCACATGTTGTAACCAGATAAAAAAAACAACCTAATTTTATCTATACCTGCACAATGAGAAAACATGTTAGATAAAACTGAGCATATGATAGATATGTTTGATAACTTTCTTGTTTTCTTGGACATCTATGGTATGCAAGTTATTTGAATGCACATGATGATCAAATTATATGTTTATAGATGTATGCACATATTTTGACTGGTGATCCTTCATTGCTCTAACAACACTCTTCTCACTCAAACACAGGAAACCTAGGAGCAACAAGGAAGACATCAACTTGGAGGCTTAGACAAGCGGGAAGATTGAAGATGATGTAGAACAAAGCAACCAAGATTCGTCATTGAGGCAATGACGGGTCCCCTTTCTCTTTATGTGCATTTTTCTCTTTTCTATCTATAAATGTATAGTTTTTTGATTATATGCATTCAAATAGTCAGTTCCACGGCTTGTGTGGAACAACATACATTTACATTATCAATAAAGACTACATTTTTGAAAGGATTGTGCAATCTTTCCTATATTATATGCATCTGCATAAGTGCAATCTAATAATGTAATCTTCTAATTTTGTTTATGCACATGAATGTAATGTAGCAAAAATAATAAAAAAATCTCTACTTGATTGAGCTATTAACTTTTGTGTCTTCACAAACATATGTTGATACAAAATGAATGGAAGAAGCGCCCAAGTAATCCTAATTTTTTCTGCCAATAATTCATACCAAAGATTGAACAATTTAAGGATATTGCAATAGGTAATTTGTATCGACACAAATAATATTACTAAAGCATTTCAAAGTTTAGGCCATAAGAATCATCCTTTTTTAAACATGGATTGTGTTGTAGCCAAAATTCCATCCTAATTATTTTTGCATACTTCCAGTTTCACTCATCTCTTACATCCACCATATGCATAGAATTCTTGTCATAATAACTTAAATTTAATAAAATCCCTCATGAGAGCTTCCAAATAAAACCCTTGATCACAACATCAAAGTGTATTCCTCCTTTGAAATAATCCTATGATTTCTCATAGCATATCGCCAAGACAACACCATGTCGATGAGAGTCCCTCCAAAGTCTCCCCGACATTAGCACAGAGCATAGATCATAAATGTAGATGAGACACCCCTATGTCAAAGAGACTTATTTATATGTCTCATCGACGATGTAAAACAGTGAAATGTTAACAAGATACAGGCATATCGAGGAGAATCACTTATGTCACATTGACAAGGTATATCTACAAGTGCTCGGCGAAACAAAACTCTTGGATATAATGAAGTAATTGTTGATGAGATAGTGGCATATCGGCAAGATACATTAACTTGTCTCATCGACACCGAAAACCAACATCGAAGGAACATAAGATCTAATGTCGATGAGACATTGAGATATCAATAAGACAAATAAGATTGCCAATTGATACTCTTCAAGTAATGATCAAAAGCATACACCGCTATACCACCGGGAAGGTGAGCAACATATGCAATAGAGTGGCATACACCACAACCTCGCAACAAGAAGCCTTGAGCAAGGTGGTAGTGCGGTAAACAACATAAGGGAAGGGAAAAACACCGTCATGTCAACATATCAAAGAAACAATGGGCATTTTATTCGATAGTTATGAAATGATGATTAGTCTGATTGATGTGACTAATGAAAATATCAATGAGACTACCACTATCAATGAAGAACTTGATCATAAAGGTGGCGTGAGTGCCATTTATGAACCAGGGCTGGATGAAGTGTCCTGAAATTTGATAAATACAACCTCAAAGAAGTTGAAATCATTGTGAATTGTAATTGAAGGATTTGGAGAACCAAGTTGGACAGCGGTAGGCAGCTGGAAATTTGCAGCATTTATCCAAGTAAGTGGTCTAGACTCAGTTCAATTTTTTTTCTCAGTAATTAGATGAAAGCATTGCATGAGTAGGGTTGAGATGGAAAAAACCCTAGGAAAACAGAAAGCAAAAAGACAAAAAACTGAAGCTAGGCAATTGAATCAAGACTTAATCGATTAGTGTCCTGGGTTTAGGCCAAAATACAGAATAATAGCACAGCTTAACCCATCATGTGTAGCATTAGAAGATAAAAAAAAAAAATATGGGAGATGTATGGACTCCGTGTAGGGGTTACGACCTCTTTATTTATCATTATAGGAAGAAATTCTGGCATAGCCCAGTGTCAAACCCGTGGAATTTGAATTTGGGTAAACTTGTAGTACCCAACATCTTTGTGAATGTAGAGTTAATCAAGGTGTTGGCAAAGAATTAAAATTTGAAGACGAGAGAAATTAATTTTCCTTATGGGTCACAATTCATGGTCATAAAGCCAGATTATATTTCCATGATTTTTCAGCTAGACACTTCCTCGAAAATAAAATTATGAATCAGAGACTTTTTGGAGGAATACCACACCATGGACATAAGTTACAAGAGGTGGAAATTGCCTCTACATAGGGTTAAAGGTGTAGGTAACCAAACTATGAGGTTCTCTAGTGAAGATAAGCCCCCATTCTCTGTGGCTTTGTTTGAAGAATACTTTCAATACACTTATTACTCAGCTGGTCAAGTACTAGGAATTGATGTTCCTGAGAACATGACAATTGCTCCCATGGTTTTAGCCATAGACATCCAGAGCCATAATGCCCAACCCTATGATTATGTAGAGTATTTATCTGAGGCCATCAACGATGCCCTCAATATCATCAAGAATAACATTGAAGCAATTAATTTCAAGCACAGTTCTCTTTTCATGCACATGATATTATACGAAGGGTAGGTGATGGGGATATGGGGTGAGGAATTAAGAATAAAAGACTTAGATAATGATGGAAATTCAAGGCATGTACAAATGTGGACATCTATGTGGGACAACAGGTGTGGGAGCTCCCACTACCTATATTTTGAGGAATATTTTGTCAAACCACTATACAAGATTCTAGGCCACAAATGAGACTACAACCTCTCCCCAAAGATCTTAATATTTCTCTGACCAAAAGATATGGGTCATGAAGCAGAGATAAATCATAATTGGGGGGACTGGTACATGTTTGGGGACTGTACTATTATTAGGGTTTATGTGTAACACCCCTCCGTTTTGCATTCTAGCTGGACAGTGTGTCCTTGTCTGCTTTGATGTGCTTTTTGGTTATTGAGTTGTTGTATCATGTGTGTGCGATTTGATCGATAATTATAGAGCAATAGTTTATTGGTGTGATGTGATGTATCTTATCTGATGCTTTATTTGACATGTTTTTAATTGGTGTAAGGATGATTAGTTATTGTAACATGTTATTGCGTGAGATATTTGTTATGATGGAACTGTCAGTCTATGATGAGTGTATTGGTGGAGGGGATGGGATTGTATCACTCGCTTGCGAGCGCCCTACGATTCTGAGATTTCCCCCTTCATGGTGTGTGTTATTATATCATATATATGTATGTTCGATATGCTCTTTGTTCGCAGGTTGACATGTACATGACATCGACTCCACCTGATTTCATAGGTTTGAGCGTGTCCATTGACCAATGGTAATCGATTGGGAGATAGTAGCTAGGTTTTCCGTGCCAAGTCGTCACCCTAGTCATAGTTTGTTGTCGGGTTGTCATTAGGTTTAGCGGTTTTGTTTTGGTTCATTCCTCCTTGGCTTTTTATTTAAATTGCAAGTTAAAGGCTATTAAATGGTGGGTATGGTTAAAGTGATGATTTAACATATCTAGTTTCAAGGTTGAAATGTTATTTATTTCATGGATTAATTTGATTTAATTAATAAAATAATTTTTAGTTTATTGAGTAACTAGGCAAATGGTCATAAATTAAAGGAAATAGTTGTTTTGCCATTTTTGTATATTAAGATTCAAATTTAAAATGAAAATGGAAATCATGTTGGATATTTAAAGTTAAATTACAATAAAAATAGAAATGTGGTTAAATTTCACTTTTTGAAATTGTGGATAAAATGTATTCTTTGCAACTTTGAGATTTTTGGTTTTAAATGAAATTTTGAAATGCATGAAATATCATTTTGAAAGTAAATTGTTTTAAATTTTTTAAAAAATAGAAATATCCTCCAAATGTTCAATAAATTTAGTGGGTGGGATATTTTAGGGGTTTGAGAAAAATTTGGGGAAAAATTCTATTTAAGCAAATAGAATTTCATATAATTTTTAATTTCCAATTTGGGGGAGGTTGCGTGGGCAGCCAGCCTCTCCCTTTTGGGAGGGGTGGCCCTAACTGTACTCTATTTTTTTTTATTAAAAAATTAAAATTTGTTTTTTTTTTTAAAGTTTTTATTATTATTTTATTTTAATATTATAAATATATATATTATATATATTAATATATATATATATATATATAATATATATATATATATATATATAATATATATATATATATATATATATATATAATATTTTAATATTTTAATAATATTTGTTTTAATATTTAAATTATTTAAATATATATTTTATATATATATTATGTATATATATAGTGTGCAAATATGCATATATATATATATGTAATGTATATATGTCTTATGTATTTTAAAATAATTTAATCAGTTGAGTGTAAATAGAAATATTTAAATACATATATATATGGGTATTTAAATATAGTTAATTCTGAGTTGATTATTTCTCTACCGTAGTTGAAAGTTAGTGAATTGTATAATCAAATGCTTTTTTTTTTAATAGTGGACTTTTATTATTTTGTGTATTTGGGAAATAGGGAGATAGAATATTAGTTTAAATTCTTCAATTGTGCAAACACAATTTTAATTACCCTGGAGGAGTGCAAGCAATTTTAATTATTTATACTTGGTTATATACGTTATGTCATTGTTTGACTTGGATTTAGGGAATCCTAAAGTAGGTGATTAAATCGTCAAATTGATTTTCTTATGTAATCTCCCTCTTTCGTGTTGATGGGAAAATTGAGTAAATGTCCTGAAGTCTTCCAGATAGGGTTTCATTTATTTGTATGGGTGGTCATTATGATAGTCAACCTTTGGATTGTCTTGGGTTTTGTGCCTCCTTTGGATTAGGAGTGGGTTATGGGTTTTGTGTCTCCTTTGGATTAGGAGTGGAGTATGTGTTTTGTTGCCTCCAGTGTTTGGAGAGAGTTTTGATTATATGTTCCTCCTAGAGTTGGAGTGATTGTCATCTTGTTGTATGCAATTTGGTACCCTTGGTGATTGATTTTTTTGTTGGTTTGTTGTCAAGTAGAAGAGTGGCTTCTGTTAGGGGCCAGAGCCCAAAGAGGTAAACTGCGAAACCTTCAGAAGTGGTTTAATCAAGTGATAACTAAATTAATGTACTTAGAAGTTAGGTGGTATTTCACATTAATTAAGATAATTGAGCCTCACTCATGGACGCAAGGGATTGTATAGACTTGGGATGTGACGGGAAGGCCTGGAATGGCAAGGTCATCTATCTCATCTTTACGAGAGGTATTTGATTCCGCATGAGTGAGCATGGGTGCCGGGATTCGGTAGAGGCCACCAGGACAACTCATAGTGGGGGTTGGAGCCTATGAAGATTCCCAGAGGAGATCCCATGACGAGCTGTGTGATGACACTCTTTCTACGACAAAAGTTGGTATTTGGTTTATGTATTTGGTCTTCTTATCTTACTTGATCTATTTTTACTTCTAGAAGCAATGTGACTTATGTTAGTGATGTTAGAGTTGTACTTTTGTTATCCTTATGGATTTATGGTTCATGTGTTTGGTTGTGTCAGTGTGAGTTAGCTTGTGTCTAGGGGTGGATGGTCTTGTCTAGAATTCCTTGTTACTATCTCCTAGGACGGGGGGTGAGCCTTCGGGTATCACATGGTTGGGTGGAACGTGCACCTTAATATGTTGGGTCAGCTTTTTGTTCGTGTGGATGAGATTTCCAGTTGGAGAGCTCGTGGGATCTAGTTCTTCATGCTTTATTCTTTCAATTTTAATGTAATTTAATACCCCTCTTGGTATCGAGGTGGAAGTTGTAAATTGTAACCTTGTATTTTGGAATTACCTCATTCAGGGAATGAGTGTTGTAATCTTATTGTAAAGTATATTATTGGGATCATGTGGAATTCTTATGTCTCTGATTTAATTTTATCATGGATGGAATGTATGCGCATTAATTTGTTAAACAATTAAATGTAATGGTTCTAATTCATGTTTCTTGTTTGGGTTGAAGTAAACCCAGTCTCGTAACCTTAGGGGTTGTTGGCATTGTGTAGTGAACTTTCATGCTTTCTGTTCTTAATAATTTTTTTTTATTGCATTTGTGTTGTTAATTGCAACTTCCCCTAGGGTTGCGTGGCGGGGCGTTACATTATGGATTTGAAGCTGCACCTTATTTGCTGCCTAAGACTGTGCCAGACAAAGTTGCTATTTAGAGATCATAAGGTAATTGTCATTTTCAGATTTCATGTATTTAAAGAGCTATGGGAGGTAGAATTTCATTCCTTCCACTTTATACTTTGGTGATTTCACTATTATCTTTGATTCATGCTATGACTTGGTTAGTGGTAAACTAGATTATTATGGCTTTCCGGTTGGCAACAAAAGGGAAAAGTTTAATCCTGAAAACTTCATTTGTGATGCCAAAATTTTTCAGAAATTGAAAGGGTATGAGCATAGTTTCCTTTTAGAAGATGTCATTAGAAATTGTGAAGAAAAAAAAAACATGATGAGAATGAATTCCTATAGTAGGGTTATGATGGCTGAGGCTTGGAAGGTGAATAATAACCCAGGTTGTGTAGGGGCTTTCCCTGAGGTACAAGATCCCATAGAAAGAATTGAATAGTTAATCCTCCATGAAGAAGAACTGATAAGATATGTGCCACTTGTGGCATTTGAAAGAGGAAGGGGCATCATTCCTAGGAGGCAAGTAGAAAATATCACACCACTAGATCATTTATCACCTCAGCCTACTCCTAAAGTGAGCTTTTCAATTGGTTCCCCATCCATGGAAGAAGATAACATTGAGGAGGAAGAAGTATCATAGTTTAATGCTCCTATTATACCCCAATATGAGATGCCATTGGAAAGAAGTGTGATCACCTTTGAAGCCTCTGATGAGCTATCAGATGATGTGAGGCATCGCGCAAGTCAGGAATTTGTTGTAGATGATATTTTTGTGCAGACCCCTAAATTTAAGTCCTTTATATATGAGTATAAAGGAAGACTAATAAGAGAAAGGTTAAAGGACATTGAACCTGAGAAAGAGGCTTATGCCTTGAAAGAGTTGCAACATGAAGTTGATAGGGAAATGAGAAACATGACTGTTGAGAGAGGAAGAGCATTATTGCAAGAAGCTGGAGTTATGCTCCTTCCTGGGTGGGATATTAGTTTAGCCATTGTGTTTGAAAATTTTTTGAAGAGAAAGAATGAAACTTTGCAAATAATGGATGAAGCAGGTGATAGGGTCTATACAGGGTCAGGGTACAATCCTGATAATACCACTTTGCAAATTTGGGCTCTTTACCCCCAGGCAAGAAGCCTTCTCTCATTGACCATGATCAGATTTTTGGACATCTCTTGGTGCAAAGAGTAGGGGAGACAAATCCCTTTGAGACTATTGACTTGAATGTGAATGTAGCCAAATTCACCAAAGCCCAGATCCAAAAGCTAGTAAGAGATAACCAGTGGCAAAGCCCAGATCCAAAAGCTAGTAAGAGATAACCAGTGGCTGATAGAGGAAAATGATAGGTTGAAACAAGAATTAACCAACTACAAAGATAGGCTACCTGCTTCTCCAAGGCTTTACTCTCCTTTAATTGAACATGAAAGAAAAGTGTTAGGGGCCATGTCTGAGACTACTCAATGGAAGCATAAATTTGAAAAGGCTCAAAAGGAACATGAAGAACTAAAAAGAAAATTAAAGGCTACTAATTTTGAAGTAGTATCAGGGATAATTTGTATGAAATTCAAAGATATGTGCCAACATGCAGATGGTGTCTGGTGTGCTCACAATGGAACATACAAGGCCATCATGGAGCATGGAATACTACTTGATAGGATGAAGGAAATGGAATCCCCTATCAAGGAAAAAGATGGAGATAATAATGATTTGGTCCAAGAATGTCAGAGCCTCATGAATAGACATGAAAACTTCCAAAATATCTTGACACAGGAATTGTATGACTTTAGCCAACCACTATGTATGGCCATGCAAGATTTATTTGAAGAAACAGATTTGAAGGATTAGGAAACTTGGAAAAATGAGATATCAAAATATTTTCTAGGCATCCTTGATGACATCAATGATGAGATTGAAGAATGCAATGACAAACACTCTAAAAAATGCAAACACTTATTCCCAAGAGAAATACATTGATCACATGTCAAAGGTTAATTTTTTCCTTTCACGAGTTGTATGAGGAGGTAGTCAGAGTTTGGTTGTTGTGGACGCATTAACATGGTGCTTGAGCCTTGAACAAATCTTAGGTGGTCACGGGCGCTTGTTGATGATTAACGGACTGTGGTGCATCCAAAAATAAACTCTTTTTAAGTTTCTATGTTATGTTAAGTATGCTTTAGTTAAGAAATGATGTAACTTTTGTAAATGGACTTGAAGCTTGTTGCTTCCCGTACAAATAGGGAAACCAAGGTCCAATTTTGATCATCATATCATCATCATTTCAATCCATTAGAATAGATACTAGACCATCTCATCCACTTATTCATATCAAAATAACTCATGTTATGTATGTTTATATTTTGAGCAATATAATGGAGTAGATACATTATAACTAGTAATCCATTTTCAGTGTTCAATTGTTGTGTCGATTTTCATGCTTATTTATTGCTTTGCTGTCTCCAAAGTGGTCTTTTCAAGTTGTTTAAATCTGCAAGATTTATGAGGGCACATTTGTTGTTACTGTGTTGATGCTTTGATTGGTTTCTGGTTAGGTGTGAATTAAAGTCCTTTCAAATAATTTATTTTAATTGGTTCATATTAAGGATTAAAGTCCTCTTAGAGATTGACACCCTCTTATGGTCTAAAAACCTGTGTTTTTGAGACCCAATAGATTGCAAATAACTTTGAAAATTTAGAAGTCTATGAAACAATGAATATATTCTATGAAATAGTGTATACATTCTTGTACTTGTAAATATTATTGTACTTGTATATTCTATGAAACATTCCTTATTTTCTATGAAACAGTTATATATTCTTGTACTTGTAAATATTATTTTATTGTTATGTCTATTAAAGAAAATAGAGTTTGAATAAAAAATGCTTCACCCTTTTTTGTAAGTATGTGAATTATTGTTTAAGGAAAAATCTTAGATTGTTTACATTTTCAGTTTACTAGTTTCAAATCTTCATTTTCTATGTATATAAAATTGTATGTGGTCTTTATCTCTAATGACATTTTAAAAATAGTAATGTCATCAAAATCAGGGTTTTGAATTTCAGCACCATCATTGTCCACACTTTTCATATCCTGTTCACTTTTAAGTACAATCATCAAAAATTTATTTTTATTTCTTGTCCTAGTTAATCTTGGTTCCTTTCAGCACAACATAGTAGGTTGCATGTTAAATTTCAAACATTTTCTTTGCATTTTTTCATATATATTATTTTCTCAGTGCATCATTATGTAAAAACAATTTCACTTCTGAGATATACAATAAAAATAAATGAAAGCACATGTTTGCTTTGTCAAGGGAAATGTATGGTGAATACCCTATGTATTTTAGATAAGTGTGCAAGCAAAATAAGACATAACTGATTGAATCTGATTTTCTACTGTACAATTATTTTTTTATGTGCTTTTTACTTTTTGCATGTGGATTACCCTTAGAGACTACTTATCTTTTCTTAAATGAAGCCTTTAAATTTCCTATCTACGAAAGGAATTTACTGCTTGACAACAGGTTCATGAACTTCATACAAATCAAGATTGGTGTAAAAGGTCATCCCCGCAAATGTTGTTTGGTCTAGAATTATAATGGAAAATAAAAAAGCTTGCTAGGAGAATAAAACAGGTTTTCAATTTTCCAAGTACAACATAATATTACTGAAGCATTTCAAAGTTTAGGCCATAAGAATCGTCCTTTTTTAAACATGGATTTCAAATAATTATGAAAATTTAGAAGTCTTG